>CM046448.1:7605406-8185406 GCA_025506515.1 Flaveria trinervia
GATGATGATGATGAGATGATGATGATGATGATGATGATGATGATGATGATGATGATGATGATGATGATGATGATGATGTGATGATGATGATGATGATGATGATGATGATGATGATGATGATGATGATGATGATGATATGATGATGATGATGATGATGATGATGATGATGATGATGATGATGATGATGATGATGATGTGATGATGATATGATGATGATGAGAGATGATGATGATGATGATGATGATGATGATGATGATGATGATGATGATGATGATGATGATGATGATGATGATGATGATGATTGATGATGATGATGATGATGATGATGATGATGATGATGATGATGATGATGATGATGATGATGATGATGATTGATGATGATGATGATGATGATGATGATGGATGATGATGATGATGATGATGAGATGATGATGATGAGATGATGATGATATGATGATGATGATGAATGATGATGATGATGATGATGATGATGATGATGATGATGATTATGTGATGATGATATGATGATGATGATGATGATGTGATGATATGATGATGATGATGATGATGATGATTGATGATGATGATGATGATGATGATGATGATGATGTGATGATGATGATGATGATGATGATGATGATGATGATTGATGATGATGATGATGATGATGATGATGATGATGATGATGATGATGATGATGATGATGTGATGATGATGATGATGATGATGATGATGATGATGATGATGATGATGATGATGATGAGATGATGATGATGATGATGATGATGATGATGATGATGATGATGATGATGATGATGATGATGATGATGATGATGAGATGATGATGATGATGATGATGATGATGATGATGATGATGATGATGAGATGATGATGATGATGATGATGATGATGATGATGATATGATGATGATGATGATATATGATGATATGATGATGATGATGATGATGATGATGATGATATGATGATGATGATGATGATGATGATGATGATGATGATGATGATGATGATGATGATGATGATGATGATGATGATGATGATGATATGATGATGATGATGATGATGATGATGATGATGATGATGATGATGATGATGATGATGAGATGATGATGCTGATGATGATGATGATGATGATGATGATGATGAGATGATGATGATGATGATGATGATGATGATGATGATGATGATGATGATGATGATATGATGATGATGATGATGATGATGATGATGATGATGATGATGATGATGATGATGATGATGATGATGATGATGATGATGATGATGATGATGATGATGATGATGATGATGATGATGATGATGATGATGATGAGTGATGATGATGATGATGATGATGATGATTGATGATGATGATGATGATGAGATGATGATGATGATGATGATGATGAGGATGATGATGATGATGATGATGATGATATGATGATGATGATGATGATGATGATGATGATGATGATGATGATGATGATGATGATGATGATGATGATATGATGATGATGATGATGATGATGATGATGAGATGATGATGATGATGATGATGATATGATGATGATGATGATGAGGATGATGATGATGATGATGATGATGATGATGATGATGATGATGATGATGATGATGATGATGATGATGATGATGATGATGATGATATGATGATGATGATTGATGATGATGATGAGATGATGATGATGATGATGATGATGATGATGATGATGAGATGATGATGATGAATGATGATGATGATGATGATGATGATGATGATGATGATGATGATGGTGATGGTGAGGCAGTAGTCAGCAAGTGATGATGATAGCCAGACGATAGTCGGCAGGTGGGTTGACTGCTTGAGATAAGATTTGTATATATATATATTTATTTTATTGTTATAATAATAGTTAAATAATATTAATTTTCGATGAAAGAATGTGTGCTACGTGATAGCTACATACTTACATTGAACAATAGTGTACATAATTGAAAATAATAATAAAATACGTCACCCAAATCAAAATATTGAACGTGATATGTTACTCAAACTTAGCTAACCTAATATGTCAAGCTCTTACTTTTATTTCACAAGTTGGCTCTCATTCTCACATGATAATACCTTTCAAATATCATTTGAGTTATTTATGTTTTGACTGGTAAAATACTAAGGCATTTGTCATTTGTCATATAGAAATATCAAACGGTATTATATTATTTTAATTTATTCTTACTTCATGATAAATTAATATACTTTCTTTTAAATGAAAAAATAATGCAATTTCAAGCATGCTTCAAGGTTCGAAGTATTTAAAAAGCCCTACTTACAACTCATAATACATATGGTGTTAAAAATATTATCTAAGTATTCAAAAGAAAACTCCTAAAATCCAAATTCGAATCATCTGAGAATTTAGACATCGGATGTCTACTTTCGGATATAGATTCAGATATTAAGTTTAGAAAAATCCAGATATATCGGATGCCCAAACGAATTGCTTGTTTATTTATAAATTACCTTTAGTACTAATCACTTAATAGATGATAGAGTATCGCTTTATCGATTCCTTAAAAAGTTATGAACACTTTCGAATATCATAATTTTTATAATTGGATTTTAACTCATTTTAATTGGTATCTTCAACTATTCAAATCCACATCCGACATCTCGTATACAAATGAAATCAACTATCCGAAGTTTTTGAAATATCTAATAATATTGCAACTTATTGTTAGCTTTTATTCTAATAATAATAATAATATCGAAAACCAAAGGGGGACGAGAAGCCAATAAAACGAAAGAGCCAGGTGAGATCGAGCGGTTAATTTAATTCCCCATCCCACAGGGTAGCTTGATGAACAAGTGTAACACAGGCTAACGATTCCCCTTTTCCCCTTCATCTTCCCCATCTTCATCTTCATCTTCCCCATCTTCATCTTCATCTTCCCCATCTTCATCTTCATCTTCATCACACACAGATTTCTGTAAATTCCCATGCGAATCGATCCACAACAATATGCCAAAGATGAAGCATCTCCTCCGAAAGCTTCACATCGGCGGTGCTTTCACCGACCACAACAACCGATTGTCCGCCACCGACACGCCACCGCAGCCTCCGCCCTCCGCCCAGTTCCTCCCGTCGCCGTCGCCCTCTCCGCTACCCGCAATCGGAGACGTTGATTCGTTGTCCGTCGAGAACGTCAACAGCAGCTCGAATTCTTCTCAGGTGGATTTCAATTTCTTCGAGGAGGAGTTTCAGATGCAGCTTGCGCTCGCGATCAGCGTGTCTTCGGGATCGGCTGATGCGCGTGAGCCTGACGCTGAATCGGCTCAGATTAAAGCCGCGAAGCAGAGGAGCTTGGGGTGCTCTCCGTCGGAATCTCTCGTTGAGTTTCTCTCGCTTCGGTATTGGGTAAAACATTCTAATTTGTAGGTCTTGGTTGTTAATAGCTTCGTGTGATTAGTAATAGCTTTGTAATTGTGTTTTGCTAAATTAGTTCTTTCTATCTATGTTTGACCTAAATGTTTCGTTTGGTGTATAACTAAGATTAGTCGTTAGTGCGTTCGATATTTATTGAGCTTATGGCAGTGGTAAGCTACTAAGCTTGGTGTTGTGTGATAAAGTTGCCTAAATTGGGGGTTGCTTTTGTTTTCCTTTTTTGGGCTGAGTTACACAGATTGGGATTTGGGAACCGCACAAGCGTTAGAAGATTGACCCTTTAGTATGGAATTGTGACATTAGTAGGGTTGGCTTATTATAGTATGAATGTTGGGTACAACTATACGTCTATGGTTAACTTTTTACGTTTTTAGGGGGTTTGGATGTAAGCTTTGATGAGAAAGTGATGGAGGGGTTTACTGTATTTGGTATGACAGAGTAATGATGTTTTTGAGCTGGGATGTTGTTATTAATTTTAGGTTTTGGTATGTGCAGAGTAATAATGTTGTGAACTATGATGAGAAAGTGATGGATGGGTTTTATGATGTGTATGGGATTGCTTCTAATTCAGTGACACAAGGGAAGATGCCGTCATTAGCGGATCTTAAAGCAAGAACTGTTTGTGATGGTGTTGATTATGAAGTGATTTTGGTCGACAGAAGAGTTGATAAGGAACTACAGCACCTTGAGGAAAGAGTTTCAAGCATTTCACTGGAATGCAAGGCTTCAGGGATGGACCAGATAATTAGTAGGTTGATCCAGAGAATTGCTAACATTGTTGTTGCACAAATGGGTGGTCCTGTTAGTGATGCCGATGAAATGCTGAAAAGGTGGACTGCTAGAAGTTATGAACTAAGGAACACACTAAAGACCATTGTACTTCCTCTTGGTTCTATTGATTGCGGACTTTCCCGTCACAGGGCCTTGCTCTTTAAGGTATTTAATGTACTCGTCTCATCTCAGTATATTATTTTATTAGTTGATTAGATGTGCATAATTATGTATATATGTGTATGTCTCATATTTGTTATTATGTATGGTGTAAATATGATGTATGCAGTATGCTTACCATATGTGTTTAAGGCCTTTAGCTTCTGCCATCTAAGCAACTTATTTTCATTTTCCCCTTCCTTTACATTCTTATTGGTTATGTAGTTCATACTTCATAGAAACAAACTTTATTCCTATTGCAACTACAATCCGGTACCTTTTTTTATCATTGGAGTCCAGGGGCATGCTAGTCATACTAGCATTTGAAAGTATGAGCATGAGTTTTTTTAGTTCTTTGGTAAACTGGTAGCATAGATTGTAGCAGCAAGTTATGAGTTCTGGTTTGTATTTTTAAGCAAAATTTCTTTTTTGGTTTATACTATATGTTGGCTCATGGCCCCTTGTTTGTATGCTGTGGTTCCTTAAATAAAAAATGCCTGATAAGCAGCAGGTGTAGCTTATGTCAATTTTAGCACATTAAGCCACAGTCATTGTATTCTTTCTTCACACATTGTATTCTTGAGGACATTGTATTCTGTTAGGACACTAAGCCACAGTCATTTTTTATTCAACACATTGTTCAATCGAAGTGTTTGTAAATCAATATAATGTCCTAAAATAAGCGGTAGGTGTAAATCAATTTCTCAAGATCATTCTTCACACAAAATCAATTTTAGGACATTAAGCCACAGTCAATTTCAAGCCATCTTTCTTCACACATTGTATTCTTTATGTAAATCAAGTCCTCAAGATCTTACCATGGAAATCTATAAGATTTGACCATAAGAATGAAACATTTTATTCAACACATTGTTCAATCGAAGTGTTTGACTATTAGTTATATGTGTAAATTTATCTTTAGATGATGACAAATTGTGTGGGGAAATCATTGAGTAACATTACCATCAATATTTAGTGATGTTTACAATGGACTAAGGGTGATATTATTCAAAGTTTTCACAAACAGAAATGTTAACTCAATATGAGTACATTCCAAAATGGACATTGGTGAACTATTTGGACAAAGAGAGTACTCTCGCTGTGTAGATAATTAGCCATGTTTTGATGTGCAATAGACAAACATGTACAAAATTGTGCTTATAAAACAGTCAATTTGATGCTAGGTACTTGCTGATAAGATCAACCTTGCATGTAGTCTGGTCAAAGGGAGCTACTATACTGGCACTGATGATGGGGCTGTGAACTTTATTAAGATTGATAATGGGAGGTATGCTTTTCCATGTATTTTCTTAAAATCATGTAGGGATTCTGTTGTATATGACATGAAAATGTGTGCGCGCACATGCAGATGTATCTCGTTTTTTGAACCTTTTTGAGAACTTGTTATTTATTTGAGCATTCATCTCTTCTTGCATCTTTGTGTTGGGAACAGGTGTGCGGTGTTATTTGCACATGCATACTAATGGTTATGTTTTTATTTTATGCATGCAGCGAATACATTATTGATCTAATGGGTGCTCCAGGAACCCTAATCCCTGTCGAGGTGCCATGTTCTAATATTCAAAGTATTGATTTAGATATCAGGAGTGAGGCAGGAGGTGCTAATTTTGGGTATACATTGCCACTGCTTGATATAAGCGGTGAGCCCTTGATAGTTACAGCTGAGCTTGATAGTTTGACCAAAGTCGACTCTTCAGATTTGGCAGTGGCTTCTATTATAAGCTCACAGTTGAGCAGTAAAGGTGGAAATGCTGTAGAGAGAAAACAAACAGAGAGGTTTGAGAATGATTTTGGCAAACTGCTTCCGGCTCTTGTTAGGACACATGAAGGCTTGTCAGGTGGCGGTAGTGGTGGAAGAACATCACCTGCACAGAAGTCACAGCTTAATGACGTATCCAAATGTGTCATAAATGCCGCAAAAAATCCAGAATTTGCACAAAAACTTCATGCAGTATTGTTAAATAGCGGTGAAACATCTTCTGATTTACCTATTAATGTAAATAACAACAAAGTGGGAGAAACAGAATCGCGTGAGATAGTTCATTTACTAGATGCTGACATACTGACTTTTGGTGGTCGGCATGGTCCATCATTAGGCATTCCGAGCAACGAGCCATATCTTATATCTTTTACAGAAGCCGAAACAAGCAATGTTAACGGCAATTCCCAGCTTGTAGTTAGTGGGTTACCTAAAAATAATTTTGGATACAAGTTACCTTCTCAATCTATTAGTGAAGATGTCTTGAATGATTATGGAGTTGGTAAGGAGTTTTGCTGAATTTTTATGATGGCTTCAAAGATATCAGATGTGAAGAAAATTTATTAATATTAATGTACTCCCTGCAGTAAAACCTACGGAAAGGCAATATGGAGATGGTGTTGCTGGTGGTGGGCCATGCGTGATAAACGAGGCAAGAGCCGATAATATTGAAAAAAGCAAAAAATTAGATTCTTCTTGCAGCAATCACAGAGAAGGAATTAGCCTTGATGAGGTTGAGTGGGAAATCCCATGGGAAGATCTTCATATTGGAGCACGCATTGGTATTGGTAAGAATATATATTTTTTCATTTTTATGTAATAACATATTATAATTCTGTTCTTTTTCTTGCAATAATCTCATGCTATTCTTTTCCTTCTAGGTTCTTACGGCGAGGTTTACCGTTCAGAATGGAATGGAACCGTAAGATACATCCAAATTGTTTATTATTGTTGTATTTCAGTAGTAGTGCAAGCTTTGTTTAAGCTGCAATGCTTGTAATATTTTTGAACAAGGTGTTGCTGAAAGATGTTCAGTATTTGACTATTTGATTAATTTGATGAATATGCTCTAGTTAACTTAATCTAGTGATCACTGTTTGCTTACAGGAGGTTGCTGTGAAGAAGTTCATGAACCAAGATATCTCAGGGGACGCACTGACTCAATTTAAAGGTGAAGTAAGTACCTGAGCTGTTTTTCTTGTCTTTTAGTTGTCAAAATTCGGCTGTTTTTTTCCTATACAAGGATTTGATTCAGTGCATGGTGATTTGTGTTGTAGATCGAGATCATGTTGAGATTGAGACATCCTAATGTTGTTCTTTTTATGGGGGCAGTTACTCGTCCTCCAAATCTTTCCATACTCACAGAATTTTTACCAAGGTCGTGTTCTTGTTTCAATCTTAACCAATTTGTGACATTTATATATTTTCTTATTTTTCTGGAGTAATATATTGTCTCTTGTTAGTAATTTCTAATGCCCAAGTTTCTTGATCTTACTTGCTTGCTAGTTTAAGTCAGTTATATTGCGTGAATCTTAAGTTTCTTAAATGCCTTGTTGGTTGAATGTCCGTTACATATCTCATATTGTCTGATTTATCTATTTGTTTATGCAGGGGTAGCTTATTTAAGTTGTTGCATCGTTCTAATGTTCAACTTGATGAAAGGAGGCGAATGCGTATGGCTCTTGACGTGGTAGAACTTTTATCCAGTAGTATGCTTCAACTTCTATCTCTCTGTAGTTTTGTAATAATTATGAGAAATTTTTGTAGGCCAAAGGAATGAACTATCTGCACACTAGCAATCCAATTATTGTGCACCGGGATTTGAAGACACCCAATCTTCTTGTTGATAAAAATTGGGTTGTTAAGGTTAGTGCTTGCCTTCTAGTATGATAGCTCCACTTGTTAAGGACTTGAGATTATATTTCTTTTTTTCTGTGTGATGTTTGACTTGTTACATCTGTACCTAGTTCCAGATGTAGAATTATATTATCTTCATGGAGTCATTGGTCACATATGTAAAGGGATATATCATTCAATGGTCTTGTTTATGTATTGTATGCAGGTATGTGATTTTGGGATGTCACGAATGAAACACCATACCTTTCTGTCTTCAAAGTCAACCGCTGGAACTGTAAGTTCTCGCTAAAGATTCATCATATGAGTATTCATATCATAACCACCCCCCCAAAGAGAACTTTCATAAATAAAAACAAGTTAATCAGCACTAGTTTTCTACTTTTCTCGTGGAAAGCACTGATGGCATACCATTTTATTGCAGCCTGAATGGATGGCACCAGAGGTGTTGAGGAATGAACCATCCAATGAGAAGTAAGAGACATAAGTTTAATATTTTTATAGATAGAAAACTTTAAATAAAGGTGCCAATTTTGATCTATTAACTTAAGAATAGGTTGACTTGGGGTAATTAGGTTATGTTTCATTTCATCTCTAAGCAGTCAAAAAGTCTCCTAAAGTGTATTTTTACAGCATAAAACCCTGAAATCATTTTATTCATAAAGATAAGAAAGTATTTTAAAATTTTAATTTATGTAAAAGCATACTTGACAAGCTACTTGTATATAAAAAGAGATCTTTTTGTAGCAAAAAAAAATGTTTCCAGTTAACCTGAAGCATTAAAAAGGTTATCCATGTTGACTTGTCGCACTATCTGTTGCTGAAAATTGTTTGGAGCGGTCTGCAGGTGTGATGTATATAGCTTTGGTGTGATATTATGGGAGCTAGCGACTTTGCGTGTACCTTGGACAGAGATGAACTCAATGCAGGTTGTTGGAGCCGTTGGTTTTCAGTTCAGACACCTTGACATTCCAGATTACGTTGACCCTGTGGCTGCACGCATAATAACTGATTGCTGGCACCTGTAAGTCGATTTTACTCAACCAATCTATAATCATCATCAACATTCCTTTCAACTGACGTATTGAAATTTTGATTATGTGCATAGAGAGCCACAATCCCGACCATCATTCAAAGAGATCATTTCACGGCTTAGAAGCCTGAGGCGTCTATCAACGGACAGAACAAAAAACCAAACAAGTCAATAACACATTCTTGTATGTGTCTATACATTGGGGCTCAAAAGAAGAGCAAAGATTGTTGTAGATTGAACACAAAAATTGAAAAAAATGAAAAAGAAGCAAAAGGTGTGGTCTGGGAAGTGTGGGTTTGGTTCGATCAAAACGACCAAGCACAGCACAGCCAGACCAGAACCACCGACTCCATTGTTGTGGCAAGTACAGTTACAAGGGGGGCAAAAGTGTCTTTTCCTGGTTCTATGTTCTTGTGAAGCACATTCGATAACGTTATTTATTTGTGATTGAAATGTCTTAGGGTTAACCAAGGGATCATGAATACAAATTTCGCTATGTTTTCATGTTCGAATGAATGATAAATATGATATCAAAGTGTTTATGTGCAAAGTCAAATGATGAGGCAAGCAATATTTAATGTAAGATGAAAATTTATGTGAAGAAAATCATGCCTTTGAAATTATAGAAAACAATTTTCAAAGTGTATACCGAAAATTATTACACGGCTGAATATTTTAGTGTTTTAATTTTAATATTGAACAGTAAGATAAAGGTTAGTAGTTAAGATAAAGGTTAGTAGTTAGTAACATTGAGTTAATAATAGTTTGTCTATGTCAAAGTTTAAAAGTTGAAAATTAAAATCACTTAGTTGGTATTGAATTGTTAGATGAAAATTCAATTTGATTTGGCTTGTACCTTTTGAAAAGATTTTTTTATCTTGTAGAAGGTGTAAGTTAAATTGAAGTGTTTTGATAGTTTTACTTATTAGAAACCGAAATCAATTGTTGAAAATTAAATTCAAATCAAAGTGAAACGTTACTAATGATTTGTTTTCACGGTTTGGGTTTTATTGGGTTTTTCTATTTATAAAATGCTAGAAATATAAAATAAAAAAGTGTAAAATTACATAAAAGAATGTTAAAGGCACTTGACACCAAGTATTACCTGGATACCATCATACCAATTGAAAAATCAGTGCACTTAGACGAAGTTGACAGTAACATACATATATGATATTTTGTAATCTAACAAAAGACTCAATTCGTTAATAGTAGCATACATACATTCATAATACATCTAAAACATGTATGTATTATATAACAAATATATAAACACCCATACTAAAACATACATACATAAATTATCAGAAAAAATAATATATTTTTTTATCTTATGGTCCGGTCTAGTTTTATAAGACCGATTTTTGATATAAAACACAAATCAAACAGTTTATTACATTAAAACTTCTGAAACCAACTGACTGAAAGTTAAATAAAAATCCGACTATGAAACCAATTCAATGATCGGTTGGAGATTTCACGATTTTAAATCAAACATCAGACACCCCTATAGTTAATCCTTATTATATATTAAATTCTCACATCAAAATTTAAGAATTTAAAACTTTCAACCAAATTTAATGGGTAAAGATTTAGATTCACTTTTAAGTAGATTTAAGCTATCTATCATCTTATTAAGTTTTAACTCCAATTTTACATAGATCTTTCACCATGTGATTTTGGTTTAACTAAAAACTTACAACCAAGAGAGAATCTTATATCGTTCTCTTGAATCTTGAGATATCAATTTGTGATCAAGGTTTGTCGCTCAACCACTAAAATTATAAAAATCATAATCACTTTCGCAAGAACAATAAAAAATTGATTGGTTACCAAATCTTGCAACAACATTAAAAATTGATTGATTGTGAAGTTCAACTTCAACGGGACCGCTATCACAATCTAAACCCACAGTCAAAGATAAACATCCCATGGTTTTTAGGTTCATGCACCTTCCCGATTCAATCCCAATTAACACTAATTTTTCTATTTCAATTTCACCCATTATATAAACCTCATAAATCATTCATCTTTGATCATTATCCCCTTAAATTCACATGTTTCTTGTATCTTCTTCTCAACTTCTTATGATCTTCGTCTTGCTTATGTTACAATTCATTGCAATAACTTGCTGTTCATCGCCGATTTCGTTTGCTATCGGAAGGTACGTGTGTTTGAAGTCTTTTTGCTTGGATCTTGCTTCTGATTCGTTTATGCTTTCTGGGGTTTTGTGAGATTTTGTTTAAGTGTGTAATTTAGGGTTTGAAGTTGTATAAGTTTGTTAGTTGGATTTGTTGTTTATGGAGAATTTAGGATTTGTTTTGTTTGGTGGATTCTGATAAAAAGGGGTAAGTTTAGGTGTTGGATTTGTTACTCCCTCTGTTATGTTAATGTCTGCAGATGGATTTTGATGTGGAAACTAGTGATCTTCAAATGCAATATTGCCTTTGTTCTTATTAGAGTAAAATTTTCACAGCAGTTGTAAAGATTCAATGTAGTCAGCTAGTTATTGCTTCGTTGTTCAGAAATCCAAATGATAATCTCCCACTGATCTCAAATTCTAAAATCAAATTGAAGTAGTTATCTTTTGTTTTATGTTTACTTATTTTGTATGATTGAGCTTATAAGTCATAGCTTGATAGATGATAAATTAGTTCATATGAAGCACTTAAGCTGTGAATTCATCATACTTTGTTCCAATAGGCAATGCATTAGGGTTGGATGCATAAATGAATGTCTCATCGATCGAGTTATGATCTACATTTAACGCATATGGTTGGTTTTTTGTACAAATTTTTTGGATAAAAATCCAAGCCCTTTGGAAGTAAGAACACTTTAACATAACTTGTACTATATAATTAGAAGATAATTATCCTTGTACTTTATATGTGTTAATTTTAAAGATACAACAGAGTGCCATCTAGAATCACTTTTTCTATTAAAGAAAGTCTATAGAGGTGGACAATCCGCAGGTCGGTTGGGGGATGGGTAAGTTTTAGCATGGGTAGTTAAGGGTTAAAATGGGTTGTGTCAGATTGGGTTGATCCCCCTGCCGTCAATAGCGGCTATAGCGACTGCTATGTCACGCTATGTAGCGATGCGCCCCTCCCTCGCTATTTGCAGATAGTGACTGCATAGCGGAATTTTTGTTTTTTCTTTTATTTTTATTTGGTAAATATGAGATTTAGATGATTAGTAATAGAGTTTTTTAGTTATTTTAGGGGTGTTTGCTTAGATTTTCTACTACTTTATTGCTAAAAATGCTTATTTATTGAATGTAAAACATTCTTACATATTATTCTACTTAATCGCTAAACACGAAATAACGGTCACTATTTACCGCTATTCGCTACGTAGCATATAGGTGGCTTGTCGTTATTTTCCGCTATTCGCTAATGACAACTATGGTTGATCTAGAAGCTCTATTTTGGATTGCTTTTAACAAAAATATAAATCCTTAGTTTGTTAAATATGGTCTCACTAGTTATCTTATAACAATAATAATCTGTTTTTTAACGAAGAGGTATATAAGGTTGTATGCATTAAAAAATAAAACATAGCCCAAGATGAAGTATTGAACCACTCATAAGTAAAACACCTCTAATATTTTATACGACATTGGAATTAAAGATGCAGTATTGTTAGCTTTATCGACTAAATTTTACTTTTCTCTTGATTTGCATGATTGGTATTAATTTTATTTTTCTTTGCCTTTTTGTTTCCAGAGGATTAGTTAGACTAGAACAATGTTTTAGAATATGTTGTAACTTTCATAGACAAATCAAAGTTTTCTCAAACATTTTCCTTTACTTGAATTTTAACTCTATTATGTGTTTTTTTTGCAGGTCCTATTATCTTAAAGAACATTTTCTTTTATGGAGCTAACAGCTACTTCTGAGGTTGAAGATAACATCTTTATTGTGAGGGACCCTGCAAAAGTTCTATGAAAAGATTGCAAATTGTGTGACTGATTTTCGTTTATAATCTTTTCAACAAAATAATCATTTTGTTATTGCAGAAGCTATTTTTATCAGTTTTGTTGCCGCTGGTATGAAACTAATACTCCAAAACTGATAAATAATCCATAAATTGAAGGCGATTCTGTTTATCCGAACAAAAATAACTGATTACTACGTCTTAAAATATCAAATAATCAATTTTAAAATGCATATCCACACACACCCTTATTCTAGATTCCACTACACAAGATTGATTGCAGAATAGTTTATTAATGTTTATTTACATTCCTTAGCAAGAAACAAGTATTCTAGTGACTAACATAATTGGAAAGGTCGAGTTTTTGTAGATACCTTTGCCATGAAGTTAGTAACACTAGCACAAACATGTGACATTGAAGATTCATTAAATACAAACGGTGACAAGAATGATTTATGGCCTCTCGATGCAATCGACCCAACAAAATCAAGGTTTCCTTGTTGTCTGGTGTGGACCCCGCTTCCAGTTGTCTCGTGGTTAGCACCTTTTATTGGGCATGTTGGTTTATGCATGGAGGATGGAACAGTTGTAGATTTTTCTGGTTCCAATTTTGTCAATGTTGATGATTTTGCTTACGGTGCTGTGGCGAGATACATTCAACTTGATCGAGAACAGGTACTACATCTTAACTTTGTACGAATATCTACTGATATTTTGATTATGACTGCTGCAAAAGCTGTGCTGACCGTTTTAGTTGGTATGATACAGTGATTATTTAGAACTGATATTATCATAACGAGTGTGTAACCAAACTTTTTCAAACTCCATATTTAGGCTTGGATGTGTGGTTTTCTTGTGCCTGTAAGTTAGCTTAACCATACATGTTATATCTTGTTCACAGTGTTGTTTCCCATCAAACCTCACGAGCCACACATGTAAGCACCGTTACAAGCATGCAGAAACAGGCACTGCCATTAGCTGGGATGACGCCATCCACTCAAGCAGGCGCCACTTTGAGCACAAATCTTACAACCTTTTCACATGCAACTGCCACTCTTTTGTTGCTACTTGTTTAAACCGGATGTCATATGGTGGCTCAATGGATTGGAACATGATCAATGTGGCGGCTCTTGTACTGCTTAAGGGGCAATGGGTTAATGTCATGGCGGTTGCTAGATCATTTCTGCCATTCACCGTGATGCTTTGTTTTGGTATAAGCTTTGTTGGGTGGCCTTTCTTGTTTGGTCTTTTGATGTTTTCTCTACTTCTCATTGCTTGGTTTTTGGTTGGTACCTATTGTCTGAAAAATCTGTTGGAATGTTAGTTTTTTCGGTGTTCTTCACGCTGAACTCTGAATGCAAAATCATTAAAAATGGTTGTGATGTAATGGTCTAGAACATCTTAAGACCTTATGAAAGTACATGTATACATATATGGATGTGAGTTTCTTGATGGAGGCTAACTCATGTTTGTTGATTTTGTGTACATTTTCTTGAATTAAACTCATCTTTTTGTTAAAGTTGGAATCACTTCACCCTTAAACCGGCTGAGCTACGTGATAAGGGGCGAAGTAAAGCCATCTTTAGCTCTTTGTTAGCGAGATTTCGTTAAATAGTAGGTATGTCTAGCTTAACATCATATTGAATTTTTTCAAGCACATTTTGATTGTGTTATTAGGCATATAAGGCTAATTAGGTTCATTAGATTGGTTAGGAGTGTTTAAGCTCTTTTATGTGAGTTTAGAATTTAGGAGTACGTTACTAACCGATTCTAGTTTTGACATTGGTTCCTGACAAATTTTTTAACCATTTTTTTAACCTCTTGTAAACCGATTAGCTACCAACATTTTTTACTGTAAACTAGCTGTTATTGTGTAGTAAATTCAAAGTTTAAAAAATTTAATAAAAAATGAAGTTTAATGACTTTACAATATATGTTTTAGCGTAAATAGATTATTTAAAAAGTAAAAAAAAAGGTTTTTCTGAATCAGGTTAACCAGTTCGGTTAAAAACCTAACCGGTTAGACAAGTTAGGTTTTTTGTACCTCAAAACCGTTTATTAACCTCATCGTTATTTGGAAAACTGTTTTTTCTTCCTCAAATTAACTGGTTTCACTATTAACCAAAACCAGCTTTTTAATTAACCAATTTGCGCACCGCCATTTAGAGGTGGTAATGTCTCATTGATGCGCCGAACTTAACGAACATGAACATAACTCATGTTTTTTCGTGTCATACATATTTATCTGAACCCATGCATAATCTTGTAATTTGAATACACTTAAAATCTTGTAATTTGGATACACTTAAAATCTTGTAATTTGGATACACTTAAAATCTTGTAAGCAAAATGCAACTCACATAACCTATTTATCTAAACAGATTGGTGGGTTGTAATAAATTATATGCGGTTGTAAAGATGTTAGATGAGTTTCAAATGGGTAGAGAGGTTGAATTTGTCAAATATATCTTCTTATTATAACTTTAGGATGGTTGACATACACAACATATATGATGTGATTATCTTATTCTGGTTTTAAAATTTTAATACAACTCGAATACGACATGTTAACTAAACAGATTAAACACGTCAAGCTAAATGACACTTATTTAATCAAACGGATTAAACAAGACATCTATAACCTAATTATTTCCATAGTTTGTTAGCAATTGTCACCTTACTTTGATTTCAAGTAACTGCTAGATCAACACCATGCCCAAAATCACACCTGGAGTGAAGTTGGGTGCAAGATTCAAACAAACACTAGTCCAGTACAAACAACCAAATTAAACATCTTCTTCAACTTAACTAATAATAACAGTAACAATAAAAAGTAACAATAAATACATCAGTTTAATGAAAAGCAACTTAAACCGTATGCACCTTAACGACAAGAAATGATGGTGCCACGAAACGAATGTGCATAGAACCACAACGGCACTGTAGAGTTGTTTTTAACAGAATACATCTCCTTCCAACTTCTAGTTTTCCTTTGATAAACCAAAACCTGCTTATGTCCAGCAAGAAAGACGTAATCGCTCCCTTGACTTATCGGGAAAATCCCAGGAACCATTCCACGAATACAGCGCAGACTCACGCGATCAATCATATCCCATTGCCCCTTTTCATAATCCTGCAACACCCATATGTTCATCCACACACTAGAAATCTGAATCACAGACAATTTCCCATCAAACTCCAGCAAGTAAACCCTATTCCCACTACCATTCCCACATTCCATTTCATCAGGCAACACAATCCTCCTCCATAAATCCAAATTCAGATCAAGAACAAGAATATACACAAAACTCTGAGTCATCCAATGAAGGGAACCATTCACAAACACCACTTGATTCCGATTCATATGTGTAAAACCATGATCATCTTGATCTGAAACATACTTTCGCCACTTATTCGACTCAGAATCAAACACTGAACATATCAGTTTACCCTCAGGTCTATGCCCAAACATCCTATGATAACCAGCCAAAACAATGTTATATCTGTTACTCAACAGATCACAAGAAACACCCACAAGGGTTGCTTCACCATCAGGATAAAAACGCGTAACGGGTCTTTCGCGACTCCTAGGGAGCAATCTAAACTGTCTAGTCATGGGATTGCAGACATAATACACACCCTTATCAGGAACACTAGAACAGCACAACAACCCATTGCAAGAAGCCCTAATTTTAACCCTATCTTTGATAAAACCTAAAGAGAATTCAGATGCACCCCTTTTGTTGTCAACAAGTATCAAACTTGACGTCGATTCTGTAGATGAATCTGTAACTTCTACAAGAACCATAGCATTTCTGACAGATAATTCGTTGTAAACTTGGGTGAATGATTTGTGTGAGGCTAATATGTACCATTGTTTGCATACGCACTGGTTCTAAAGAGGGATTTGATGGGTAATCTTGCTAGTATTTCAAGAATAATCTCGTCTACAAAATACCCATAATTTGTTTCGATTGGATCCATTGTTTAATTTCAATGAAGAAATCAAGAAAATTGCTTACCAATGAAATGAATTTGTAGGAGAATGAACACGCATATAGAAGGTGTTTGTGATTCTTTCTATCAGCGAGGGTCGATCGGGTCGGGTCAATAGCTTAAACGGGCTGAAAATAACCGTTGATCGGAAAACTTTTCCGGTGGAATCCGGCGACTTAATATTGAGAGAGAGGAAGCTTCGATTATACGGTGAATGTGTTACCAAGTACCAACTCTCTTTCTTGCATATATTAATTAGGCTAAATAATGTTTTATATATAACCCTCGTGAATAATAGGCTTAAGACTATGTTGTTTTCTATTATCTAATTTCACGTCGTATATTATATAAAGTGTAATTTTTGTAAAATCGTATGAAGTTACAGGAACATGACACGTGTTTTTTGACGGATGGATAATTTTTTATGTGTCACAACTACGCATATAATGTACATAATTACGTAAGTTATATTTATAATTACACAAGTTATATGTATTACTACGCAAAGTAAAATTATTCACGTTATAAAAATAATTACGCAAGTTATATGATAATTACGCAAGTCATACGCACAATACGTAGACGTTTTTTTAAATGTTGTTTTTTTAAAAAAAAGTATAGAAATACTATAATCATTTTAAAGATGATAAAATATTTGTTTTTATGGTGGATTTAAAAAAGTAATTTCATATGAAAAAGTTATATGCGTTTAAAAAAACGTAAGGAATTAAAAAAAACAACAATTGTTGGTTATTTCAAATTCTATCCCTCCAGACATATTTTTTTTACGTGATTATTCTATATTAAATCTGAACCGTTCATCTTTAGATCAATGGTACTCGATACTACCATTCACACGAATTATAGACTTTGTATAGTAAACTTTCCTTATTTAAATTATATAATATATGAATACATTTTTTTAACATATGTACAGTTTTAAACAAATCCATAGCGTATTATTTGTTAATTTTTATAGTTTAAATTGTTAAAGTATATATGATAACATTTGGTTCAACAGTTTGGTATGTTCCGACTAATAAATCAGTAAATGTTCGATTGGTTGTCTAGTTTTATTTTTGAAACGCTAATAGAAATTACTCTTTGATGGTTGCAACGAGCAAGTGTGTTTGTAAAAGGAAGGAACATAGAATAGGATCTCACTCTTTCATGAATGGCTTGACTCGACTTTTGTGATCATAGGTTGTGTGGTATTGTTGATATATTTTTCAATAACAGAATATTTGCATGAAGGGGTTGCTATTATGCCTCTATTGTTGAGAATATAATTCGCTGGATGTATACTTGTAATTGCTCTTTTTTACAGGAAACCCATGGTTACTCTTTGCATTACCATGTATAGTTTTTATTGTCTTGACCCGTAATGATTATTGATTCGTTTTGAATTCCGTAGTTATTTTATTAGAGCATTTATAGTGGAGTCTTTAAAATTATGTAAGTGTGTTGGTATATTATATGAAATGTTTTTGAGTTGTTATAAGTGAAAGAGAGATAAAATAATATTGTGGATTGGTATATTTGAATAATTACTGTTTAAACCTTAGAGAGAAAATGTAATGATTTTAGTGTAATTATATGAATAAAGTATTATTTAATTGAAAAGGATAGAGAAAAACTATATTCATTGATTTCATACTTCCAATACCCCATCCCGCCTTGTTCCTTTGCTGCCAAGCGGTTTGTTCCAAGCAATCCAATTCGTTTTTGGTTTACCATTCGCTAGATAAACTAACCCCATTGATAGGGTCATTGATTTTCGAAAATGGAGCGATGAGACACGAGCCTTGGTTACCATGGAAGAAATGCGAGTTTTCATCCCCTTCCACAACCCATTTCGCTCTAGCATAATGTTATAATCCAACGTTTTAAACCTCTCAATTTCTTTGATTATTTTCTTGCAGAGGAGGAGAGAGTTGTTGTCCTCATCACTTAGGATTTTTGTTTCTGCTCTTTTCTCCAAATCTACTAATTTCTCCTCCAATATTTTTACTTCCTTGGCATTTTTTTCTTTAAATTCTTTTGCACATTTTTTGATCGCCACTTTTATTGCTCGTAGCTTTTAAGACAAGTGCGATATAGGGTCCTTATTTGGGGCTTCAACATTTTGAAACATCATTGCAGCTTTAGACGCCACGTTCTCAAAACCGTCTACTAAGAACCATGAGGCTTAGTTTAATGGTAAATGGCGTATATTCTGAAGTAAAACAAACGCACATATCCTTTTTTTGGCAATTTAATGGTAAATGATGTGTTATTCAGGTTCTTTTTTTGAACAACCAATTTCATTAAAAATATCACTAGTCACTATCCAACCTCAAATACGCCCTATCGTGAGGCTGCCTGTTGGACGTCCGATGGCACTTTACTCCGACCTGAGCTATGCAACAACGAGAGCGCCCTTGATCCTTGCCGGATGTGCTTGACGGTCCCCCATGGACGCTAACACTCCTCCAAGCGAATGAAGATTGATCATTCCCAGCTTGCTCCCTCAAAGAAGTGCACCAAAAATGGGGGGAGAGGTGTCTATCATATTCTCTTATCATTCTAACAGGAGCACGCAAGAGATATACCAACCATCTATATCTCTTCAATCCCAAAATTTAAAAAAAAACAGAATATTACATTGAAATTCCATCCACCTTCTATCATGATACTTTATTCTATTTTCACCCACAAGAAACTCAAGTGATTTGATCTTCTTCAACAACCACCGCAAGGAAGGCCTTCTTGCATTAAAAAAATATGTTTTTAAATCATGTGAAGTTAAACCATGTAGTCTGGTTTGGTGATTAACATATGTTTTGTTTCGAGGTAATGATAATTAATGTAAAGTTAAGAGAATATGTTAATAAAAGAAGGATAAATAAATAAATAAACAAGTTATACGCATTGCTTTATTTCGAATTTAAAGCAATATATCAGTCTCACTTTTGAAAACAAAGAGTTTTAACATTGAATCTGAACCTTTATTCTTTAATTTGGTATGTGCAATGATCCTATTTTTTCTAAAAAACACTTAGGGGTATTTGTTTTTTATGAGAAGTACTTCCTGACCTATTTTGTCTGCGTCGCGCTGATCACGCGCAGACGTTGGACTCAGAAGATTATTTGTTTTTTGGAAGACGTTTTATTAAAAAAAATCTTCCTGATGTGTGCGTGGAAAAAACATGAACCTACCACTTCTGAGGTCTTCTAACATCTTCTCAACTTTTTAATACATTCTCACCTCTCCCACTGGCCGGACACCGCCGCCCCACCTCCCCCACCAGCCGGATCACCGTCGGGGCCCCTCCCCCCACCTGCGCCCGATTCCCCTCCCCCCACCTGCGCCCCCTCCCCTCATCTGCGCCCGCCTCCCCCTCCCCCACTTGCGCCCCTGTCCCCTCCCCCCACAGCAAGACGAAATCATCGTTCTGGTGCCTTCACTTGCTCTCCCGAGGCCACATCAACCCAAACATGTGACAATAATCATTGATTTGATCGAATTTTGAGTTTGTTGGGAAATTGTTTTAGCAATTTGAATTTGGAGTTGGTTGTGAATTTTGAGTTGGTTGTGAAATTATTTTAGCGGTTTGTAGATGTTAAAAAACAAACAGTTTTTTTCTTGCAGACTGCGGACATTTGGTTCACCTCTTCTGCTGTAGATGTGATATGCAATTTGCAAATATTTTTCTGCAGAAAAAGCAAACAACATCTTAATATCTTTTGACACGATGACATACATTGGTGATTAGAATCACACACCTAAATAAGGAAG
Source organism: Flaveria trinervia (assembly GCA_025506515.1). Lineage (NCBI taxonomy): Eukaryota > Viridiplantae > Streptophyta > Magnoliopsida > Asterales > Asteraceae > Flaveria > Flaveria trinervia. Next base: position 7,626,169 of record CM046448.1, read on the forward strand.
GAGACGACACCCTTTACGTCGGTAATAACATGCATTGAACATTGCATCTAAACCTCTAGAATAGTTTTTTAAACAACAAGGGCAATGATTTTATAGTAGTACGCAAAAAACGCATAAGGGGCGTGTTCAACTTTTAAAACACGCGTCGATGCATTACAATGTATTTGCATGTTTTAATTGATTTTCACAGGTAATTTCATAGTAACACATTTAAATGATATAACATTTGTGCTTTTAACTTTATTAATGAATTGTTGTAGTGTGTTTTAGCATTAGTTCTATATACTTAAGTTAACACAAACAAGTTAAAAATACATATCATACTATATTTTTAGTTGACATTATAAGTTTTTCAAAATATTAGTGGTGGGTTGATCGGAAATGTAGTGGATATATTAGAATCTCCTTATTCATATACAACGTCAATTAAGAGTGCAATTAACTTTTGATGTTAGAGTAATACAAATTACGTGGTTTGTTAATATATAAAATTATAAGAAATTTCTTTTAGTTTTAGTAATTACATATGATATCCTTTTATTAAAATAATTGCACACATATTGTCTTTTACACTAACTATCATCTAAATGTACAATTAACTCGGTTATGTGCCTCCACATATGAGGGTATTTTATTATTTTCTCACGTCTAATATATTAAAAAATATATAAATAAATTTAAATAAAACCTTTAATAAGAAAATATTAAAAAAATATAAAAATATAAAAATAAATTTTTTAAATAAAAATACCGGACTATTAGGTAATTCGGTGAAACCAATCACTCTTGGTGTGTGTTCAATCGACTAATCGTCAAAACCTTAAGTGACAACAACCTCCAATAATTTTACTGAAGTAAGAAGTCTAAGTCACAAGTCATTTATAAGGCCGGGAAATCAACAATAAACACAAAAATACACGTAAATACTTTATAAACTACTCACACTAACAAATAATGAAAAATCAATAAGAAACACAAACTTAGAGATGACCTTTGATTCTTTGAATTTTTTATATAATTGCAAAAGAAAAAAAATGAACTATGAGTCATTAAATATCACATAACAACATAAACTAGAAATTCAAATAGCAACGAAATGCAAAAAGTGAGTTAGGGATTTTACTCTTACCATAGTTGTTAGTTTAATGGATTTCAATGATATGTGAGATTTTGTAGGTGGTGAAGATGACCGGTATTGGGCTATCAAATAGAGGGGGATAATGGATTTAATGGTATTGAACGTAAGATGAGCGCGGGTTCACTTACTTATGCAACGATCCGATATATTTTAATTTTATTTTTCATATAAAATAATTAATTTGTTTATTTGTTTAATATATTAGATGTGGAAACAAAATGATAAAATGCACCTTATGCATAACTGAGTTAACTATATAATTAAGTGAAAGTAGTGTAAAGGACAATATGTGTAGATATATTTTAAAAAAATAACACCGAATGTAACTATTAAAATTAAAAAACATGCATTATAAATTTATGTATTAATAAAAGACACAATTTGTAATTTACTTTTTGCTCTTTTGAAGTGGGTGAACGAAAAAGGAAGTGAGATGACCATTTTCTCTTTAAAATTATAAGTGTATAATTATAAGAGTTGTGATTTAAATTTGTTACTTATAAAAACTATTAGTAAGTAAATAAGATATATAAATAAATTAAAAGACTAATATTAATTAAAAGAACACTCACATAGGGGTAGAGCGGTCACCACACACGCTATGTATAATAATAGGGGCTTTTGTCTTTTTTAGAGATTCTAATCTTGAATTTTCCATAAGGAACGTTTTGAGTATATTTTACTCAAATAATATTATGACTTTTTCAAAACAGAAGTTTTCCTGAATTTATTTGAAATCCACATATTACAAATTTGTACAAATAAATTATTACAACTTATATTTCCATCACAAATTGCAACATACTGTTAAAAGTATTTACAAATTACATAAACATAACTTGCATTCCTTTTAAAAAATCCTAAAAGTGTACACACTTAACTACATCTATTGAACGAATGAACGTTAGACACCACATATTGAGTTTCTCTAGGGTCATCATTAGTGAATCGTCAATAATTTTATTCAAACACTATATATCTAGAATCTTTCTAAGATGAATGACACATCCTCAAATTATAATTTGTCTTTTCAATCAAATGAAAAATGAAAGCACAATCACACCATTCACATGTTAACAAGTAAAATTGTCTAAAATTCAAATACACAATTAGAATCTAAGTCTTACACATGATAATTAAACCACTGACCCAATTGTGAATGTTTAGCCAGCTCATGTCTTGATAACCGATACAATGATAATGGGCATAAAATCCAACTCAGAATGATACAAAATAAAATAAAAGATTATTCAAAGATAATCAAGTATCCCTTTAAATTTGTAAGTACTTGATACTGTTACTGTTTTACATATGATAATAGAGTCTTCTAAGACCGGTTTCGACTATTGTGATTACTACCATCTTAAAACATACAATAAAGCTCTAATAATGCTTGCGATATAATTTTTCATAGAATGGGTCACAATTTTGTGGATAACGCAAACTGTGATTTTTTTAAAAAATAAGGTATTTAGGGAGAGAGAAATGACAAAAGAAGTAAATCTGTATCACGTTTGACTTAAAGGGATCTCGTCTCTGGTAGGAGCGAGTTCTGCTCCATTTTGTTCTGTAAAGAACTCGTCTTTGGCAAGGGCGGGTTCTCAAAAACCTTTATTTTTATTTATTTAATTTAACTTACTTGTTTTGACATTTTTAAACTATTTCTTTTATATCATTTATTTAACATGATATGTTAGAAAACATGTTAAAAACATCTTATAATTTAGATTTCATTGTTCTAGTCACTCCATTCTAAATTTAAGTTTGTCATTTATTCATCCCTAAATTTCATGTAATCACTTTGATCCCATTAGAGAAATAACTAAAATATTATCATTTAATATAAAAAATAAAATTAACTAAAAAACCCTTATTGTCAACTATCTCTCTCTAAAAATCCTTTTTTTTAAATTCCATAGATCTATAATTATAATTTTATTTTTATATTATACGGTTAAATAAAACTACTTATATGTTTGTATTTTATAATAAAACTGCATTATATAATTAATAGATAAAAAATCACATTAATAAGAAGGTAAAATACATTACTAAAAATATAAAAAATAACATCTAACGAGTGTTATCATTATTGTTTGTTGCTTCATCATTTAAGTCAAACGGGCAAGGAAACAAATTAAAAAACTGGTCAACAGATTGAGTTGTATCTTGAAATTAAGGGTAATAAGATAACAAGGAAGAATGGTGAAATGATTGTTCATAACTAGTATCAGGGCTTTGATAAAGATTTGACGGGCCTCATTCTACGAAATTTTAGGTCCCCATTTGACTAAAATGTGAAAATTGAGTAGTTAAGGTACCACCATAAAAAAAAATTCAGTTGCCCATTTGGCTTAAAAAGGGAGAGTCGAACTGTTGTTTCATGAAATCCCTTTGTTCTGTCATATTCTATTGCACAACATTATCATCAACAACCTGTCTACCAAACCACTCTCGTCTTAGACCCCTTCTGGGTAAACATTGTGTGACAAGAGGAAGTTGAGTATCATCAACATTCTGTGTCACATACGTTCGTAGATAACTTATATGGTTTGCATGTGCAAAATCCATATAACGACCCGCCATATTCCTCCCCGTTTCATCCTCTGGTCTTTGATAAAACTGACTCATCCCATCCATCTATAAATAACATTATGAAAGATTACTTTATAATAATAATAATAATAATAATAATAATAATAATAATAATAATAATAATAATAATTAATAATACCATCATTCTCAATCTTTGTCCATCGTTTTGGAAGCCATGAGGGTTCGTGTCTTGATGAGCCGGGTTTGTTGTATACACAACAATACGCTTTAAATACCACCTCATGTATGCTTTAGAAGCAATTGGCGAATCAATGTACGCTTCATTAGCACTGAATTTAGCTGAGACACCCATGCTTGAACAAAGTTATTATGATATTGTAAACATTTTTTATTTCTACCACCTTTACGAGCAATCGAATATAGATTTGTGTGTTGCTCCCGGGTTAGTAACACACTTGTAGGGATTGGTTGAAACATTCCAAACTGTCTTAAAACCCTACTTGGAATGTGTGGCTCAACAACTTCTCAACATATAAGGTATGTGTCACTTCTCCAGATTTGATGCCTACTTGTGCAAATATCAGGTAGAAGGTGGAAAATATTATCATACAACCTCCAATTAATAAATACACAATAATATCAGATTAACATTAATACCGCGACCTCGCTTAATGAATGCAACTAAGATCGATACATACTCAAATAGTGCGGAGTGGTGTTTACATAACTAAGTTTACCATTACATCTGTAATCAAGTTTTCAAATATACCCGGTTAAGATATAATATAATATGAACTAACATACCGTGCACCATATGGTAATCTGAAATCAATAATTCTCGTATTTTGGGGACACATAGAAAGTAATCTTTTTCATGCCCATAATTGCAACAATAATAAAGGTCCACTAACTTCTCGATTTATGACATTCGTTGCCTTACATAACTGTCTATACAAATAGGCTAAAATTGCACTTCCCCAACTAAGTCTACCACAGTTATTTAAGTTTTCAATATGACTTAAATAATTTATGTGCACCCAGTTGCTAGAAGTTTCAGGATATAAAGTGACGCCAATCATAAAAAATAAAATTAATCTAGCTTGTTGGATGCATTGAAAATCAATGGCATTATCAGAGAATGGTTTTATTATTTTATTTAAAATAAACCTTAGGTTTAACTTATAACAACTTACATCGCTTGTAGCGAGTGTACAATCGGTAAAATACTCAAACCTCATTATAATTTCAGATGCACCCATAGCATAATCAGTGCCAGAAACAACATCACCTTCAACCGGCAAACCCCATAAAACTTGTACATCTTGAAGGGTTACTGTGGTTTCTCCAACGGTAAATGAAATGTATGTGTCTCCGGCCTCCATCTCTCCACCAAAGCTGAGATAAGAGCATGATCAATTTTGCAATAACCACACTCGATCACACCCGCAAAAACCAACCAACCTTATATGTCTCATACTATTTTCAGGGATAGGCACTTTCTCAATGTAATCCCAAAAAAGCTTTGTCACCTCATCTAACACGTAAAATTCCTTCATCGCTTCTGGATCTCGAAAATAATAATCAGCTCTATGTTGACCACTTAGAAATAACAAATCGTTATTTAGTGGACCTGGTGTAATTCTTCAGCTCATTTTGATTTTTGAAATGAAGTTTGAAATAGTAGAGAAATTCTAAAGAAATGATTTGAACGAATTGTAAAAGAAAATATGTGGTGGTTGAACGAATAAATAGTGAGAAGAGGTCAAAGATGGTCAAAGGAATAATTAAAAAATTAAAGGTGGTTGAAATGTGGATTGTGGATTAGAGGAGGTTGGTAGATCGGACGACTGGGAGGAGAATGCGCCCTTCCCAAGGGCGTGGTCTCCATGCACATCACAATCACACACAGTCACTAGTCACCATCACCAAACATCACCACCACCACACATCCATGGTCAAAGAAGTAGAACCCGTCCCTGTTAAGGACGAGATCCCTTAATCTCACACGCTCTATAGATTAACCCCTTTTGTCACTTCTCTCTCCCTAAATATCATATTTTTTTTTAAAAAAATCCGCAAACTACAAGACATATTGTTATCCGCTTTTACTCTCACGAAAACTTGCTTTGGCTTTAACACAATATATATTATTTTATTTTGTAATTAACTTTTTTTTACTTGTCTTGGTATTCTATTAAATTACTTTTTTAATTTCTTAATATTTTGTTACAACTTGCTTATTTGTATTTACGTCGTGATCTAAGGTTTATTCAAATTCGACTCAAGTCAAATAAAATATATTATTAACTTTTTTCACAACTTAATGTTCTTTTTCTTGAAAATATGCATATAACATTGCGACTTGATTATTTCTATACATCTCAACATAAATTTTTAAAAAACCAAGCCCCGCTGCGGCAACCGTCAGCTAAAACCAATTGATCAAATATATATATCTTTAGCTTTTTAAATGTTAACGCATTCTTTTTAATTTCGAATATACTGTTACGATATTATTATTCCCTACCTATGTTTCAATATAAGTTTTATTTAAAATGAGCCAGCATAACGCACAAGCAAATCAACTAGTTATTGTTTTAAGACTCAATATTTATCTACAACAGGTTCTATACGGACTTTCCTAGCTTACATGGTTAACGTTATAAAAAAACTTCATGACTCCTTTTGTAGAAACGATAACCTAAAAATGAAGTATTACATGTTGACTGATCAAAGTGTGATTACAACAAGACAATTAGGGGTGTAAACAAGTTAAACTGATTCTAAGCTCGTTTAGCTCGAACTCGACTTGTTTTAACTTAAGAGGGTTTGAGTTCAACTAAAGCTCGAGCTTAGGCTGTGAGAAGTTTTTCAAGATCGAAGCTTCTACTCATACATTATTTAATTATGTTATTTATATATTTTTTATAATTACTTTTGATTATATATTTATTATTATTCTTTTTATATATAACATAATATATAATTACTCAGTTAATTTTGTCATTATTTAGGCATGATAATTGTTCAAATAATTAAATATTTTAACAGTTATACAAATAAAATGTTTATTTAGCCTCGCGAGCTAGCTCGTGGCCGAGTTCATTTATTAAATGGATAATAATAATAATGTGAGCCGGGTTCATTTAAGCTCAATTCGATTTCAATTTTTACCGAATCAATCTCGAGTCAGCTCATAAGCGTCTTGAATCGTTTACACCGCTAAAAACAAATAGCGAGACAAGTTTATGTGCAAATTAGACTATTAGAGTCCCATAAGAAATATTAGCGTACATTTTATTACTAGGTTAAGAGAATACCTAAACCATATGTTTTTCACTATTTCTTTAAAAAAACAGGAAAATGAAAAGAGAAAAATGCATCACCTTCCGTAATGAAACAAATGACGTGTCGTGTCGGCATCTTACATTTTCACATGACACTCGATAGATAGATATACACAGCTTATCCTGAAGTAAACCCACCTCCGTCCTTTCATCTCATCTCATTTATACAAAATCTTCAATTTCATCATTCTGCCTCAATGATTTTCCATATTTTAACAGCAACGACCTCAATTCACATTGCACTAGAACATAATGAATGCATCCAATGATTCATCGGTACAAATCCCTCTGTAATTCTGAAAATCACATTTTTATTTCAATTTCTGTTTCTAACTTTCGGCTTGTTTTGAGCAGAGATGGTGTTCATCAGCCATTGGAGAGAGGCTTTGTGCTGCATTTTTGCCATTTGTGACCTTAGCTGAAATAATATTGCTCGCTGTTTCTAGATGCTTCGATTTCGGGCCCGTGGATCGTTCTACTAGTAAGAAGCTTTGTTTTGATCGTGATCAGCTTTATCGCCTTGCTTCCGAAACTAATTGTACGTTTATTTGATTTGCTATTCTTGTTTTAACTGTCAAAATGACATATTGTTGCATGAAGCATCAAAACATTGTTATAGCTCACTGTCTATAAAATGCAATCTTTGATCTATTTTTGTGTGCAGTATCTAAATATGAATATACATACAACTTCTTGATTTTTTTTTGAATTATCCGATTAAGATTTCAAGTGATGCATCAAAATACTTCAGTCCAACGCGATTGAGAAAGATCGTCTATGAAATTACCTACAGCTGTTTGAACAATGAAGATCAAACGGACTTCTTCGCAAAGAACTTAGGAAAATTGCATGTTTTTGCTATCAAGTGTAAAGTTATGTGCATGATCAGCTAAGAAGGTTCCAAGAAGACAAGAACTACTTTTTACCCAATCATCTATGACCTTTTTGCAGTTAGTGTCAATGAAGTAGAGGCGCTTTTTGAACTGTTTAAGAGCTTGAGTTCCTCCATTATTGATGATGGATCGATACACAAGGTATACACTTTCTAATTATCATTTAAAATTCAAGAGTAATATCCATGCTTTGAGAAAATAAAAAAGTTAACTTTTCTTTTGACATTAACATTTGACCTTATGATTATGCTTGTTGATTGCACCATTGTTTAGAAAGAAACTGCAAACAATCTGATGCTTACTTTTGTGTAGGAAGAGCTCATATTTGCACTATTCAATACCCCTCAGGCCGAGAATTTATTTTTGGATCGGGTAAATGCTCCATTGAAACTTGACTTTGTCTGTCCTGATTTGGTTAATCTATTTTTGGATCGTTTAAATCTCACATTTTACCATGCATTTTACGGTTACCAAAATGTTATTTTGTTTGACAGGTTTTTGATCTTTTTGATGAGAAGAGAAATGGTGTAATTGAATTTGAAGAATTTGTCCATTCTCTCAGTGTCTTTCATCCTTATGCACCTGTAGAAGATAAAATAAACTGTAAGATTTTAAAGTGATGTTTGTATACCCAATAAAATAATGTTTCTTGTAACACTAACGAAGTTTTATTGTTCTCCTCCAGTTGCTTTTAAGCTCTATGATTTGAGACAGACGGGGTATATTGAGCGAGAAGAAGTGAGTATGATGTAAAACCAGTAATACATATGTGATATAACCTCCTAAGATGTTTATATTCAGTTTTATATTAAATATTGTTTTGTTATAATATCAAATGGGCACAAATTTGTTTGTGGGTCAACTCGTTCTTCATTAACACATTGCACAGACTGCTAATGCAGCCACCTCAAATTACTTCTAGAGAACCATATTTGAGTATGTGACGCGTATCGTATTGATTAGGTGAAGCAGATGCTGATAGCAATATTAACAGAATCGGAGATGAACTTATCAGATGATCTTCTTGAGGTCATTATTGACAAAGTAAGATCTCCCCTAACTTATTAAAACTCTTCTGTATTTTACATTGGTAATTAACATAATGATGATGATGATGTTGTGACAATGATGGTGGTTATTGCAGACATTTATTGAAGCAGATGCTGATGGAGATGGTAAAATCTGCAAAGAGGAATGGAAAGAGTTTGTCCTCCGTTACCCTAGCCTTCTGAAGAACATGACTCTTCCTTACCTTGTGTATGTCAATCTGCTTCTCTGAAAAATGTCAAATTATTTATTCTTATTTATGCTCAAAGGTGGCAATTTGGAATCGTTTACTTATGAATTAGTTGATTTTGGTCATCTTTTATCTTAAACGGGTCAAATCATTAGAAAACGTTGAAAGTGGTTCAAAGTACTCTTAATATTGCATATAGCCGCGTATATCATTTTTAAGTTCTTTTATATTGTAGTGATATTGTATTCTAGTTATTAACAATTTTATTATTTATAAACATGCTTAAAGTCTGGACAAAAAGTGTTCCCATCCATCTTGCTACCTATATAACATAACACCACTCTAGCTACAAATCAAATTGACTCGAGTCCAGAACTCAATTGTCACAGTGATTTGATTATGGCTAAAATTTCGATGATTATACAGGGATATCACCACTACATTTCCGAGTTTTGTTTTCTACACGTCGGTTGAGGATCCAAGTTGAAAATTTTTCACTTGTTTCCTCAGTGTGGAAAAAGTGGTTGTGTGGAAACTCCGGTGATGGTGATCCCAGTGAGACCGCGGTAGATATGATGAAAATTCCAACAAGCAAGTTTAGAAGCTTTTTGGCGTGTCTAATCGATGTCGAAGTACCAATCAAATAAAATGTTAAAATGTGTGTTCCTATTCACCTTAAACTAGTTAGGGTAAGTAGGGTTGTCGATCCTCGTGAAATTAGTGGTCGGTGTATTGTAACTTGATTTATAAGAAACGGTAAACTAAATTATCAAATTACTTAAACTATTGTCTCTTGGCTGTAAAAATTGAATTTTTGGAATGATTAAGAATTAACTAAGAAAACAAATTGCAAATGAATAAACTTGATTAAGAAGACAATTATAAGAAAGAGTAATCCACTTTAGGGTTAAGGTTTGGTTTTCAGTAATCGTTTAGTTCAACTTGGTGAAAAATTCTTAACGGGGATTCTATACGTGTAATCATTAAGTGATAATGATAATCAAGACTTAACAGGTCTTAATACTCAATACCAATTCAATTAGTAACCAAAACTCTACAACCATACGATTCACGCAAGATCGTACGACATTCAAATAAAGGTCAACTAATATAACTGTTTAAATAATCAAAACACAAGTTAAACTTATAAAAGAACTTAAAGGGTACTACAGTTCAATCTCAGCACAAGTCTAATAAAAACGAGAACCTAATCACACAAAACCCATTACCCGAAGTATATCACGAGAAGTTTAGCCACTCATTGTTCTTGAATGATCTTCAAAATCGTTGTTGAATTGCATCCCGGATGATCGAGTGGTATTAGAACGATGTAGAATGGTGAATCACAGGTTTAGAAAAACCCAAAATTCGTCTCAAATTGTCCTATGTCGAATGGGGGGCAAGTGGTCCTCAAAACCTAAAAAAATACGATTTTATAGGTGATTTCCGGAGGCTCTGGCGTAGGCTACGCCAGTCAGTGTAGCCTACGCTAGAAGATAAACTGCTGTTTTTTTGCTGATGCTGGCGTAGCCTACGGTGGCTGTAGTAGGCTACGATGGAAACTTTTCTGCTGCATTTTAAATCTTCGTTTCTTAACCCCTCCAACGCCTTGTTTCACCATGAAAACTTCCAACTTGGTTATTTTACTTACAAAATCACTTAAACTCCTAGTTAACCTATTAAACATGATCACATGCATAAATACGATCAATCAAACTTAATATTTAACATTTAAACATTTAAAATACCATTTCAACACACTCACATTAATGTCTACTTGAAACCTTTTGTGCTTGCATGAAAATATTTTACTATTCATATATTTGAATTGCCCTAAATAGCTCCCCAAATCCTTGTAAATAGTAATTTTTGTACATGGGTGATTTTGCGCAGAGGTCATGTGCGTCAGTGTGTACTTACACACTGGTTTTTCATTGTAACATGTATGTGTAAGTTGTTTAGAATGTAATATGAACCCAACTCCTGAATAAATGTCGAGACACAAGAGCTTAGTATATATGTTCATGTTCAATTTGAATAAAAAATATCTTTTACCTAGACGAAAAAGTGATATAGAAAAGCAAGCAACTTATCAGACACACCAATATTTCCCTTCACTAGGGATGAGCATTTGATACTCACTACTCGTACCGTATCGGTACCCAACTGGTACCAAATATACGTAAAAGGTACCGGTATCGCTACTTGATTTTTTTATATTTCGGGATCGTTATTGGTCGATACTGGTACCAATACTTTACCCCAAAAGTTTCGTATAAAACCACTACTACCGGAATACAAGTGGGTTATTTTGGAATTTGTATTTTGTTTTGTAATACTTTTCACCCCTGTCAACTTGCATTGTGTTTTGACTTTTGAAGGTAATTATTGTTTTTTTAATATCATTCTTCTTACTTCAATGCAATGTCAAGAGATATAGTATTTATGATTTTATGTGGATGTTTTTTAATACTTTTATTTTTATTTAATTATTATAAACTTTTAAAGGTATCGGGTATTAAACACGTACCGGGTAACATGTACAAAAACAAATATTGGGTATAGTAACCAAGCATGCACCATGTAGCAAGCCTAAAAAATAATGTTGTGGAGGTAACGAGTACTAAAGAGGCATCAGGTACCAAAATACCGGTACCGTACCAGTATGGGTACCTGTACCCATATACCAAATTCGGTACCGGTACTTTTTTTCCCATAAAATTCAGGACCAGGTACTTTCGGTACTGATACCGGTTCAGTACAGATACAATACCGAGCCCATCCCTACTCTTCACCCTGCAAACCCTTATAAAGCTTATATGTCGTTGCTATAAAAATCTGGAAAACCTTATAGCAACGACTTGACATTGCCATAAGGTTATCCGTCCTGAGGAACAGTGCCGTTGCTATAGCCATTGGAAAACCCTGTAGGCACGACTTGTCATTGCTATAGGGTATCTATCCCAGCTAATAGTTCGTCGAAATGCTTGTAGTGAGGTCGAATTTAGACAACTCAACCAACCAGTTCAGACCGCCTCTACATTATATGAAATGTAAATCAAGCGATAATCAAATTATGGTCCAACCAAAAACTAAAATAAGAAATTAACTAAAATCCTACTTAGCGACTTAAGTAGCAGAGTATCGGAAAGTTGAAATGAGCACAAATCTTAATTACTTCTATCTCATGAGGTCGAAGCTCAAAAGACTGCACCTACAAAGACCTTAACTCGGTAAAACCAATAGGATGAAGGAGAGGAAATAATAATAATACTAAATCAAAAACTAAAGTTTGCTTCAAAAACTTATATATAAAAAAAAGAGTATATATCCTTTTCATTGTTCACAAGAACCTCATTACAAACCCTTTTTCTACCCACACGACCATTTCCACGTGATCTCCATTCAACTTCACATCTTAATTGACATATAACCCTTGATCAATCCCTCATCTCCACTCTTCGATCAAATGGAACGAAATTCATCAATCCCACAAGGCCTCACACCCGACGAATACTCCAAGCTCCAACTCACAATCAACACATACCACATGTTCGACAAACTCCCCAACACATGCACCTCCCTCATAACCCAACGCATCGACGCTCCCACCCACGTCGTATGGCCCCTCATACGCCGCTTCGACAACCCACAGCGATACAAACACTTCATCAAGAGCTGCAACATGTTTGGTGATGGTGGTGTGGGAAGCATACGCGAGGTCTCTGTCATATCGGGGCTACCCGCCTCCACGAGCACCGAAAGGCTGGAGCTTTTGGACGATGAGAAGCATATCTTGAGCTTTAGAGTGGTGGGTGGGGATCACAGGTTGAATAACTACCTTTCGGTTACTTCGGTTAATGAGTTTAAGAAAGATGGTAAGGTGTATACTGTTGTGTTGGAGTCTTACATTGTTGATATACCTGCGGGGAACACTGTTGAGGATACTAAGATGTTTACTGATACTGTTGTGAAGTTGAATCTGCAGAAGTTGGGTCTTGTGGCGATGTCTTCTATGCATGGGAATGATTAATGAATGAGTGGTGGTGGTGGTGGTGGTGGTGGTGACGGTGGTGGTGGTGGTGGTGGTGACGGTGGTGGTGGTGGGTTGGGTGGCATTAACATCTAAACAACAATATATGAAGATTTGATGGGGTGTATGATCTTAAATTGGGGGTGTTTCTTGTCTTTTGCATGTTGTTGAAGAAGTGTGATTTCTAATAAATTATATACATTTGGGGTCAATATATCATGGAATTGGCAGATTGTGCTTTGTTTAGATGTTATAAAAATAGAAAAAAAAGTTAATTAACTTGTTTAAAGTGTTTAAGTAAAAGCATAAATTTGGAAGATTATTTACATCAGTTACCTATCACACAACCCTATATTTTTTACTAAATGTTATCATTATTTCTTAAATTCATAACTCATCTTACAGAAAACATTATATATATCTTACTTCTTATATTTATTCATATTTCAATTCAATAATAACTTTTTATTACTACTTTGCTAATAATTCTTTTCTTTCATTCACGTATAATATTCAAAAACTAAATATGGTGATGAATGTTAACCCATACCGGGAGTCATTGTATCCCATAAATTTATATGGATGGAGATGACGCATATTAGACATTTAATATGGTAGTAAATTTATATAGTTTTTTTTTGTTTTTCTAGTAGTTTAGAGATGAAGACTAAGATAGGAAAACTAGTGTAAATGCTCTATATGTGTAATCCAGTTTGGTCCCCAAAACGTATATTTTGGGCTCCTTGAAATTTGTACGAAAAAACTCAAATTTAGAAAAAGTTATTATTGTTACAAACTTAATCGTTTAAAATTTGTTCTTGTTGTTCTTGTAATATTTTTAAAGTTTTAAAATCAACCTCACCTTTAATTACCTATTTCACTGGAATGTCATTTTCCTTATAAATGAAATCAATATGTATGATTACAAATTTAAGGGTTGAATAATCATACCGGTAATGTGCTTTAGAATACTTCTTATATTGAAAACGTTTTTTGTGAAAATATTAATATACTTCAACTATCATTCATTTTCATGAGTAGAGCTAAAGGAAGGTTGCTAACATGTAGACCGTACCGGGCCTTTTATGGGTCAAATTTCCTGTTAATTAATTAGTTATCTAATATTGATGTCATAATCTTATGAACCCTTAATTTATCACCAACATAGCAGTTGAAGATATGTCATCATTTTGTATAAGACGTATAAAAAAATTTTCGCTCTAATAAACAGAATAAAAAATCAACAATATACATGCTACTCTTTTGATATCCATGAATTTACATAAATTTTAATTTCTATAAATTTTAAAATAATTTTTTGTTTCAATGTTTAAAACGAAAAGGCTGATCTCATATTGAGGAGCTTGTGAACAAGTACACTACCCCAAGAGACATGTGAGTATGGAGTTGTTGTCACTTCCAAAGATGAAGTTTAGTTACCCTCCACATATTTTTATACATGATTTTGCATTTAGTTTATAAAGTAGTTAAATATATATCAAATATCAAAAATATTTTTTAAAGTTTTGATTTGACACATGGAGTCACTATGAGTATGATTATACCGTAGACTGGGAATGCAAATTATTTTGTAAATCCACCCCTCTTAAAGGGTTTAGACTTTAGATCATACCTAGATTTTGAGTTTGACACCCAAATAATAAACTCAAATGACATCAACCAAACACTTAATACATGAATCAAACTCATGCATTCATTCAATACCACCAACAAACACCACCAAACTAAATAAACAAAACATATAAAACATTTTCTCTTTAAATATGAACATATATGAAATATACTTGCTTTTCACAAATGGTCACATCAACTACAACATTAGAAAGTTAATAACAACATTGCATTGGGCCGCATCTAAAATATAATAGGTGAAGGGTATTGGAGTCTCTTAACTCCATTCAATTCAACTCATTTCATCTTTAGGAGGGCACATTGGAGCTAATTGTGGTAAAAGTCAAGCACTAATTAGAGACTTAAAAAAGAAGCCACGTGTTGCATTGGAGATATGTTTGGGAGCCACATACTAAAGAGTGTTAGTAGATTCCTAACACTACTCTGGAAAAATATTAGCACAACATGAAAATAATAAGATTTTAGGTTGGTTAAAATATTGATTATTAAACGAGTCAACATGAACATAATTGTTTAAAAAACGAGTAGCGTTTGCCGCTGCGGTTTAAGCAGCAAATGGTGTCCCTCTTCTTGTACCTCGGATCCATAAGTACGGGCAAAGAAACAAAAAATCACCCGTCCTCGTACATCTGTAATAGTCATAATAATATTATTGAAACTTGTTTGAATATGAAACCCCTTTTATCACATCCCACGCTGCGGGTATACATGTGACAAATTGATAACACCATAGAGTAGGAACTTTATTTTTTGTTTATCTACATAACACATATGTGAAATATTTTATACATCTTAGATTCTTATTCTTAATGTGATTCCTATCTAAAGGTATACGAAAGTTATGTTTGGGATTGTTTATTTTGATTAAAAAATAAGCTTTTATAAAAATAATTTATTAACTTATAAATTTTCAAAAGAAGCTTTTTAAAAAATATTTAATTAACTTATAAATTAATAAGTTATAAAATGACAAAAAATACACTTAAAATTGAGGGGAGTTAATAGGATGTAGTATAAGAATATAATAGAAAATTAGACTATAAAAAGATTTTTTAAAAGTTAATAACTGTTTTTACACTACATGAAAAGTTAGTTTAAAAAGTTATTTTAAAAATTACTTTTGGAAAGTACTATTGGGTTAACAAATACTTTTTTTAACTTTTCAACTTTTTAAAAGTTAATAAGTCAAAAGTAGTCTAATAATAAGCAAATCCAAACGTGCACAAACTCGTTTTTTTCCACCAAACTGGTTCATGTTTTAAACTAAACCGGTTTTTTTTGTCATGTGGTCATACTATTTTTTTTCAAACCAGTTCGGGTTACGAATCAGTTTGTCTTACTGAATATTCGACGCCTTCTCCTCTTCGGCGCCCTACTCCCTCCCAGCTCCACCGCTAACAAATTCTCCCCAAAATCTATCCAAGGTAGCGGAGTTTGTGATCTCGAAGGTCAACGATCTAATGAATTGGGTCCGTCTTGCGCATGACCTTCGGTCTCGCTTGTTGTGCCATCGAGATGATGTATACTGTATAGATTTGGGATTATTTTCAGGCCTAGTCCTAGGCAACTTGATTGTATGATTGTTGCTGGTACTCTCACATATAAGATGGCCCATCCTCTTCAAAAGTACGCCTTCATTCACTCCCTCTTGTGTGTATTAAGGGTTGTTTGTTTCAGTCTCTTAATGTTTCAAATGTTGGAATTGTTCAATATTTTAATGGTTAAGATAGTTTGTTTCGCAAGCAAATGTCTGAATGGTTCAAACCTTTGTCTTTGAATGATTAAGCATTATACTGAGTATGAATGATTAAGCCTCTTATCTGAATTGGTCAGACATGTGTCTTTGAATAGTTAACCGATATACTAGCTCTTAATGGTTCAGATCTTAAATGGTTGAACACTTGATGATTCAGATCCATAATTAGTTTAGCAGTTAATCATTCATAAATTACCAAACAATTCTTTGATAACCTGTCGTTTGGGTCATGAAAAAACCTTATTAACCTAGGTTGCTAGGGCAAGTCAAGTATTGTATGAACGGGGACCATGTGGTTAGCGTTACGCGATTCGTTTGATTATTTAACTAACTTTTTAGTTAAAACTAAATTATTATCACTTTGACTACAATGGATGTGGATGAGAAAAACAAAACTAAACAATTAAGTTTAAATTAAATAAAACTAAAAGATGATTACACCCGGGTTTTAGGTATGCCAATGAATTATGTCACTTAGGTTTTACCAAATTAGAAATCACATAAACATGATTAGTTTGTTATTCCGGTTGAAATGTGATTACTAACTAGATAACTGGTTATTAAATTAGATAGTAAAAATACTAACTAATGGCAAACCTAGTTAAATTATTAATAAATATCAAAATCAAGATAATGTAATAAGAAATAATTCAATGATTAATAATTCTAAGATTAATAATTTGATGAACGATTTACCAAACAACTATCTAAATTGTATCAATCAATGAGAACAAACAAACAAATAAACAATAAGAGATTATCAAACAATTTTAGTTTAGGTCTAAATAGTTAAAACCAAATTAAACACAACTCTGTCAAACCCTACACCCGGAGAATGATCACAGGTGACCATTACAAATCGAAAAGGATGCCTTTTTTCCGTTGCGCAAGCTATTGTCGAATCCCCCTCCCCTTCAAAATTGCTCTCCTTTCATTTTTCATGATTGTACTCACATTAAAATACATCTTTTAATAATAGATCATTACAAATCTAATCACATATGTAACTTAACTTTGATTTACATTTTGATGTTTTTATATTTAAACTTCACTTTTACTTTTAATAAATATTTTAGACACTTGTCAGTTTTAAGATTAGTCAAAATGACATCATTTAACTCGTGGTCTCCTGAAATATTTATACTCTAAATATGAGTTTGTTAGGCATATATTAAGCCTTAAAAACATATAATTAAATATAAATAATACCTACAAATCACCTGTCTATCAACCAAAGTAGGTTGTGGAAGTTAGAGATTCTGTAGGTTTTCATGGTTATAGATTGAATATTGTTTATGCTGGATATGTGTTTAACATTTGGACATATGATGCAACGTTGGTGTAGAGGCCGATAGGAATTAGTTTGGCCATAGGCAATTGGTAGCGACCTGGGTTTAGAAAAAGCGTCTAAGCCCTAGGCACGAGGCGCAAACGTGTGGGCTTGTGCATAAGGAATTGAGGTGTTGTACACATAACTTTTTAGGTTATACATATAGGCTATTTATGTTCTTAAATCGGTTAAAATATAGGTACAAGATGCTAGAAACTCATGGTGAATGACTTTCCGGATACTTTGCAATTTCCCATCCCTACAATAGGAGGGGATTCCGCACTTTAAATTCTGTCTTGGCGTTTTCTTCATTAGTGAGATCCGAGGGATAAGCTAGGATTCTTGAATAATCTCCATCAGCTCAACCAAAAAAATGTGTTGTTTTGAGTAGTAATTTAGGTGGTTCCCATTTTATTATTATTTATTTTCCTTTGATGAATTTCAACTATGACCAATGGCCCTCTAGCTGGATAGGCATAATAAAGCTACTTGAAAAAGGCAAGGTGGGCCTTGGATTGAACTCAACGAATTGTTTTTTACCATATAAATTTTTTGTAGAAAGATATATTGTTAAAGTTGCTGGCTTGAACTGGTGCATCCACTAATCATTGTTGCAGGGTATATGACCAGATGCCCGAGCCAAGTTGGGTGATACCAATGGGAAGCTACGCAAATGGCGGTGGATACTACCACTACTCGTATTCTGTTGTTAGGGGTTGCGATAGGATTATACCATTTGACATTTATGTCCCTGGTTGCCCCCCGACAGTTGAGGCTCTTTTATACGGGCTTCTTCAGCTGCAGAAAAGGATTAACAGGTGTAAAGACTTCTTTCACTGATGGACCAAGTGAAACTTGCACCATGTTTCATGGACCGGTGTTTGTTCTACGGTTTTTATCAAATAAGTTGTATATTTGCTATTCATGCTTATGTATTCATGTTGAGGGCAATTAGGAGACACCGAGACACCTCAAAAATGATTTTAATATGTTTTGTCAATCTTCTATTATAGCTTTTATTGTTTTTGTTAATGAGTTAAATAAATACACCAAAAAAACATTTGTTTATACATTTTTGTTTGTGTACAGACTTGATAAAGGTTTCTTCACAAACCGTTATTAATTCTCTAATTTTCTATTTAGTTTTTTTTAACAATAATTCTTAGATTTTCTAGGATAATTAATATAATTGTAAAGCAGATCACTTAAAATGTTTGCTGATGACATTAAATGCTTATTTGTTGTCAGTTAAGTTTAGTGTTTTTTAACAAAATGACTGTTACTAAAAACACTACTTGAGTATGTGTACATGTTTTTTTTAAACGTGATGAATAAAAGTCAAAATATTAAAATTGTGCAATGCTAATGAAAAAACTATATTTTGGAAAAACATAACCACCTAAATAGTCGAAACAATGAGAATCAACAAATAAAATTGAAAAGGTATAAGGTGTAATGGAGTATTGAAAGAGTTGTGATATAGTTAGAGAGCATACATGTGTTTTACTTTGGTTTGAATTTGAGAATAATGTTTGTTTAAAACTTAAAAGATAGAGTTTCTCAAAATACCTTTCATGCATGGTTGGCCTATGGTGGATCGAGTGTCTCATCAAATTAGTGTTGTGTTGTAAATGTATCGAAAGAACACGAACATAGCATTGTTCATGTTTCTTCTTTAAGGAAATGAATTTGTTCATGAGTTGTTCATGAGAATGGTTTTGTTCGTGTACGTTTATTGAAAAAATAATTTGTTCGAGAACTGTTCACGAACGATTGCCAAACAAGATTTATTGTTCGTGTTTGTTCATTAAGTAAATGGATCTGTTCATTAAATGTTTACAAACATAAACAAAGGCAAGGAACACACAAATATTCATGAACACAAATGAAATTTCCTAAAATAAAGAAATACAAACAACATATATTGATTTTATAATTAAAATCACAAACATTATGTAATATCCATCAAATATAAATAAGTACTTAATAGACATAACTTTAAAATGAACAAATACAAACGAACGTTAACAAACATATTATCGCATGTTCACACACATAAATGAATGAACACAAACTCTGTTCATGTTCGTTCATTTAACTAAATGAATGGAATTTTTTTGTTCGTGTTCGTTCATTTATTAAACGAATGTACATAAACAGACTTCCCACCGAACGGTTCACGAACTATTCGTTGAACGTTTGGTTCGTTTACAATTCTACGTCAAATTAGTATAATTCTAGACACTTTAGTTATTGACTAACAAGTTTTGTTTTAAAGAACACCGAAGTTTACCACCTTTTTTGAAAAATCTTTATAATGTTTTAAACAAGTGTTTAATATTTTATATTTTAAAATATTAATTTATATTAATAAATTTTATTATATTAATATTTTATTTATTAAACTCGTGTAATGCATATAATATTTTAGAAACATACTATATTGATTAACTTCAATAGTATATTTCACTGATAAAAAATGATTAAGCTTATAACTTTTAACGATAGGTTGCGCGGATTTTATAAATTAAAAGGAAAGAAAAGATGAAGGCAATATATACTATATATATATATATATATATATATAATATATATATATATATATAACATTCAAATAAGAACCAAAAAAATGTAAAAAACTGTAAGTAACTATTTTCAACCAATTTTTTTTCAAAATTTCTCAAATCATTAAAAACTAAAAAGGACATTATGGTACTTTCAATCTAAAACTTTGCAAATAAACGCTTTGTACGTTAACTTTAATACTTCATTATTGTTCAGACTATCTTTAATTATTTTTATTATATAATATTTACAGCCTATTTGTTAGTTGTATATATGTTAGCACAGTTTATAGTGATATTTTGATATTTAATTTGTTTTATGGTATTTGAAATGTCATTTTTTATCAAAAATGGATCGATTAATTTTTATTTATTTGAATGACAACTTTTTAATATCTATTTTTCTTATCTGACAAATACTAAAATTAAATGTATAAAAAATTTATCAAGACTTATTAATTTCTAAATAAATTATTGATAAGATTTTTCTGTCATTAAATGTAGTTTGACTTGTCATAGCGATCTGACTAGTGTACCGTTAAGGCATCTGATTTGCTATATATCTAGTCCAGTTTTTCAAACATTTCTATTCATAAATCAACTATTGTTTTGTCGGTTTGTTACATATATTTTTAATTAGTATATTTTCTTTATTCATGTTATATTTTTGTTTTGTTTATGTTGCAAAAGTGAAGTACTGATTTTAAAGTGTTACGAGTCAAGGTGTATCTACGAATGACACATATCAAAAGAATTTGATGTCATCCTACTACCAAAAATGTAAAAAAAAATTAAATATGTATGATTATACTTTATTTGGTAGCTATTAGTAATTTATGGTGTTCGCTCTTTATATCAATCATAACATAGAATATTTTAGGTTTAAAATCATAACTAGTTTACTATGATTTTGGTCCTGTTTTTGAAAGTTGCTTGCAGTTGATCTTGTGATTGTAGTATCTCTATAGTTTTTTCCTTTTAGTAACAATTGTCTCGTACAGATAAATATTGAAGACCGATGTCTGTCCCTCCCATGTGATCCATATTTGAAGAAATACAAATTTGCATTAATATATGTATAGCAACAGATTATGTGTAGCAATGTGTATATGTAATAAAGCATGTATGCATTTATGCACATATGCAATTATGCATATATGCACATATGCATATATGTATTTATAAGCATATATATGCAGTTTTCTCGTGTTTATAACGATTTCATGCAACTAATGACTTCTAATATGCATTAATGAAGGTACACGCTTATCATTGATTTTTGGCATTGAGTAAGTGAAAAATAAAATGCTATAAAAAGTTAAAAGATGTTCACAATCAATTAAAGATAACATTATTATTTGCTATTTTTGACAAAACGACATGTTATTTACAAAATCCCTTTTGCGTTTTTAATTCTTTATTTTCAATACTTGGTTTAAGGTAAAGACATTTTTATATTTGAACATTCTTCGTAATTGTATTTTTTTAAGATAAGAAATTATGTTAAAAAAGATCATATCAATTAATAAACTCAAAACGAATAGAGTGATCAATAAAGTAAATAATATTTGATAACTTAATTAAAAGAACAGAAAATTGAAATTAATATACGATATCTAAAGTTAATATTAATAATAAAAAATATCACGACTTCTTTTAAAAGATAGAATCCACTATAGATAAGAAGAAGGTTATGTTAAAGAAAAAAGACAAAAATAAAAAAAAATCTTCTTACTCTAATAGAATAGTAACTTGAGATGCCACTTGTCAACATCACAATCATTCTCACTATAATTTTTCCGTCTCTCTCTCCTATTAAATAATTACATTGATTACTAATAATATTATTTTTTTTTACATTTAATAAATTTAAAAAAGAGATCTATTACTAATGTATTTCTAAATAAACAATTATTTTTATAAAATAATAAATAATTCTAAAGCATACAACTTTTATAAAAATACAAATTTTTAAAAATTGGTATTTTAAAAATTCAATTTTTTAAAACCAAAAATAATTAAACTTGAGAGTTATAATAAGAATATTTTTAAAAATGACATTTTTATACGGTGTTTTAAACCAAAATTTTTATCTTTTTGGAAAAAATAAAAAATAAACTTTTAAAAAGTTGATATCACTGTTTTATTAATTGTTGTCATTTCTCATATGTAATTCATCAATATAATTTAGAATATTAGTTTATAATTAATAAATTTTATTATATTAATATTACATTTATTCAACCCGTGTAATACACGGGTTTACTAAAGCTAGTAACTATAATACGTAATTTTATCCAAATACAATTTTTAAAAAGAAAATGAATTATATGTTTTTCCTTTAATGACAGTTACATAAGCCCACTGTCACGGAGTAATTTCCAAACTCTCGTGCGGCACTTAGTCAACGTACTAAGTCAGCCTTGATCTAACTTGATCACCAAGTTGGCAGCGATTCAACGACTTGTAGAGATTGTAAGAAAGATCACAAGAAGGCTTGAAAGAAAGAGCACTTGTATTATTTGAAAGCTTGGTTACAAGAAAGCTTGGATTACAACACTTTTATGAGGTGGTTTGGAATGAAACCATCACCACCTATTTATACTTGTCCTAATATCTAGATTATTCCTAATCTAGAAATATCTAAGTACTAAATATCTAAGATATTTACAAGGAGATTTCTAAGCTTAAATAGATTTTTCTATGGTTAAATCTAGACACTTCTTGAGATATCTTTGGTGTAATCCTTGAATCTTTGAAGTGTTGGGGATTTGCTGGAAAATTCCGGAATCCCGTTCATTATGGCTTTGAATGTAAGCGGTGCGTGACATTCTCCCCCACCTAAGCTTGCGACGTCCTCGTCGTGTGCTCTTCGTGGTATTTCATGATTTCGTCTCTGAACTGCCATAGTGTATCCTCAGGTTCCCAGCTGGTCTCGCTGTCGGCAAGTTCTTCCACTTGATCAAATACTCTTTGTAGCTTGGCACGCCCCTCTTACGAATAGTGCGGTCTGATAAAATTTCAGCAACTTCTCGATCGAAAGATGTTACGACTGCGGTTGGTGCCCGTTTGGAAAACCCCTTTCTAAGTCTTCCATGTCTTTATGATATGGCTTAAGTAGACTCACGTGGAAGACCGGGTGTATTTTTAACTTGGGTGGTAGTTGGAGGCGGTAAGAAACCTTACCGATTCATGCAACTAAGGGGAAGGGGCCTTCGTACTTCCTTAACAGTCCCTTGTGCACGCTTCGTAAGGACTTAAATGTTGTGGCAACAACTTTATCATGACTTGGTCTCCTGCTTGGAACTCAATATGCCTCTCTTGTTGTCTGCCCATTTCCTCATTTTCTTGGCTGCCTTATTTAGTGAAGCTTGGGCCAATTCTGCCTGCTCATGCCATTCCCTAATTGCTTTGAAAGCAGCAGGACTACTTCCATTATAAGAGGCAGCTAAAGCGTTTGGAGTTAGTGGTTGTCGTCCTGTAACTATCTCAAAAGGACTCTTACCAGTTGCTTCACTTTGTTGCATATTGTAAGAGAATTGTGCCACGTCGAGAAGTTTTGCCCAGTCACGTTGGTTGGCACTCACATAATGTCGAAGGTACAGCTCTAATAATGCATTGACCCGCTTAGTTTGTCCATCGGTTTGAGGATGGAAGCTGGTTGAGTAATTTAGACTTGTCCCTGCAATTTTGAACAATTCTGACCAAAATTTCCCTGTGAAGCGTGGATCGCGATCACTTACAATGACTTGTGGAATGCCCCAGTATTTTACCACATGCTTGAAGAATAACCTTGCCGTTTCAGCTGCAGTTACATCGCCTGGTGCGGGAATAAACGTCCCATATTTGGAAAATCGGTCCACGACTACGATTATGCTCCCATTCTCTTCTGACTTCGGTAGGCAAGTGATAAAATCCATAGAAACACTTTCCCATGGGCCATTGGGCGTTGGTAATGGTTCTAGCAATCCCCCTAGCTGACGTTGCTCATTCTTGTCTTGTTGACATACTAAGCATGTTCTTACGTATGCTTCAACGTCATCCTTCAGTTGGGGCCAGTAGAAAGTACTTTCGACAAGTGCCAACGTCCGTTTTATTCCGGGATGACAGGTCCACCTTGAGTCATGACACTCCTTCATAATTGTTCATCTTAGATGACCCCATCTAGGAAAAAAAGCCGGTCTCCAGTGGTAAATAACAAGTCTCCATTTAACCAAAACCTCCTAGTCTTCCCGTCGCGAGCTAAAGAAACTAGGTGTTGGCAAAGGAATCTTGTTCTAAGCCTTCTTTGATTTTGTCTTGGATATCAAATGTAGGCCTTGCGATTGCAGCAAACTCGGCCTTACGGCTTAAAGCATCAACGACAACGTTAGCTTTACCCGGTATGTATTCCAAGACATAATCAAATCCACGAGGAAATTTTGCCACCTAGCTTGTTTTGGGCTTAGCTTCTTTTGTGTTTGAAAATAGCTAGTGGCAACGTTGTCAGTTTTTATAAAGAACCTGAACCCGAGAAGGTAATGTCGCCATGTCCGAAGGCAATGAATGATGGCTGTCATCTCCTTTTCTTGTACTGTATATTTCTTATCGGTGTCGTTTAGTTTGCGGCTCTCGAATGCGATTGGGTGTCCCTCTTGCATAAGCACTCCGCCAATTGCAAAGTCCGATGCGTCGGTGTGTAGCTCGAACGGGTTGGTTACATCGGGTAGCCACAGGACTGGTTCGGACGTAACGACCTCCTTCAATTCGTCAAAGGCCCTCTTACACTGCTCGTCCCATTGCCAAGCCTTATTTTTCTTAGTAAATCGGTTAGGGGGGATGCTTTCTTAGAGTAGCCCATGATGAATCGTCGATAGTAGTTGACCAATCCGAGGAATGAACGTAACTCTGGAACCTTGGGTGGTCCTTCCCCTTCCTGAATGGCTTTTACTTTTGTGTTGTCCATCATGAGTTGTCCCCCCTAATTCGATGTCCCAGGAACTCAACTTCCTCTTGGGCAAATGAGCACTTCTCCAGCTTAACGTATAGTTCGTTCTCCCGTAGTACCTTGAATACTTGTCATAGGTGTGCCACGTGATCTTCTAACGTGCGACTGTACACCACAATATCATCTAGGTACACTACTACAAATTTGTCCAGAAACGGGTGGAAGAGTTTATTCATGAGGGTGCAAAAGGTGGCTGGTGCGTTGGTTAGACCAAACGGCATTACTAGAAACTCGTACGTTCCATACCTCGTGATGCACGTGGTCTTGGCTTCGTCCCCCTCAGCAATTCTAACTTGGTAGTATCCTAATCGAAGATCCAATTTTGAAAAGTACTTTGCGTTACCGAGTTGATCAAATAGATCAGTGATCAGTGGCATTGGATACTTGTTCTTTATTGTAATCTTGTTAAGGCTCGATAATCAATACACATACGAAGCGAGCCATCCTTCTTTTTTTGAAACAACACTGGGGCACCATAGGGGGCTTTAGAGGGACGAATGTAGCCTGCATCCAGCAATTCCTTGAGTTACTTACGTAACTCTTCCAACTCTGGCGGTGGCATACGATATGGGGCCTTGGCTGGGGGTTTTGACCCTGGCTCCAGCTCAATTTGATGATCAACCTCTCTTCGAGGGGGTAGTTTCTTGGTAGTTTTGTTGGCATAACATCCCTGAATTCTTCAAGAACGTCCCGGATTACTTCCGGTACGACTTCTTTAGCAATTATCTTATCGTCCACCTTTGCTATTGCCAAGTAACATGGCTCCTTCTTGGTATATCCTTCTTGAATTGTATGGCTGAAAGGGTCTTAGGCCCACTCCTTGACCCACGCTCCGTAATTACCATACAAGTCCCTCCCTCATCAAGGATACACAAGGAATTAGCAAATGGCATAGGGAAGGCACGTACCTTGTCAAAGAATTCCATGCCGAGAACTATTTTGAAGTCATCCATATTTACTATAGTGAAGTTGATTGACCCCGACCATTCTCCAATCCTCACCTGAACATCTTTTGCCTCCCCTTGTATTGGTGTGGCATTGGTGTTAACAGTCTTCATTGTACCACTGCCTTTAACAAAACTAACCCCGAGTCGTTGAGCCTCTCCGACGGTCATGAAGTTATGAGAAGCTCCTGTATCCACAAGGGCCGTACTGGACTGCCCTTGATGTTGGCTTGCACGTATTGTAGTCCTTTACTTGGAGTCGTTCGAGCCTCTACTCTTGCTTTGATTGCACTTAGTACTTGCATTGACCCCATGCAAACGTCTCCTTCTCCTTCATCACGGCAATCTTCCTCCCTTGCACTCATAGCATGTAGGTTTGATTTCTTTGGGCAGTCCCGAGCTTTGTGCGGCCCATCACATATGAAGCACTTATAATCTGTCGTAAGTGGTTTATTTTCTCGGGACTTCCAATGGGGTTGTGGCTTACGTGCAACATTACCTTTTGTTTGGGTTGATTTATCTCCCCCACCTTTCTCGTGGTTACTCTTTCGATCCTTGAGTCTAGAATCCCTTCGGTTGTAGTCGATCAGTCCTTCGGCTACGGCGATGGCCGAGGAGAGATCTTGAACCCCTCGCCGCTCTAACTCTGTCTTGGCCCATGGTTGTAGGCCATCGAGAAAGTAGAACAGGGAGTCCTTATCCGACATATCCGGAATCTCAAGGACAAGAGTGGTAAACTCTTTGATGTAGTCCTTGATAGTGCTGGTTTGTTTCAATTTACGTAACCGACTCCTTGCTTCATTTTCAGCATTTTCCGGATAGAATTGTTTCTTTAATTCCTTAATGAAATTAGCCCAAGTGTTGAGGGTGCACATACCTCTTTCGATCTCCCCATGCTTACGTCGCCACCATAACCCCGCTGTATCCTTCAAGTAAAGTGTGGCTGTCTTGATTTTGGAAGCATCTTCGGTGATGTTCACACCATCGAAGTAACGTTCCATCTCCCATAGAAAGTTGTCTACAGCCCTTGCCTCGCGTTTACCAACAAAGGGTGTCGGTTTAGGGACTTCGATTCTTGGTGCGAAGTTGATGATGTTGCCCCCTGCTACGGCCATGGTTTTGCTGCATTCATTAACCTTTGCTTCCAAACCGATAAGGCTGCGATGCGTGTCAGCCGAAAGCTCGTCCATGTCTTTTTGGACCTGTTTGAGTGCATCTTTGATAGCCTCTCTGACTGCATCGTTTATCATGATCTTTACTTTCGCCGCGAAGTACCTTGATAGCAGCCTTAAGATCTTCCCTAAGTTCAGGGAAGTCGGTCTCCAAGCTCTCTATCCGTTGTAACTGGTCGTCAGCTTGTGTTCCAAGACATGTCATTACTGATTCTAAATCAGCAACTCTTTTCTCTAGGGTTTTGTCTTTGGACATCCCACGAATCTTCTTGCTTCCATGGGAAGTTCCTTCCCGACCACGATTGTCTTCTCCTCCAACAGCGCTTGTGACCACAATCTTCTCTGATTCAGTCGTCATCCCAGTGAATCGACGTGCTCTGATACCACTTTTCACGGAGTAATTTCCAAACTCTCGTGCGGCACTTAGTCAACGTACTAAGTCAGCCTTGATCTTAACTTGATCACCAAGTTGGCAGCGATTCAACGACTCGTAGAGATTGTAAGAAAGATCACAAGAAGGCTTGAAAGAAAGAGCACTTGTATTATTTGAAAGCTTGGTTACAAGAAAGCTTGGATTACAACACTTTTATGAGGTGGTTTGGAATGAAACCATCACCACCTATTTATACTTGTCCTAATATCTAGATTATTCCTAATCTAGAAATATCTAAGTACTAAATATCTAAGATATTTACAAGGAGATTTCTAGGCTTAAATAGATTTTTCTATGGTTAAATCTAGACACTTCTTGAGATATCTTTGGTGTAATCCTTGAATCTTTGAAGTGTTGGGGATTTGCTGGAAAATTCCGGAATCCCGTTCATTATGGCTTTGAATGTAAGCGTTGCGTGACACCACGCTCCGGTAGGGATTTAATATTGAAATACCAAATTTACCCTTCTGCTATGGATTGTAACTAGTCTTTAAAATTAAAAATTACTATTTTGCCACCTCTAATTACAACCCTTGATCTTGTTAATCTATGGTTTAAAATAGTTCTTATGGTTTTAACAATTATTTGATTCTCAATTAAATGCAACCCTGTATATATATTTGTTTAAAATCTTTCCCTGATTTGATTGATGCAACTTGAATATGATACCACAAAATGGAATGTTTTTATTTTTATTTCATCACTGACAACCGGAACAAAAGAATATATAATATATATATATATATATATAGGGGAGGGTTTAAATGAGAACAACCTTTTTATGAGAACTCTAGGAACCAATCTCAACCACTTATTTTTTATCACATGCCATTTTCCCTTTTTTTTAAACGTTTGTAAATTTTTTCATGACATCATTTTTTCAAAAAAAATTCACCATAAAATTCAGTATTTTTTATCTTTCCAACGCCTACCATATTGATATACTTTTCTAAAAAAATCGTACATCCGTTGTTTACATATGTGTAAATCTAGTTATACACATGTGTAGTACTGGATTTACACATGTGTAAATCTGATATTACACATGTGTAAAACGAATTTCGTTAAAAAAAAAGGAATTTTTTTTATTTTTTATAATTTTTTTATGAAAGAGGAAAAGTTGGGGAACATTTTTGTGTTTTTATTTTTTTTATTTTTATGTTATTTTTTGATTTATAAATTTTTAAATATGTTTTTGTTAATTACAATTTTACCATTAAGAACTAGTGGTTGAGATTGGTTCCTACAGTTCTCTAAAAAAAACTAGTTCTCATATGATCCATCCCCTATATGTATATATATATATATATATATATATATATATATATACACACTATGTATATACATATATATATACATACATATGTATTACATATATATATACATACATATGTATATACATATATATGTATATACATATATATATATACATACATATATATGTATATACATATATATATATACATATATATGTATACATATATATATATATATATATACAATATATATATACATATATATATACATATATATATGAGAGATCAAATGAAAACCACCCTTATAATAGAAAACCAATCTCCATCAATCATATAATTTTCTTGTTCTTATTTATTTATTTAATTAAAAGGGTGTTTTGGTAAATTATATATAAACTAATTATGGTATGTATTTAATTTTGACTAAATGCCATACATATATTTTTCTTATTTTGAATTGATTTTTAAATTATACTTCCTAAACATTATCTATTATTATTGCAAACACATTCAAAATCATAATATATTCAAACATAGTTATTCATATATATTGACTTTAAACTGCAATTGAATATACATATATTATTTTTCACAATTCGATTCATGATATCTGTACAATTCATCTACTCATTCAAGGTATGTTAATCAACTTTTGATTAAACCATTTAATGCTTTTATCATACAAATTAAAGCACGAATAGCCATTAACATCGAATGATGAGTTCAACGAACAACATCAATAATAGAGAAATTAGGAAGAACATAATAATAAAAACCAATTATTCAAGTAGAGGATGTTGAAAATCATCATCATCATTTTAGGATGTTCATCATCCTTCTTGTTTTTAATAACGAACAACGATTATGAGGTATGAGAAACCCTAGATTTCACTAGATTTCAAGTTCTTCAGATCTTATTAGCTTAGAAATTGGGATTTTTCTTCTTATATGCAAAACCTAGATTTCATGATTATTGAAGGATTGTATGTATACATTTTTGCTTGCTTACTGTGTGTAATCCTTTAAGTACGATGAACCTTTAGGGCACATTTATTTAACATAGTAGGTTATATACGTACCCTTTTTTGTTTAAACCTTAAAGAACGATTATAAACTAGTAGGTTATATATACGTACCTATGTCGTTTGTTTAGTAGCAAATGAAAAACATCATCAGATACGTATATGTAACACAATATGGTACATATATATAAGCTACTATAAACCGTAAATATGTCACTCAAGATGGTGATGAAATTGATTATCAATGTGTCATCTTTTTATGTGTACTATTTTATACGTATCATTATGTTACACATATGAAATTATGTTCCTGGTTTTCTAAATGTACTAGGATTTTGTTAATTTACGTATTGAATAATTAATTGACTTTGATTTGTTTGGATTTAATGGAAAAGAAATTGACGATGAATCTATTTTAAGTGATTTGTAAGGATGTTTAAATTGACTAAGGTTTGTTTTTGACAATATATAATTTACTATTTGTTTTATCTTTTTGTAGTGACATGAAATTGAGGATAATAATCTTGAAATGAAATTGATGAATATGAAGATGATGATCATCGGTTAAAGCATATGTTGCATCAAAGATGATGATGATGATGGGTCAAGCAATTATCAAAACGTATATTTTGAACATGAAGATCAAATATACAAGATGAATACTATTGTTATATATATATGTCACTTTTATTTAATTTCTTCTAGTGTTACCAACCATTTGTTACGTATCACCTAAGTTTTAAAACCTCTTATTATTTTATATTTAGTTAAAAAGAAAATTATGAGATTATGATAGATATTTGTGGATTAGAAGAGAGAAAATTTTTAAAGGATTTGATAATCATTGATTATTAAAAGTTATAATTACAAATATAATTTGCCTATTATGCCCTTCTCAACTTAATTAGATAAGATTTAATCAAACAAAATTTACAAAAATACCATTCTAATTTACGACCATTGATCAATTTTTAATGTCGGTTTTTTTGGTTTTCATTTATAAAATGGTTTTTATTAGAACCTCCCCTTATATATTATATATATTATATATATATTATATATATATATATATATGTGTGTGTGTGTATATATATAAGTTTGAAAATAAAAAAAATATAAATGATAACAAAACATGGACCCTTATTTATGAATAGTTTATTTTATATTATTAACTTGGATTATACGCTTATGTAGAACCATCATGGAGGACATTTTATAAGATATTAAGATACCACCAATCATATCCCAACCTTTAAGATGGGTTATAAATTATGGGAAAAAAAGAGATAATCTTGTGGACTAAATTTCACACGGCTTTAGAACTCAAATTTCTAATCCGGGTTAGATGGACCACAACCCGTAAACTGTTTCTTGATGTTTTGTTACTTCAAATATTTCAAAGATAGAGAATAACTGAATTAAAACAGTAAGTATTAGACTTTCATTGTTACTAAATACATATACTTAAAAGGCTGAAAGCTATTATAATGGATCCTTAAAATCAACATACTACAAGTGCCATTGATTAACTATGACTACAATCAAAGCCTAAATGGGAAATGTTTCTCAATATGTGTGTATATTAGCATCATTCTAAACTTCTGATATTGATTAACTTCAATTCACTGATAATCATCGATTTACTTTATGACTTGAAGGAGATATTGAATGCTGTGAATGAAATAATTATAATCAAGTGAATAAAATTTGACAGACACAAAATAGAGAGATTAATATAACTTTTATTTTTTTAAATACAAATGATAATAGAAAAGAGAGATATTTTGCAAAGAATGAATGGCTTATATTTCATTATTGACTTGAAAAGCAATCATATCCCACCCTTAACAGGGGTTAGAAGTTAAGAGAGAAAGAGACAATTTTGTTGACTAAAGTTTCCTTTTGGCCATTGACTTGTAAATTTCACACGTCTTTCGGAACGAATATTTATGTATATATTAATATATTATTACCAGCAGTTGAGAAAGCATTAAAATAAATCACAATTATTCACTTAGTCTGCTGAAGATAAACAATAGAATATTTATAGGATGTGGAATACTATTATTACTTGTTCCACCAGCCATCTTTTTCATGTTGTTCTGCTCCTTTTCATTTTATCAGTAACCACCACTGCAAATGGTTTCAACAATTCATTAGAAGCAAAAGCTTTGCATACTTGGTGGCCGTATCAAAATGCTTCTTCACATCACTGTAAATGGGAAGGAATAGAGTGCAATGAAGCAGGAAGTGTCAATGGGATAGACTTATACGGTCATTACCTTGGGGTTGAACTAGGAAGTCTTCACCTCTCTTCATTTCCAAACCTTGTTCGCCTTTCTATTATTGATTGTGGTGTTGAAGGAAGCATCCCAGAGCAGATTGGTTGCTCTCAAATCTCACATATCTTTCACTTTCATGGAATCAACTCACAGGTAACTTACCAGCTGTTTCCCTCACCAATCTCACCCATTACAACACCTTTATCTTTCTGGTAACAATTTCAGTGGTGAGTTTCCTGTTTTGCTCACCAATCTCACCCATTTAAAAGAACTTGGTCTTTTCGGTAACAAATTCAGCGGTAGGTTACCCCACTCTTTCACCAATCTCATCCGTTTGAAACGCCTTTCTCTTTCTAGTAACAACTTCAGTGTAAGTTACCTGTTTCCCTTACAATCTCACCTTTTAGAAGACCTTTTTCTTTCTTATAACAATTTCAGTGGTGAGCTACCCATCTCTTTCAACAATCATCAGTTTGGAATCTCTGGTTCTTCATAGTAACAATTTCAGTGGTGAATTACCTGTTTCCCTCGCCAATCTCACCCATTTACAAGCCCTTAGTCTTGGTAAAAACAAACTTACAGGTCCAATCCCTGCATCTTATGGTTCCATGGTCAGCCTCAGATACCTAGACTTAAGCACAAATCATCTCAATGCAAACATCCCAAACGAAATTGGTCATTTGCAAAACCTACACCTCTTGAATCTGGGTGACAACAACTTTGACGATCCAATCCCCTCAAATTTCGGTAACCTAAGCCGGTTAGAATATTTAAACCTTGGCAAGAATACCATAAGTGGCCGCATACCTTCGGATTTAGCCAATTTGACTTACTTAATACGTGTCGACTTTAATAATAATAGTCTTGTGGGTCCTGTACCTCATCCTAAATTTGGAAATCTTTCTTACCTTGATTTATCATCAAACCAGTTGTCAGGACATGTGTCGTTTCAAAATCCATGTAACCTACAATATCTTGACCTCTCGATGAATCAGATGACCGGAGCTATCACAAGTCTTTATAGTTGCAAATACTTAGAGCACCTCGACCTTAGAAGTAATCATTTTGTTGGAGAACAACTTAACAATTTGGCGTTCCAGTATTTGAACTTCTTTAACCAATCTCTCAATAATTTGACTGAAATAATGGCCAACACTTCGTCAATCCAGGTTAAAGAATTTGGCTTGTCGTGCAATGTTTTGTGTGGAAAAAACAAATTGGTTCATCGTTTGGCCATTTTTCTTCCCCTCATCTTGGGACTCTGTTTTTTGCTTCTTGTTTACATGTGTTGCAAAAATCGCAAGGCAAGCGGAAAAAACATCCATCCAGAAACAAAAAACATGGAAATGTGTGTTCAATATTGAATTATGATGGAACAATTGCATACGAAGACTTCATCGCTGCAACAGAGGATTTTGACCTCAAATATTGCATTGGAACGGGCGCTTATGGTAGCGTTACGAAGCGAAACTGCCCGACGGTAAAACATTTGCTTTGAAAAAACTCCATCGCTTTGAAGCCGAGCAACCAGTATTCAACCAGAGTTTCAAGAACGAGATCCAAGTGTTAACAAACCTAAGGCACAAAAACATTGTCAAACTCTATGGTTTTTGTTTGCATAACACATGCAACTTCCTTGTATATGAATACATGGAAAAAGGGAGCCTATTTTGCGCCTTAAGTTTCAGTGAATTAGCCGTTCAATTGGACTGGAACAAGAGAGTGAACATCATCAAAGATGTAGCCCATGCTTTGGCATACATGCATCATGATTGCAGCCCTCCTTTTGTTCATAGAGACATCTCAAGCAACAACATTCTCTTAAACTCAGAAATGGAAGGATTTGTTGCTGACTTTGGAGCAGCCAGATTGCTTGACGCAGATTCCTCTAACCAAACAGTAGTTATGGGAACTTTGGGATATATTGCCCCAGGTATTTCTACGTAATCTTACTCAGTTTTATGTCTAATAATTGTTAAGAATCTGCTAACTATCTTTTTGTATATATTGATGTAGAACTTGCATATAATATGGTTCCAACTGAAAAATGTGACGTGTATAGCTTTGGGGTGGTGGCGCTTGAAATAATCGTAGGAAAGCATCCTGCAGACCTCCTCTCATCCCTGAACTATTCGACTGGTCATGGGACAGTGCTGGAAAATGTATTGGACAAGCGACTCCCCCATCCAACTGATAGGTCGATTGAAAAGAAAATTATGTGTGCTTATAATGTAGCAGTCGCATGTGTTCTCACTAATCCAAAGTGTCGACCAACAATGAGAAACGTGTCTCTAGAATTATCATGTTAAAAACATCATTGAGGCCAGCTATAAGCTCTTATCATATTGAGAACCACCCTTCATTGTACCTGTAGAAGTTAATCTTGATGAGTCAAGTCGGGTCATGGGTTATGGAATATGCATGTGAGAATTTGAAAGTTGAATAAGTCTACTAGAGTTTGTTTTGAAGTGACGTTTTTCATCTTTATTGTGTGGATCTAAAAGTCTTAATAAAGCATCTGTATTGTATATATATACTTTTTGTTAGCTTCTTCATGCCTATGGATGTTGGATGTCGAATCCATTAATTAAAATATGTAAATGTGAATTTACTATACACACGCTATAAATAGTATGAGTGAAAGTAAGATTCATATTCTCATGGATACGGGTTAATCGAGTTTATATTAAAATGATTCAAGTTCAAGTACACTTATTATAGAAACAAAGTAAAATGAGAGAATTTTAATAAAGACAATAAAATTAGGAAAAAAGCTGCAAATGAAATTCTACGCGTCCTTGTTAAGAATTTTAATAAAAACAATAAAATTAGGAAAAATGTGTAAGTGGAAAAATTACGATACTTTGATACAGCGGTGTCAAAGCTGCAAATGAAATTCTACGCGTCCGTGTTAAGATTCTGTCAAAAAAAATAAAGGTTTTTTATGATGAAAATTTATTGAAACTAGCAAAATATGAATAGAAATCAAATTTTATAAAATGTTTTAACACAAGGGTTCTTTCTTGACTTGATCTGACTTACAATCCTTAATGATTATGGTGTAATGATCATTTATGTAAATGATTTGAATTGATACTAGAAATTACATCGTTTGGACATCCCCTCCATCTAATGTCTAACTGTAAGATCTTAGGCGAATCCCACATCGACCGTGGACAGGAGAGATTTCTAGTTCATAAGAAATGTCTGGCCTTTAATATCAACAATGCGTTTTGAGCGTATTAGTTGTGGATGAGTGGAAAACTCTATAGTTATGCGTGCTCAGATGGTAGCAATCCAGGGATAGGTGACCTCCCTGAAAATTTTTCCCCAGGGCAACAAAAGCAAATTTATGAGTTCCTCGTGGGCAAAGCAGACAATATCGTTGGTGTGAGGGGTTGGGTGCTACAGAATGGTATCAGAGTCACTCATGTACCGTTTAGGGGACAAACCTCATCAGGATTGAGATCTATATATTAATGTTTTCTTTGAATAAATAATTTTTTATAAAATAATAAATTTTTCTAAAGCATAAATTTTTTTAAAAATATGAAATATCTTAAAAATTAGTATTTTAAAAAGTTAATTTTTTAAACAAAAAATAATTAAATTGGAGAGTTATAATAATGATATTTTTAAAATTGGTATTTTTATACGGTTTGTTCTAGAATAAAATGTTTATTTTTTTAAAAAAAATAATACCAAATTTTTAAAAAGTTGATATAACTGTTTTTTACTTATAGTTATTATTTATATATAATTTCAGTCATATCATCTTAAAATATTATTTTAATTAAATAAATTTTATTATATTATATTTATTTATTCAACCCATGAAAACACAGGGTTTCTTAAAACTACTATATTATATATTCAAATCAATCAATAGATTCATATTTTTTAGGAGATAAAGTTTTAGAAGATAACGTTATAAATTTGAATTTATTTATTATTTCTTTTTTAAATCTTCATAAACCACCTCTTGTCTTCAATATACCTCCCACTCTTAGTTAATCTTCGTTTTTGATGAGTTAAGAACCAAAGTAAACCGTGATCTTATACCTGGCATAATGAGAGGGTTGGGTTGGGTAGAGTGATGGATCAGGATGAGTTCGGTTCAAAATAAATCGTTTAGAAAAAAAGGTAATTTTAAATCGGGTTAATATGGGTTCCGACAAAATTTGATACCGTTAGAATGGGTGGTAAAGATAATTATTTCTTAAATTATGTTTAAAATATTTATTGTTTTATTTAATTATTCATAGTTTATTTTGTATGTTAAGAACAACTGTTTTACACCATTACACGTTCTTCCAGCCATAAATTATGCAATGCATTTGTATTTTGTTTCTTAATCCGCCTGCATCATCAATTCCCCCGACTATTGTATGAATTTCATAGGAAGATTTTGTAACATCGTGGTGATGAATATGGATGTGGCTTTGGGTGATGATTCGGTGACCGATGCAGGATTATTCTTTAATGGCGGCAAAAAATTTGACACATGTGAAGAGGGGTCGAGCCAATTTGTGTTTGGTTAAAATAGGACGTTCAGAATGAGTTGAATCGGGTAAAATTCACATGCGTTAGTTTGGAATTCTTTTATTCAACGATTATATAATCAAATACTTTTATTAAAACATATCCTCGATATATTATCTGTCTTTTTGTTTTGGTTTATATGTAAATATTCACATTTAGTAAATTTTATTTTTCACGCTTAGTTACTAAAACCAATTAATCATATATATTAGAGACTAGATGGTTCTCTCTAAGTTAAAATTAACATTTCGTCAAATACGCTATTTATATTTTCTAAGTATGACAAGCTAAGTATGAGAGTACCTAAATGATTTAGTTACATAGTTATTATTAAATAACCAGTGACAAGTGGGAATAAAATATGCTTGAATGTGATAGATGAGGGAGGTGACAGTCATATAGTCTACTGAACATTTAGATGTCTATAGAAAATCTTTGTATTGACGAATTTCAAGTATAGATTAAAAACCAGACGGTTTAATATAGAAATTACTAGGGGAGTATTATTAAAATTGCTAGGTGCACTCATGTATTTGCTATAAATTTTAGGCTTGAAATTAGAATCTGAATGGGAGCCTGTGCACCCACTAGTTGCATGCTGCATCCGTTCATGGGTGATGTATAGACGTGGTTACAACAATGGTGATGGTGTGATGTATAGATGTGGTTACAACAATGGTGATGGTGGTTGGTGGTTGGTGGTTGCGACAACAATGACTATTGACTGGTGGTGGTTGGTCGACATTGAGGGGTCGTGCAAGAGGCCGATCGGTGGTGGCAACAGTGGTTGTTGTGGCAAAGGTTGCGGTGGTTACAAGAGTAGCTAGCAGATTTTGAATTGAAGCTAGTCGGTAGACTATATGCTGGTGTTTACATACGATGATCGATAGGTGGCAGTCAAATTCTCAAATTCTCAAAGATGGCGGTAAGGTGGTGGCCAAATTGTCAGAATCTTGAAGATGGCAGTGAGGTGGTGGTTGTAATAAGCATAATTTAAACTATTAGAGCTCTTGTATTAAGTTTAAAAGGAATAATAGGTTGTCTTTCTTTTGGGTGAAAACTACACATTTGTTAGAACCCTCAGCCCGTTTAGCCCGTTTAGACCTGTTAAACTATTAAGATAAAAAAAACCTCAACCCATTTCGACCCTTTGATCAAAAAAGAGAAGTCCAGATCAACCTAACTTTTTAATGAGATGACCCACAACGACCCATTTTCATGACTTTGGGTCAGGATTGTTGACTCTACCTGATTTTTCCGGTTTCTTTGGTCGTTGATGTTTAGTTTTACCATGTTGTTCGGTAGAGGGTGTTGTTGGGAAAATCATCGTATCGGCAAGCAACTTTGCTCATTTGAAGCTCACCCTGAGTTTATTTTTAGTTGATTCTTCTTACGGACATATCATTGTGTTAGTAATGTTTACCTTTACCATGTTGTCGCCATGATGCTGATGTTGGGAACATCATTGACCTTGTTCATCTATTTTTGGTTAATGATAGATGTTCATCATTATTGTTATTTGTCCTATGATACCGAATTCCATGAAAGGTATTACTATGTTAACATATAATATAATGCAAGGTTGTGATGATACACCAACAATTGCCGGTTGCTTTGGTGTGATAATCATTTCCGACTAGCAATTAGCAGTAGCAACTAAGATGTTTGTTTTTTCTGCAGAAAAATGTTTGCAGTCTGCGAACCACATCTGCAAATATCTGCAGGAGAAGAGGTGAACCAAACGTCTGCAGTCTGCAATAAGAAGACTGTTTGTTTTTTAAAATCTGCAGACTATTAAAATATTATGTAATTGAAGTAAATTTATTTTTTAATCTTTAAAAAATTTTAAATTGATGTTATTTTGGTAAATGTTTAGATGAATTGTTTTTCACGAACCATAATCAAGTAATCAACTTCCTATTCAAGTAATCAACTTGTCGGACGATGAGATCGCAGTCGTAACCACTCCACTGGTCCGCCTCTCCGCCACCGTCTCCTCCGCCCTCAACCGACAACGGCGACAGGGACAGCAGTATGAACAAGTCCTTCAACTTCCGTTGTGAACGCCAACCTTCTCATCCTCCGATGAATCCACATCGCAAGTTCTCCGATCTGCAACCTCGTCGGTCGCCAGCAACCGTCGGCCGTAGTCGCCGTTGCGGCTTGTTCTTCGATCTACAATCCACATCGTTTTCCGGCGACGAAGGTGGATGACGGGGCTGGTGGAAGGGGTGGGAGCAGGTGGGGGGAGGGGGAGGCGAGGGCAGCTGGAAAAAGGGGGCATCGATGGTCCGGCGGTGGCCCGGCGGTGGGGGTGGTGGGGCGGCGGTGGCCCGGCCGGTGGGGGGTGGTGGGGCGGCGGTGGCCCGGCCGGTGGGGGTGGTGGGGCGGCGGTGGCCCGGCCGGTGGGGGTGGTGGGGCGGCGGTGGTCCGGCCGGGGGGGGAGGTGGGGTGGCCGAGGGGGAGGTGGGAGAGGTGAGGAGATGTGAGAAGAGGTTAGAAGATCTCAGAAGACATAGGTCCACATTTTCTCTATGTAGACCTTCTGCGGACGTTTTTTTAATGAAACGTCTTCCAAAAAACAAACACTGTGCGCACTCAAAACCTCTTCTCGCGACTGGTGCGCGCAGACGAAGAGATGGGGAAGAGGTTTTGATAAAAAAACAAACACACCTAAATCATGTTCTTTGCCCGAGCCATCACACGTCGATGGACACAACTAGTTTTATTTAAACATTTACTACAACTTAGTAACCTGTTAAAACTAGTTATTAAATTCAAATAATTAATAACAATTCAAAGAGTCAACTGAGACAAATTGAAACTTGTAAAAGTAAAGAAAATGGATATTACTTTGTTATTGTAGAATACCCTAAAGTATACAACGATGCTACGCTTGATTTTAAGTGGAGAAAATTGATGAAAATAGTAAATACAAACCTCAATGTTTCCCCTTATCGTTCTCACCTTAAGAAAACAAACAAATGTCTAAATATAACAAAATACAAAGGCAGACTACAAGACATTTGTTCTCATGTCTGTAAATTATACAGAAGCAAAACCTATTATTCCGACTCAGACTCCATGCTTCCCATAGCCTTTAATCCTCTCGGTCTCTGTAACCATATCGTTTTATATAAATAAAAGACCCTAAATAAAATACTTCTATAAAAAAATAACATAACATCTTTGAAGTAATAAGATAAACTACTCGAGACTATATTAAGTTAAGTTGTTGATTTTATATTAATTACCGCTAAATATAATCAATATATAAAACTAAATACCAAATAAGTTAAGTTATAAAGAGACAAAAGATACCTTCTTTGTTATCTTTTTCTCTCTAACTTCGTAACGCTCCAAGGTAAGATCGCACAGCCACCCACCGGGGATAACCGACTATTCACGAAAATCAAACCACCATTGTTTTAACGTTAGTTTCCCTTAAACAAATAAAAATAATAAAATAAAAACAAACAAATAAAGAAAGTTGACATCGACATAAAAAATAATGTTTCTTTACTGTATTTTAATTATCTATGGACCCATTGTACGCTTCCATCATCTAACGACTATAATTCATTGAAAAATATTCTACACATTAATTAAAAATATGAACCATTTCCTTTTCATTTCATTTCTTATAACCAATACTAAATCCTGCATTTTGTTTCTTCTTTAACAGCGAATACAGCCTAAAAGTATACAAATTTATTAAAGTAATCTACATGCATACATGATCGGATGTGGTAACAATAATCTAATAATAAATGAATAAAAACTAAAATTGAGTAAATATAATAATTTGTTGAGAATTTTGGTGTTAATAGGAAAAAGGGGAAAAGGAGACGTACGTTGATGGTGCGTTGGATAAACTTGGCTCGTTTCTTTGGTCTTTGAGTAAGTTTAGACCCTTTTATCGCCAAGAAATCTTCTTCTTTTTCTTTGTTCGTCAATCCGATCACAAATTTCGGTGGCCACACCATCGGAACCCCTTCATTCCCCGTTGATACCCCTCCTTTTTTGCTATCATACGCTGTTTCCGACGACGCCGACCCACCACCACCACCGCCACAACCGCCACCACCGCCGCCGTGATTATTAATATGATTATGATTATTATTATTGTTATTCTTTCCGTTATGATGTGAGCCTCTCTTATCGTGCAGTTGCACACCCCCTCTACCACCGTTTGTCTGCCCCTTCATAGCAATTGAACTCTCAGAATTCCTGCAATTTGTTTATAAACAACAACAAAAATCAAAAACCTATCACGGTTATTTATAACTTCTATAGGTTATAATAGGTAAGAGACATATACTTTCAAAAAGTAATATTAATAAAAGATAAGAAAATAACATAAACGGGTAAAGAGGTGGTAAATTACGGGAATAGCCCTGTGGAAGTGTGGATCAGAGA
This sequence comes from Flaveria trinervia, assembly GCA_025506515.1. Taxonomy (NCBI): domain Eukaryota; kingdom Viridiplantae; phylum Streptophyta; class Magnoliopsida; order Asterales; family Asteraceae; genus Flaveria; species Flaveria trinervia. The sequence continues at coordinate 7,667,733 of CM046448.1, forward strand.
ACAAAATGAAGGAAATCTGAGGGATGTTATGGGAAAGATGAGTGGAGGTGTTTGAATATTGGATTCATGGGTCAGGACTTAAGAAGAGGGGGTTGCTTTTCTTTTTTTTGTTTTTTTATGTTAATCTTTTAATTCTTTTTACAATTTGTTCTTATAGTTGGAGATCTGGGTGAGTATGATAACATGCGCAGTGGCAAGATCGGGCCGTTGGATCAAAGGGGGGTGTGGTGTGTTGGGGGACACGTGTCGGGATCGTAAAGGTGGTAAAGGGGGAGGGGGATCTAACGGTGGATAATGGGGTGATGATTGGGAGGGGAGGTGGGTTGTGACACACGTCGTTGGATGGATAACTTCTCCTGATTATTGTCCCCTTTCTCACACTTGCAAAAATAACATGTGTAAAGTGGGGAACAAACAGAAATTGTTTACATAAAACCACAGTTTTCTTTAAATATAAATTAATCGAAGATTAAATATTTAATCATTTTATATTAATATGCTGTTTTATACAAACTAAAACTGATTGACTAAACTGGGGGAAAAAATATTCCGAACAAAAACACCATAATATTAATACATGGTGTTCTCTTGTTTTAAAATATTTAACAATTCATTTGGTTTGGTGCTGGATTAGAAGATTAAAAAAACACTCTTTTTAGATGGAGAGAACATGTCCGAACTTTAAAATAAAATATCATCTAAGGGTTGTGGGGTAATGTAATAGAATAACTTAAATAGTAAGTACTTGAAAATGTTATTTTGGAGAATAAAAAAAGGAGTGATAGACAAAAAAAAAAGTCTTTAATCGTATTCAGTATGGATAAATTATTAGAAAAGATCATTAAAGTTCTGAAAATTGACAATAGATAATAGAGCTAAACTAGTATTAACCCCCCGTTGCAGCGGGGGCGTAAAATCATAGTAAGTATCACTAATAACACATCACCATCGGTGACTACTAAAATTCAAAAAGTTGTATTAAAAATAATTAAAAAATAAAACTAAACAAAAAATAGACGTAAAAACGTTAAATCACGCAGGCAAAACGTAAGCATCTAAAACAATAAGTAAGTCAATCTAGGACTATCACATTACGACGTGCTAACTCGCAAAATTTAGACCGAAACGTAAAATGAAATATATATATATATATATATGAAGAGTATATGGGACCGAAGTTGAAAGTAAAATATGGTATATATAGCGTCAATGTCCACTGACATCAACAAAAGTTCATATTAAAATATGCAAGTGGTGGACATTGTGGTGAGTATCTAGATGATGACGGTGATGAATGGATCCACAATGATGATGATGGTGGTCGTCTGGTGGAGGGTGGTGGTAATAACGAGCAATGACGGTGATTAAGTAAAAGTAAGTAGGGCGAGTAAATCAAAGGGTTGCGTTATACAAACACTCATTTATGTTATGAAGACACATTATTATTTCTATCTCCCTTCTTGTATCTATACGTATAGAAAGAAATAAAAAAGAATCAAAATAAATTATGTGTAGATAGCTCAAATCAAATAGATTAAAAAAATACAATTGAAAATGGATATTTTTTTGGTAAAAATTTGAAAAATAGATATATCAAAATCAGTCCATATCATGTCCTAGATAAAAATAATATAATTTCAGAATATATGAGTTTATAAAGTTTTGAGAACGAAATAATACTAGCTTTTATAATTTTTATCGTACGAAAAGAAATGATAATAGCAAATATGTGTGTAATTTCTTTATTATAATTCACAATTCAATTAAGTTTTGTTCTATTAAGATGTATCTTCTATTTACTTCAATAAAATTCCATACAATATTTAGGTATATATTTGTTCTTCAGCAAAGAATATACAGATTAGATTAATCTTATTAAACAAACTAAATTCAATTATCTAATTATTATTCAAATACAAATCCAATTAATTTAGGACTTTTTAAATCTACTTGTTAGTTAGTTGTTAATCTCGGATTAAGTTAAATCAAACATCAAGTCGATTTCAATAGCTTTAATATAAAAATAGCTTTACACATCACTTTCAATCTAATATATATATTTTGAAAAGATACATTATTATAAAGTGAACTCTATAAATATATATTCCGTAACTTTACTTATTTTTTAAATGCGAAAAACTAAATATTTTTTTATGTAAAATGAATTTTAAATTTAGCTACTGGATATCTGATCATCAAAAGTAATTAAATAGTGTAAAAACAATAGTGTTTAAATCAAAATAGTTCTACCAAAACTGAAATAATACTTTTATATCAAATATTTTAGTACTTCATTGTTTTGGTTTATTTAAGTACTCAATATTTTCTTTTTAAAAGGATCGTAGTTTCTGTGGTAATATATAATTCTTAACTATATCTATAACTAGATTAATACATCGTGTACTACACGGGTTGAATAAATAAAATATTAAATAGTTTGTAAACAAATTATTTCAAAACAATTTGTTTTTTTAAGTGTCATTTGTAATAATTTATTTATTATGACTTTGAAATTTAATTACTTTTGTTCCATAAGATTTTTTATTTTTAAAAACCATAGGTTTTAAAATATATTGTGTTTTTTAAATAAAATGTAAGTATGGTAATATATTTAAATAAAATGTTTATTAGTATGGTAAGCCTTTAATATATTAAAAACCTAAAAATAAAGATGGTCTAAGAGCATGCCACATGTCAAATTAATGGTTTAAAAGATTAACATGTGGCTTTAAAAACCTTGTTTTATTAGAGTTTATAGATAAGAACAAAATAAAATAATTTTACCAATACAGAAATTTCTTAGCAACTTCTCTATTGTAATAAGCTACAAATAACGTGTAAGAGATTAGATGATATGTATTAAATTAAATATTGGCCAATTTTAAAAGAGAGAAACTACAATACCAAGTCAAGTATGGAAAAAAGACGAAATGTAAAAGGAAATACAATCCATAATTTATAATTTATAAATACTAATAAAAGAAAGTTTTTTTTATCACTTGTCATTTTTTTGTATCATCTTTTTGACACTTTTCATTCTTTTAAACATCCTTATTTTATTTTCCCTTCAAAAAGGTATTAAAAGAATTTAAACATTTAAACAATTTATCTTTCTTCATAAAAATTAATTTGATCAATTATATTTTTTCTCATCTATATTTTTTTAAATCAAACTATGTTTTAAAAATAAATTTTATTAAGAAAATTAAAATTCATATATTTTTTAAATATTAAACCTTTTGAAACAAAATATTTTAAATAAGTTATTTTCTAAAATAATTATACAAAATATGGAATTTTATAAAATTAGTTTTATTAAAAAAACCAAAATAATTGAAAACTTGACTTTTTAATAAACAAAATTTTTATAAACAATAAAATTTTATAAGAAAGTCTTAAAAAATTGTTTTAAAAATAAAACTATTAGATAAGAGTTGTAAAAATAGTATAATTGTTTTATCTTTTCAACAAATACGTATATATAATTTTATATATATCTTATATTAAAATATTGTACGGTAAATTTTTGTGTTTATTAATAACTATAATCCGTTTAATAAATAAGTTTCTAGAATATCTATTTATCTATATTATCTATCTATCTATAACTTATATATTGTTTATTTACTTGAAATAGTTATTCATATGCAATTATAATCATATTTTATCTTCAAACATGTTTTATAATTCATAAATTTTTATTACTAAATATTTTTTATTTTATTTATTCAACAAGTGTAATACATGGGATACTAACCTAGTTATATTAATAAAAGAAAATGTAAATTAAAAATCTCAAATATTAAAGCTGTCGACTTTCAAGACAGGAAAGGGTACAAGTTTATAGTTTGTATCTTTATATTTTAACAAAATAAGTATCAAAGTAATAATATTTAGAGCATGTATTTTAGCGATGTTAAAACTATATAGAAGTGATTTCCTTTTATATGGTTAAGGGTTTAAGACCCATTAAAAAATTAAAAACTGAAGTTAGAATTAGAATTAAACGACTGAGTTAGCGAAAAGAAACCAAACTAATACAGTGATACTTGATCAGAAGAGCAAGTAATTTATAAGGAAGTTACACATGATCAATGAGTTAAAGAAAAAGGCAAATCGAAAACTAAAAGAAGACATTTTTGGAATTCTATACATCCAAGAAATCATTTAAAAATTATTAAAAATATATATTAAAACTATTTAATAATTAAGGTTGCTGGCTACCCTTTTCTAGTTAGTCGCCCCTTTTCTCATGTCAAATCATTGTCTTTTTCTTTGTTTTATCTATTTTTTTCTTTTACAATCTTTTAAATATTTGTAATTTGTAATACATATTATATAAACTTTGTATATAAGTACCGTGAGCAGGTAGAATTCGTTATAGTCTTCTCCTAATGTAAGGGCAATTAAATGGAAGTAAATTTAATTTTCAATCTAGCGTTAACCCACGTGTGTTAGAAGCTTTTGTCTTTTAAAGCGAATGTTTCAAGTTCAAACCCAATATAATATAAATTAGTTTGTAGTAATTTAAGAGTATTAGTAGACTAAATTTACCATTATATGTGTTTAACTATTCTTTTAGAGTTTTAATAGTACATATTTAGATACAAAAAATAGAAACTTAAATAACAATATTTATAATAATGATGCAATAAAACCTTAAAATACAAAAAAGGGAAAAAAAGCAGAGAATGTTTTTATTAATATTTAAAAAAAATCCAATTGATACGTGTGAAAAAATAACGTTATGTATGCATCATTTTTTTAAAATATCCGTCGTATTAAACTATTAATCCCACCAAACAAATAAATTAACAAAATCAATTACTCAAAAAGTAAATTACCTGAGAACCCGATGAGCCGGCGAAGAGGATCGTTGCCGGAGATTAATGTAACCGTGACCGTTACTAACGGCGTTAGCACCACTAACGGTTTCCCTGCTCTGATAACCGGAAGACCTAACGATCCGGCGGTCAACTCGCGGTTGACCCACCGGCGGTGTACCGGAAACCGTCACTGATTCTTTATCCTTTGCTTGTTGCTGCTGCACCTTCATACAACGCAACCGTTTACGGTTACCCCACTGCAACACGAAGTCCGACGATGAAGACGACGTCGTATTGGTGGTGGTGGTGTTAGATCTATCTCTCAGTGATAATGCATCTCTGGTAGAGTTATTATTATTCTTCTCCATTTTTTTTCTCTTTAATAATATTCCTGTTGCATTAACCATGGTTAGTTTAGGTTTTTAACCACTCTACTCTTTTTTCTGAACCGTAGTTAGATTTCGAATGAAGAAAATTAAACATGATGAATAGCTGCAAATTTTGATCGGAAAGTTTGTCGGAATATGAGAATTTTGTTGTTAAAATGCGAGTGTATGTGTGTGTAGATCTGTAATTGAATGGTTGATTTTGTTAATTTGTTAAAAATTGATCGGATTCATGATGTTTCTCAGAAGCTAAGAATGAATAGAGAGGATTAAAGAGCAATACTGTGTGAATTCAGCTTTTTAGTCGGATGAAGTATGTGTTGATTTTTTCGACGTTAAATCGTGAATTGTAAAGCGAAGTGATGAGAATTTAGATCCAAACGTAAATGAAGAAGATATGTGGTGAAGTTGATTAGCAAACGTAAGCTGAAATCAGTTCTGTTGTGTTCCTCTTGGTTGAAGCTTAGAGATTTCAACGATGAATTGATAGAAACTAGAAAAGTGCAGATGAATTAAGGATGCATAAGATGATGTTGTGATTCGATTGAGTTGAGTAAACAATCATAATGATCGATACTTTTAGATAGTTAGATGCAGAAACTCTCAAAACTTTAGGCGAACGATGAACATTTTACAGCGAAGAACATCTTCAAATTCGATCTGCAGAGACCAGATTTCTTCACTAAGGGAATTTATCTCTAATCACCTTCAATTCTTCAAATCAACCTGTAAATATATTAAAAAATCACCACTAATTCGTCAAACAAGAGAATCATCAACAGAAAACAACGGGAAATTCGTAAAACACAAACCTCCAAACTCAAAAAAATATCTATTATTCTCCTTCCGATGTCATATCCAGAAGAGTACAAAACTCAAGAACAGATTCACGCAGCTCAAAGCTGCATCCACTTCCACCAAATCCTCCGTTCATACAATCAATCTGTAACACAAGCCAAATGAAATCAACAAAATCTTCTGATAATCTGATTAATCATCAAAATCTACAAAAATCGATTTGCAAGTCCTAATCCAAATCATCTCAACATTAACTAACACACACCAATCTGTAATCCGATAATCTTACAATCCATTAAGCTTCAGACCTTTTAAATTTTGAATTCACAAACAAAAAGTGCAACAACTTCAACATTCACTCACCAAATTGGCTAAAAACAATTCTCTGTGAATTCGAATATATAATAAGAGAAATAGTGTGTCGAGAAAGACGATGGTGTTCTTGTGCATATGACATATGTGTTTCTCTCTCATTTATAGGCCCTTTATATAGCATGCTCCATCTTCTTCAGGTTTATCGATCTCACCCCGAACAGAGGAGGGGATCGATCTGTGACCGTTGATTTAGGATCCAACGGCTCGGATGATAGTGTATACAAGTTCAGCAGTTACGTAGGGTGTAAAACTTGCATTGCTTTTACCCCCAATACACACACATTCATCTCACCATGTTTAAGCTATAAAACAATAAATTACACGGGAGGTCTTTTGGATTTGTTAAAAATGCATCTTTCGTCAATATCTTTAAAAAATTATGGATTTATTCATAACCATATGAAAAAAAACGTTGCATCTTTTGTCTTTGTCTTGGATGTCTATTATAATCTTGTGAAGTGTGTGTGAATTTTACCTTTATACCCCTAAATACTAACATAAAAAATTAAGACTAGAATAAATATATTCATGAGCCCACATAATTTTTAAGTGGGTGTAAATTTACCTTTAGATGTGTTTGTTAGCATCCATCACAACCACCATGATTTCGGTGTCATCTCTTACTATGCCTGGTTATATACCTCTAAATCCACATGATATTTTTAAAAACTAAATGAACTTTTTTAAAAATCAAAATAAGTTTTCCATATATGTAGATTTAACACACTACCTTATTTTCCTACAATCAGGCATCTTTTTTAATATTCTCGATTTCTTGATAAACCGTTTATTTCTTGTCACATTGTTTCAGACACCGTCTACATGAGGGTGATGTTGTCCACACTTGTTGTAGATAATTTGTCCCTTCATGTAATCGTAAAATATCAATCACATGTCATCTTCTTATGTGAGCCATGCCCACAACCATGGGCAAGGTGCGACGTATGGTCGTGAGCACCTTGCTCTTCTTCTAACCACACAACACTTCACGGATTTGACCCATCATCATCTAGCACTACTCCTCATCCTACTTGTCGTGTTGCATGGTTACTTCAACGCAACACTGCATGTAACATTTCATGACAAATATACAGTAACAAGAATGAGACTTGGGTCTACTGTAATAGAAATGAGACTTGGTCTTATTTCCTTAGCCACATTGGTTAATGTCGTTATATAAGCATAACTTAGTGCATGTGAAGATTGGCAATATCAGGTGATGTGATGTTCTTTCGTTCGTGGAAAAAATGGTAAAACTTATAGCAATTACTATATGTGTAAAGTTGACCAGTGAACTTGTCAAACTTGCAGATTTTCTAAAAAGTAACATGTACTTATTAATAAAACAATAACTTTAATGTCACGTGACATTTTTTAAGTTTCTATTTTTTTCAATTCCCGCTTAAATATGTATATGTTTTTAATGTTAGTTTAAGTTCATTTGACTAAAAGTGAACTTCTGATACAATAGATATTTAAGAAAATTTAACCCTATATTAGAGCACATCTTTTTTGGGAAATTAAATCATATCTGATATTTCTTTTTTTTCAAATAGTTTATTAATAAAAACTGCACAAATCATTTATGATTTTCTTCATCTATGAAATCAATTCTTTGATTGTGTTTTTCCATTAAATACTTAGTTTATATTCAAATCTTGACAAAAGTTACGGAATTTTTTAATTGACATCTTTCCAATTTGAAATAATTTATGGGTATCTTAATATAAAAATGAAAGCATACCAGATTTTAAAATATTTCTCAATCATCCCAGGTTTATGACACTCGCGATTTGTTTTTATAAAATCTGATGATATCGGCTTCGACAGACTTCATTTACGTTCTCATTTTGGTTTCGATTTTATCAAGTTTTCTTCAACAAAAGGTATTTGTTTTTTGTCATATTTGAGCTTTCATCCTCTACGATTATTATTTAACTTATTATTGTCTACAATTGTATATTTAGATTAATATTAATTTACTTTAATTTTATAAGGTGATCTACGTCAATAGTTCATCTATGAAGATGTATTAAATCTTCTACTTTTTAACCTTCTTTATGTTTGATTGGAATTCGCTTGATATGCACAAATTATTTTGATGTATTTTGAAGTAATATTGAAAATCACACTTTTATTTCATGGTTGACTTTAACACATTCAAACAAAAGGATTTTTTTAAGTTTCAAAGAAGATAGTTATGTTATCTGTGTGTTTTGTAATGACAATAAACAAAAGCCAATGACAATCGTTATCCAAATTTGATTTGTTTTTAAACAAAATCATGCTCAACTTTATGTTGCTTTATCTCGAGTTAAAAGTAGATGGAAATTGAAACTTTTAATATTAGATAATGATGGGAAAATAACCAACAAAACATCAAATGTTGTATACAAATAAATTTTCGGATGTTTATGAATTTGAAATATTGTTTTTCATGTTCAATTTAATTTGTTTATTACTTTAAATTCTTATTTATAAATTTATTTCATTTCATATTATATACTATTTAAAAGTATAAATACTAATAGAGAAAACCTATTAATGTTATATATAACTAATGTTAAAAATTATATATAAACGTCGATATACAAAGTATTATCAACAACATTATAACTTATGTATTTTTTTAAACAATAATAATATTTTTAATTAACCGTGTGTTACACAAGAATTTAACCTAATTATATAAATATGATGAATAAATAACACCCTCGTGAGTTTTTCTATTAATCATGATTCCTGGATCAAGTACAAAGTAAAACATGTTACGCACTTGCTATATTAAGCAACTTTTCTATGAAGTCTAATAATGGAAATTAAAAGTGTCTTATGTGCCTGTAACACAAGCAATACCTATGTATGATTTGCATGTTGTTAAATCTTTCAATAATTAATAACTTTCCACAAAATATTCTTTTGAAAAGAAGATTAAATAAGTGGCAATTGTCATAAAAACTTTAGTTTTTTTAGTTAATTTCGGTTTTCATCCCTGGGTTTTGTAAATTGTCTCTACTTGAGTACTAACGTTTATTTTGTCTCCATTCTTGGCTTGAGTTTTGCAAATCGTTTCTATTTTCGTCCTTTTGACTAACAATGTTAAAATTTTCTGTTAAGTGAGTGTTAAAAAGACCAAAATACCCCTAACACCTCACCTTTCACTTCTTCTAACACTCTCCCTCTTTCTTCTTTCTCCACAACACCACACACCACGTGCTTCTGCTATGCATTCACGCCTTTGGGGCCCCTCATGCTTTCGATCAGCAAACAACTTTTGTTCATCGTCAACATCTTCATTTGGAAGCTCATAAGCTCGATGATGAAACCCTATCTGCCGGATTTCAAAATGGCGTTCAATCATTTCTGCATTCACGTCGGCGGTCGGGTGGTGATCGACGAGATGATGAGGAATCTACGGCTGACGGAGGATGACGTTGCACCAGTGGGGGAATACGTCATCGAGTTCGATATGGTATGAGTTAGGGTACAGTGAGTGTAAAGGGCAGGTGAAGAGAGGGGATCGGTTTTGGCATATTGTGTTTGGGAGTGGGTTCAAATGTAATAGTGCGGTTTGGGAGGCGATTCGGGATGTTGAACCGGCGGTGGTGGAGGGGGACGGTGGTAGTGAGGCGGAGGAAGGGGTTTTTCGAGCGGTGGAGATATAGGAGAGGATGGAGGCAATGGTGAAGAAGAGGAGGGGTGGCGAGGTAGAGGAGGAGGGAGGAGGGGATGGCAGAGGAGGCGGCGGCGACGGTGGAGTCGAAGAGGAGGGAGGTGGTGGGGTCGAGCTGGTTTTGGAGGTAGAGGGGTATTTTGGTTTTTTTAACACTTACTTAACAGAAAATGTTAACATCGTCAATTAAAATGACAAAAATAGAAACGATTCGCAAAACTCAGGCCAATAATAAAGACAAAATAAACGTTGATACAATTTGCAAAACTTATGGACGAAAACCGAAATTAACTCTTTTTTCTATCAAAAATAATGAAAGGAAAAACGTAAAGCAAACTCCTTAGTGATGCCTTGATTAAAAATAAAAGGAAAACGTTTCTAGGCATTGGAACAAGGGGTATTATGAAATGTGACTTCCATTATTATATTAGTCAAGAGGTTACGAGTTAAGTTTTACTTGTGAGACGATAATAATGTTTAAGTCTTTATAGCAGGGTTTTTATGTTCGAATCAAACTTTTGCTGGTATTTTTCTTGAAGGTTTTCTGTCGTCACATGCTGCCTTTTCCCAATCCCACAACAACATATTTGTAGGGTTCCTGAGTTGTTTGATCATTGATTCCACAATTAAAAAAAAGTTAAAACGAAGTAAGGAAAGTCATTTTCTCAACAGACAAAGACAACAAAAACACAAACTAATGTTTTCTATAATCTTCAACACTTAAAATAACGCATAACCCAAAGTAAATGATATTTTCTTAAGAACACGTTATAATCCACATTTATTAACCATCTATATTTACATTTTACAGAATTTAAACTCTCAACCTTTTGAATAAAAAGTTACATTTATCACTAAAATTTCAGTTAGAGACTAAAGTAAGTGATTCATAAATGAATTAAGATTACACTTTTTGAAACCAAAAAGTAGAAATTGTTTGGCATAAACTAGTCTTCTCAAATAAAATGTTTTAGTTCACATTTTGAATAAGCCCCGTAAAACAAGATAGTCCCATACGTTTTTCAATCCAAAATTTACATCAGACATCCATAAGCCATGACGTTAATTTGATCTACAACTTTTCTTAATTATGTAGTTACAAAGCATCCGTATTTAACTATTAGTTATAAACTTCTCTAATATTAAACTAAGATTTTAGGAAGATAAAATTAGTTAGATATCTTTCAATGTGGGCTTAACCAAACTGAACCATTTTGTTATGACCTGTACTAATGTTACTCTTTCAAACCCAAACACAGATTGACGACTTGTACATTTTTTCTTAAAATGATTAACTCGCACACTCCAATCCTAGTCATAAGACTATTTCTTGCTTATCATTGGACTTGAACACTTAACCATTAAAGAAAAACATATTATTTACACACGTTAGTCCACTACGCTACAAGCCCTTTCCTTTGGTTGATGACTTGTTGACCAATAAATTTTACCAATCTCTAGTCCTACCTAAAAATATGTATGTTCATGTGCATTACGCAACTGTTACGAGCATAACCATACGTACACACATACATAATCCAAACACACAGAAGCAGAGCATTACTCAAAGACAACATAGAAGTTAGAGAAATCTTTCATTGTTCTATATACAGAAAAGGCTACCTGAGATTTTTTACCTACCTAAACCATACAGGAAGAAAATATGTTGTTAAACATGGTATGAAGAAACCAACAGCGAACAGAGTTTGAACATTAGAGTGTTTAGTTTCTCACAGAATCAATTCATTATGCACTGAAACCGTTGTCAAGCGAGCTCCAAGAATTCGACGGAAAGGTGGGGCATGCCTGTGATGATGCCTCCATCATCTGTTCCTTAGTGATACCAGCATTGCAGAAATTAGCTATGGAACGCATGTGCTTCATACCGTATTGTGATAGGGACCCACAATGCGTCTCAAACATCCTCACCTGAAAACAAGAGTACATGACACAATGTTGTTATTTTAGTAAGGTTTAAACTTTAAACCCATATGTACTTAATCACCCATTACCAGTCATTACAGGATATATGTGACATTTTCACTGTTTTTCTACTAAGAAGAATTTTAGATATTTGATTCAAAGTGGAAGCATAATTTTATAGGACGGAGGGTAGTTTGACTTTTTTCTACATGAATTTATAGCAAGACTTACAAATGTTTTAAGGCAGTCCCAGTCATCAACTAAAGGTTGGCCTGCAGGTCGGACCTCATTCAGCACTTCAGGACCCTTTTCTATTCCAAACAAAACCTTCCCAAGGAGTTTAATACTACTGTCAATGTGCATTCTGTGGGCCATTGCTTCTGCAAACTGTTTCCTAGATTCAATCTTTCTAGCAGATCCTTCCGGAGCCTTTTGATACTGTAAGCAATATAAGTTCTTAGTAAAGTTAAATGTAAAAGAAACACATGAACAAGTACACGTGGCAATTTCAGAAGGTTGAACAAACCTTATGCCAGAAATGTAACAGATCAGCATCACGTTGGTTGACAGCTGTTGACAATGATCGCAGAGAGTTACTATTGATAAAAGTGAAGTTCTCGTTTGCAGGGTTTGTACCCATATACAAATAGAGTTCATCCTTGCTAAGCTGCAAGTCTCCAAATTGCATTACATGGGATCCGTAATTAGCATTGCCATTTGATGTTCTTTCCTTAACCTGCCCAGGTGAGCATCGTGAATCAAATGATAAAAAAAGTTATTATTTTTTACATGACAAAGCACTTAAAAATTTCAGTGCATGCACATGCTTTCAAAACAATCTAAAGAGTTTATATGTTTCATGTTTTGTGCATGCAGACACAATCACACAATTAATATTCGGAGAGCAACATCTCGTTAAATTGCTCATCCATGACCAGAAACATGCCTAAAAAATATACAAGTTATTAATTTGATTAGAAACATCCAATTAATATTCATTAGTAAATTGAAGAATGAAAGTAAAATCAATCAAATTCATTAAAAGGCTTACCAGATGATATTGCTGCTGGATTGTTTCTGTTTGCAGGTTGTGTACCTCACTGTCATCATAAAAAAAAACCAGTAAACAGAACAGCAATGTGATGATCATGTTCAACTAAGAAAATACAATGGTTCCGAGTTTGAGAGTTTCCATTAGAACATAATTTCTACCTCATTAGTAATCACTATTTTATATTTGTAACTTTGATTTTCATTCACAGCTACTCTTTGTTGTTTACTTATTAAGGTCATGAATGTGACCAATAGTATCTATCCAATCAAATGTTTCTTTTTGGGGATGGAAATATCTCAGAAAAGTTATGAAAAAAACTAGAAAAAAGTATAAGAACATCTACAAGAGTTCAACCCGTTTATATTGGTGAAACCTACCAGTCTTCCATCCATGAAACACTGTACAAGTCACCCAAACACGTGTCATATTCTTGGGGAGGACTAGGGTATTCTCCAGGACAGTAAGTACCCCAACTGTTCTCATTTGCAGCAGCTGCTGTGGTAGCATAGATATTTAAACCTTGCGGAAGAAGACCCTCGAAAATACTTCCGGATTCACATGCTTCAAGGTAAAATACCTAAAATACAACATAATGTTCCCATAAAGTTGATATACAATATAAAATCAGGAGTACAACAAAACATAGGATATATTACCAAACTTTTGTATGTTCCCGATGCATGCTTTTTCTTCAAAACATCAATCAGATCATTTGCATACAGGTAAGGACTTGTTGGCATACCTGAGGATATGAAAACATATTTTTTTTGTAAAATCTTGTCCTAAGAAAGTGCAAATCATGCTGTAAAACCGTAACTAAACGAATAATCATATGGGATGAAGTAGCTTACCAAGCACACCTGGACCACCATGATCAGAATAAAATATAAAGATGTGATCATCAGGACCGCTATTTACAACCTTTCCACTGCCCCCTTTAACTGCAGTTTTATTTCCAAGCAAAACAGCAAAAAAGTTGTCAACAGTGACATCTTCCCCGGTGTAATCCTGTGAAAATGTCAAAATGCAACTAATTAGCATCGCGTATTTCACATTTGTAGAAATGAGCAGGTCAAAATGTTGACCTTTGGCACTCCATGGTATACGTCTTCACCATCTGGGCTATTAATAATAATTCCAGGCCTGGGGTTCTCTTCATTATTTGCAATGTCATCATACATGAATACCACTATGTTTTCATCCTTGAGGCCGCCATTTTTCAGGATTTGATATGCATGACATACATCTGACTGGAGCAAAAAATGAGAAGATTTTAATAAAGAAATAAAAAATCCATTCATCCAAAACAACAAGAGTGGCTTTTAGCTAGATCATTTACTAAAAACATCTCAGTTCTTAATAGCATAACTTAATATTGTGCAAATGGAACTCATCAACTATGAACATATAAGTACACGCCCTTTAACACATTTCAGTAGAACTTTTTCTTCATCGTTATTGATGGTAACAATATTTGGCCAGCACCTTTTGGGGCTTGTCGTTTAGCTTGAGTATATTTCTTTACAATTCCTACCAACAATAGCCACTACTTCCATTGCTCTTTTACTTTCTCGAGTTACTTGAGTTTTGCTTCTCTGTTCCCCCAAGCTTTTACTCATCTATATTCTATACATTCTCTCTTTTCTAATACAACACTTGAATATCAATACTTCACTCTCTCTTCATTAATTAAAAAACATGATGATCCAAACCAAACATGAGAATTTTCATATGATCAAACGTAACATTGTTCTTTTGTTAAGGCATACTATTAAAACACCACCAAACAAATCACCATATTATTGATATTAACCAAAATTGCCTTTCATAAATTATATATATCCCAGTTTACCCCATTAGGAAACAAAATCATGGTGAATATGGCAGTATGTTTGATGTTCTCCATATGATTCCTCTTTTCATATACATCCCCAAAAGAAATGACCTGCATACTCTGCTATCATCCTCATAAGTTGATTAGGTATATTGCCCTAATAACATGTATGTCCTTCCACTAATTGATTTTTCCAACTAATGCAAATTTAATGAAATCATAAGGTTTAACTTCTACCCACTCTATTGGCTCAGCATAACAAAAGAAGCAATCAGACCTCAGCAACTTCAAACAAATGATAATACAATCCAAAACCATCCAATTCCCCATAACACTTAATCTACAAATGAAGAATTACGTAAAAGGGTTTAGAAATTGTAATGACCTGATGCCTGTAATTCCAGTAACCGTTAGATCCGGCAAGTAAGACGGCCCATCGGGTGCCAACGGAGTCATCGGAGTGAAGCTTTTCCGACGGCAACCTGATGACATCGTCGGCGGTGATACGAGCGTGAACGACTGTGATGATCAAAAGTGTGAGTAGGAGGAGGATTGCGTGACGATGCATCTTTTGTGACGGAAATGATATTCTTCAAGTCGATGACTTCTTCTTTTTGATTAGCTTTATCTTTCGTCTAAAGTTTTCTATTCTTCGCTTTTTTCAATGATATCTTTTCACATTATTTCGTCTCCAATAATGTATCCTTTAGATATTTTAATTTCATTTTTCTAATAAAAAAAACTAATTACGTGGTGTATTTTAGTTTTTTTTTTCTGAGATTACCATTTTGATTTAACTAATTTTCTTTACAAATATTTAATGAACTTTTATTAACTACTTTTATTCGGAACAAAAATGATAATTCGGGCTTAGTGCCATGCATAGTCATAGTCCAAGTATGTTTATACTTTACTATAATTTTTTTTGATCGTATCTTAAAATCATATAACTTTTATTCATACCATCAGATGTCAATAGACCAAATGACCACAAGTTATTAACTACATTCCTCTTCACAATCAAAATTACATACAAGAGTTATATACTCACTAATGAGGAGAACTATATACTACCAGATAGGCCCGTCGATTTTATCTATACCCAATTAACCCGCCCTATCCAATACCACCCGTATCCGAAGAAACCAGACCCAAACAACCCGAAAACCGATTAAACCGAATCTTATTCGGGTCGGGTTTCAGATAACATTTCAAACCTCAAAAACCCGAACAACCCGAACCGATTAACCCAAAATCTGAATAACCCGATCAATCCATATTATAATTAAGTAAATTACATGTATACACTTGTTTATATTGTCCAAATTGATCAAATTGTTTGTATATAAATATATATTTAAGCACATTTTATAAATTATAGAAGTAAACTAATTTAAGCCCCCTAGTATTATAAGATTTGAAATGAAAACTTACTAAAATCTACTAATTTGAGTATATTGTTAATACTCGAACCCGAACCGAACAACCCGTTACCCGAACAACCCGAAACCGATTAAACCAACTGTTATTCGGGTCGGGTTTCGGGTAGAATTTCAACGTTGAAAAACCCGAATAACCCGAAACCCGATTAACTTACCCGATCAACACCACCAGGGCCCACAATAAATTTTATTTAATAATATATCACAACGTATAGGTAGCTTTTTTCAACTATAAAATAATAAATATTATATTGTATATGATGAGAAAAAAAAATAATAATCGCATAGAAGCTATGAAAACTCATGCTCATTTTCTCTTTTATGTTATCATTTACGTTGTGTTTTCGAGATTGTTTAAAGACGAGAAGTGAAAGGGGTAAAAATATGTGTTTCTTTGTTATTTAATAAAAGAAAAATAAAACAAAGTGGAAATAAAAAAATAAATATTTATTAATAATCATTTATCATGCTTTCCATTCGATATCTAAATTGGATAGGAATAAGAAAAAGTTTAACAACATACAATTAAAAGACTTTATCATTTAACATTTTACGTTTTCGATTAAGCTCTTAATTTATGATGTATAAGTGTGTAATTAATAAAAATGTAATTTTTTATGAATTGAACATACAAGCTACTGCCCCTGTTCGGCTGTACTTTTTTATGTTAAAGATTCTTGTTCTTACTTGCATTTCTTCCGCTATAAGTTGCAATCCGTACCTTCATTCTTCGATGATTCAGGCGAAATTACTGATATTGAGTTTCTGGGTATGGATACTTATTAGTCAACATAATATATTATGCATAGCTTTTGTTTATATTCAAATTTTGCTATGCTTAGAGAGAAAACATATTTTTCATAAAATTCAATAATTCTTTCACCCATCTCTTACAAACATATAAAGAAACAAAACAAAAGTCGAATGGGCCACAAAACATAAATGGGCCGAAAACTGGCCAAATTTAAAGTTCAATAAAATGTAAAAATAAGACAAAATGTAAATAACTCATAAAATAAGCCGTTTTTGGGCCGAATCGATGACCCAAACCGCCTACGACTGTTTGTGGAAGCGGGCTCCTCGGTCCGATGGTCGTTTTGACTGGTCACAGCCCCAAAACGGAGACTTCTAGCTCAAGTTATGATCGTTTTAGTGAAAGCTCTTTTGATAAGCGATCTTAAGCCTCTAAAAAGGCTAAAGTTTGCTCATCCACGTTTGGGCCCACATCAGGTATGAAACTGATTATTCTTATTTGGTCTTTTGACACCTAAATTGGACATTATATGTGAACTGAATGTACAGATTTCACTACTTTCTTTTGGTTGCAAAGTATTGTAAAAACTTGATTTTGAGAGTTGCAGAATGCAATCAGAGCCTTTAAAGAAGTGGCTGCTGATGTATTAAAGGGCAAGTGGGATCATTCAACATTATGGTTTATCTTCATGTTCTAATGCAAATACTACAATACAAATTTTAAACGATTAACTATCATGACTAGATCAAGTGACTTTAAGCATTTTTGCGATATAAGTTTCATGATATGAATAAATTTTTTTGTTTTCTAAATATTTGTTATTTTTCTAGCTCATTTGCTTCTGTCAAATCACTGTGGTTTGCTTCACCAGTCTGCTGCTGAAGTCTTTGACAGTTTTTTGTTGATCAAACAAATTCAGTTTGTTCTGATTCTCCTTCTTCTAATTAGAATTATTGTAATGACTTATATCTAAAGATTCAATATCTTGATTTTGTTCTTCATGATCAATTCAAACCTTTTTTGATCCCTTATTTGAACTTTTTCTAAAGAAATCATCCCTCTTCATATACCAAACAGGTTTAACAGGTCAAAAGCTGACTGTTCGTTAAATAATCAGTGTTTCGGGTTGGCCCAGAGGTGAGTTGGTCCTTCAAGTTTCTCTCAATGGGTCAAATGGGTAAACTCTAAAACTTCGATAATAAAATGAATCAAAACAGCTACCATGTATTCTCATACTTCCAACTCTGATATTTAAATATATCATGATACATGTTTGATAAAAGAAAAGATTAGCAAGATGATAGGTGGAAAGTGGTTGAAGAGAATGGTAAGTAAGTTTATTCATGATTCATACAAAGGGAACCCATCGATCTCCCTCCCCACTCGTGTCTATAAATGCAATATCCCCTGTTTATCCTCTATAACCCTCAAAACAATGGAGCAATATGGTCAAGATGGTGATGCTCATAGAATTTCGGCAAAAAGGTTGGATTTATTTACAATCTTTTGGCATAATATGCATTTTCTGTTTCTTACCAAATCTAGATATTAAATTTTCTTTTATTAAATTATGTGAATTATCAAACTTTAAAGAATTTGTTAAAATAAAAACATGTGAAGAACCAATTCTTGAGTTAAAAAGTTGTGTTCATGTGAATACAGTTCCTGTTTTTTTGGTTGAAAAGACTGTCTGTGTTCATGTGACAAGGTTAACGGGCAAAGTTGCAGTGGTAACGGGTGGAGCAAGAGGAATAGGTGGGGCCACGGCAAAGTTAATGGCAGAGAACGGAGCACATGTCGTCATTGCAGATATATTGGATGATCTGGGGACAAGTCTGGCAATTCAATCAACGGTCGTTTTGTACATTGTGATGTCTCAGTAGAATCCGATGTAGAAGCTGCTATTCAACTCGCTATTACTTGGAAAGGGAAACTCGATATCATGTATAATAATGCCGGAATTGGAGGTAACTTTTCTAGTATTCACTAGTGTTAGATCAGTGGTCAAACCAGAACTTTGTGGACAGGGGTCATCATAAGTTCTCTTCTTTACCAGCTATTGTTAATGGGTCAAATTTATCTTTTTCTTAAAGATAAAAAAACCTTAGATTCTATGACAAAAACTTGATAATTATGGTGATTGGAGTTTCAGTGGACCCCCTTGACCGGCTTGGTTCCGCCCATGTGTTAGTTAAAGGTCCCAAAATGGTTGTATGCTTATTGAAGATTCAATATATCTCACCAAATCTTCTTGTACATAGATGAGGGAGGAAGCATTACAACTCTTGATATGAAAAGGGTTCAAAGAATATTTGGAGTTAACATGAATGAGTTATACACGGGACAAAGCACGCTGCACGTGCTATGATCTCAGGCGGCAAGGGTGGCTCTATCATAACTCATCAAGCACAGCAGCCATCATGGGCGGCCTTGGATCACACGCATATACATTAACCAAAGAGGCGATTCTTGGATTAACAGAAGCTCTTCATGTGAACTAGGCACGTATGGGATCCGTGTGAACTGTGTCTTACCTCATGCTGTGCTATCACCAATGCTAGTGGACGCCATCGTGGCTTTCAAAAAGATAAACAGCCGAAGAAGTGCAGCAAAAAATGGGTGAGAACGCGAGTTTATTAACAGGGAGATGTGGATCAGTTGAAGATATTGCACAGGCTGTTCTGTTTTTGGCTAGTGATGAATCTGGATTCATAACGGGCCATAATCTTGTTATTGATGGGGGATATACAACTTCTTCGGTTAACATGACCTTCATTTATCGCGATAAAAAGCAGAGACAGATCATTCTAGGTAGTTAACCATTTAACTCCAAAATCACTGCAAATAATCACTATAGATTCTTGAATCATGAAATCTTTTGATGTTGTTTTGTATTTTTTTGAACTATTGTATTCAGTATTTATAATACAATCATATTGAAACTTTGGTATCATATCAAAAACCTATCTTTTGACAACATACATGAAAGAAATAACACAGATGTAAGTTGTTTGTCACTAGTGTGTGAAACAAGGTTTGAGTGCTACAAGTCCAAGTGTTTAGTTGTACTGTACAAGTCTTGTTGCTGCTTTTTATTGAAGAATAAGCAGACGACGGAGCAATCGTCCCGCTTTGATGACGGAACTTCTGTTTCCAAGCTGCGATCGCAGCTACAACGACTGCTTTTGCTGCTGATTCTTCAGACTCTGCTCCCCACACTATTGATGCTACTGTGTTGTTGCTAAGTACATCCCACACCTGAAAATATGAAGATTTAGTTACTGTGGAAAGGCGGTTTGACCGAGTTGACCCGTTTACTAATCAAACGGGTCAACTTGAATCATATCGGGTCCAACAACCAAGAGGTCGTGGCCCGTGGGTTCGAATACAACTACCCATTCATCTTGATACATTTAACTTTTTGTTTAATATGTAACTCACTAATAATAAATATATCATCTGATTCATCTATATGACGATGGTAAAACGTTGTGGTAGTATGATGAGAATATGAGATCGTATGTATTTGACTTACCCCGTCACTTGCAAGAACAATGAACTGATCGTTAGGCGTCAAGCGGTGATAGGTGACATCAGGAACGGCTATGATCCCGTGGCTTTTGAGCACAAAGTCCCCAAAAGCACGAGACATGGCTAGGCCTGGTGAGTCATGATATGGCAACCATACGCGGTCTATATGTGGCTCATCTTTTAACGACATCACCCTACCATTTAATTTCCTTATTCGATCCCCCTCCGCTGCTCAAAAGTTAATCATTCATTAGTCCATACAAAAACACATCCCACGAGCCTGAGCACGAGCCTAAATTTTAAATCAAGACTTACAAGGTACACTTGGTTTGAGATCTGTGGTCAACTGCACAGGCATGATTCCATTATCAGCCATTGTTCCAAGCACTGCTCTTGAATCACCAAGATTAGCAATAACCAGATCATCACCCTGTCGAACGAAAAACAATCACTTCATATCGCATGTTAAACGCGTACAATACAAGCTAATGATTCATCACAATTCACAAGACAAAGATTATGTTATGGTACCTGTTTGATGACAACAACTGCAGTTGTACCACTACAAGAACAATCTATATGCTCCAAAAGCTTAATCTCCTTATCCATCACTTTAAATGCACTAAAGCATGCTTCTTTCCATATATGGAAATCTTTGGACTCAAAATCATCATGATCATATACTGTTTTACCCTTTGCAATGGTTGCATTTCTTTGGTTAATGATTATTGATGGCAACTTATTCCTCACAAACTTACTCACAATTTGACCATTCCTCCCATGCCCATCAAAAACACCACCAAATGCTCCATTCTCCATCCCATAATCCTTCACCAAATCAAAAAAACAAACATATATTATCAATAACACATTGAAAACATAACATGATCGCGCTAAATCGAATGAAAGTTACCAAATATAGAAAGTGTTGAGATGAGAAAGAAACCTGGTAAAGAATTGCAGCATCTTGGTTAAATCCTTTGGAGCCTTGATGAGTGTGGATTGAACCAATCTTATGATCAGAAATGGTGTCTTGATAATAAATAACATTTTCATGTCCGTAGTCTATCTCATGAATCTCAGGAGATGCTTTGGATATGCAGACACCCATTTCAAATCTTAATAAACAACCCTTCTCAATATACTCTCTTTATACAAAACCAAATGGTATATCGTCATGTGTGGGACCCTCTTATTTATATATATGTATGTGTATATGTGTGTATATTCCCACACAAATTACTATGAGAATATAAAGAATAAATCTAAACCGTTAAATTTTTTTGTTAGTGATTTCATATTATTAGAATCTTGCTTTGATGGCATACATATTATAATGTTTTTTACAAAAGAACCTATTAAACTTATATTGTTATATGCTTTTAAAAGTTTAATCATTTATCTACAAATGTGCAGGTAATGTAAACTATATGCATAACCTAAACATGTGTAGGTTAGAGAAATTTGTTTATATTAGCGAAACATGAATAAGAAATGAAATTTTCTTGTTTTCCTTCATTTTAAAATTTTAAAAAATAAAATAAAATATTTTTATTATATACCGTATGTTCTTCTAATATTTAGTGTTTTACATATAACTTTTATGTATATTAACACTTACTTTACTCTGTTAACTCCCAAGAGATGGTCGAGTTGTCATCATTATCTTGAAATTTTCAATGTAGGATAAGAGAACCAAGGTTGTGACGTTTTTGTTTTAAATACTTTAATTTTCCGTAAGCTAGAGTTTCTTGGTTTAAAAATTGTAATATTGTTCTTTGGGAATTTATTAATGAAATTAATTATATATTATATATAACTAGAAATTGAATACTAAAAGCAACTTTAATTTCAAACACCGCAACTTGATGCCAAAACATCAATTAGCAAATTTTAATATTAAATAATTAATAGAATATTCATCTTGATCTCATCTTCTAAAAGTCAAATACAACTAGTATTCACAATACATTATGTTTACGTATTTTTTTAATCATTTAGATGAACATAAATTGTTGGCTCATAGGAGAGATGAAAAAGCTTAACTTTGACCTAAAGATAACAAACATTTAGCAACAGCCTTAATAAACTATAGAAGAACTCATATAACAATTTTTAACACCACACATCTACTTCATGCTAAATTTATTTGATTCTATTGGTAGCAAATTTTAATGAGTTTGTAAATTTCTTTAACAAATGTTCATAGTCGAAAAGTTATAAGTAGCGACGTATAAGCAAATTGATAACATAACAACTTATCAAAAGATGTTTTATTTCAAACAAATTATTAGCAATCTGTTATAAGAGATTATATCAAAGTTTAAACAACCTAAAGATATTAAAATGAAAATAAAAAAGTAAAGAAAGTGGGTAGCCCAAGGTTAAGAGAAAGGGGCATCTTAGGTGTAGCAACGTAAGCTTCCAGTTGAAAGTTGAAAGCTTGCTCGTTGTCATCATCTTGCCACCATTAATAATTCGACTTAATTTATTTTAAGAAAAATTAATTAAAAATAAATAAATATATTTGAAGTCATCATGTTCTCTTCTTAGTTGGATGAAACACCAAACCAGCAAATCGGTCAATATAATAGGACGGTGATCGTGTTCTTTCGTTTATTTAAGTGGTATAAATAAGGGTCCTAATAAAGAGACACCCCACTTTATAAATCGACACTCATCTATACGTCGCGTATGGGTCCATACGCGGTGTATAGGGTCGAATACATTAAAACGAGGAAAAATTCAGGGGGGTGTCAGAGAGCTATACGCCCTATACGACCCCCCTATACGACACATATAGGGCTATACGACGCATATAGCGAATTTCGACACTGACTACGAGGAAAAATTCAGTGGGGCTGCCGGAAAGCTATACGCCTCATATAGCCCTATATGACCCCCTTATACGACACGTATAGCCCCATACGACACATACAGCCTTATACGACCCCCATCTATACGACGTGTATGGGTCTATACGCCACGTATAAAAATTTTGGGGTGTCAAAAATATTGGGGGTTGATTTAAAATATTTGGGTGTTGATTTAAAATATTGGGATGTTTATTTAAAAAAAAAACCCATAAATTATAATTCTTATAGTCAAACTTAACAAAGGAATAACTTGATAGATAAATAGCGTGTTTTTCAACTAAATAACTGGGGCTTTAATCCGTGGTGTACATGTTCGATTGTTTTTCTGATAATAGTAATTGTCCTTTGAGGAAAATAACAAATAAATAATTTTCACTCGATTTATCAAAATACCATCGACCAGACTCTATAGTCTATATTATATGTTGTTTAACATCTATATTTATTTTGTGGTATATTATAAAATTAAGTTATTATTGAATATAACATTTTTAAATAATGCATCTTTATTTTCACAAAGTATAAAATTAAAGAAAAACAAATACAACTTAAAAATGAAGGTATAACACCACCGGAGGGGATGGAGGTTAGGCCATGGTCCCTCTTTGCACTTTACAGAGCAATTACACTCAAAAGATGAGGAAGGGTCCAATCATTATTGATTATATCTCTTCAATTATCGTATAATGAATAACTTTATATTATTGTTTTAAACTTTACATTATTAAACCATCAACCATTTGGTTGAATTGTAGCATCATTATTTTCGAGTTAATCCTCTAGATAGCAAAATGTTATTGTTGACCGGGTTTTATCGTAGCGTACCTTTGGGTGGTTGTTTTTTTCGGAAATGATGGTTGGCGGGCTTGGTCTATCCTGCATTGTTTGTTCTCACGGACGTATGGGGTGTCTTTTCGCCATTTGGGTACCTCGGGTAGTCAGACTTTATTAGTTGGCCTTTCAAAAAACAATATTAGTAAAGTGAGTTATCGTTGTATTTATTTTACATTAACAACGATAAATTGGCGAGTTCTGAAACAGAAAATTAATATGTCAACAAGAATGTTAACACTTATTAGTATTAAAATTGGGTCCAGTATTATATAGTTGATGTCGTCGCAGGGGCGGCGAACCTAAGGCCACCAATTGGGGGTTGGCCGCACCCATAAATTTTTTGTTTAGTAAGAATTTATTTGATTAAAACTCGATCGACCCAAGAATTTTGATACCGAACCCTAAGAAATTTGAACAGTGAATAAAAAATCAGCTAAAGAAAAAGAACACTTGCAAACTGACATAAATGAGAGTGAGCGCGCGCTTAAGAGGAAGAAGAGCAGAGAGATATGAAATTTTTCTTGTATGGGGGTTGTGCTATGGGCAGAAAAAAATACACACTTAATATGCTAAGCAAATAAATAATTTAAATAAAATAATTATTTCAATGATAAAAACATTCCAATTAGCCGTAGCTAACTATAGCTAACATTATATGATTGTAAAATTATAATTAGATAATTGAATATTTCGTAATTGAAAGATTTTAATTAGCTATACTTCCTATTTAAGAATTTTAATCACGTAACTTATTCTTATTTTACATTTACGTTAATTATTATTTAAAATTGATAATTGTGTAATTTTATATGCTTTCGAAAAAAATGAAGCATAAATTAAAATCAAACTTAGAAATAGTAATGCTTACTTTTTATATTTTTTAGTCGTTGGTTATTACGTTTTAGTTTTAAAAGTATAAAAACAACAAAAATCTCTTGTGATCTCTCAAATTTAATTTTCAATAACATCTCTTGTGATCTCAATTATAATCTTCAAAAATTCTCTGACCCAACCCGATTTTGCCGGATCAATTTTTTTATATTTAGTGATACATAACCGACACTAAAAAAATTTCCAACTCCCATTAAAAAAATTTTAGGTCCGCCACCAGATGTCGGGTCCGAGTCTCACGAATGACGCCAATGAAGAAGAAATATTAGTCGTGAGTTGGATTACTAAATATGATCTTCTCGGCAAGAGGCTTCATGAGCAATCTCTATTTGTGCTTTAGTATGTTCCTCGTTTGACAACGAGTCCACTAGTTTAGGAGATATCTTGTGACTTTTCAAATTGAAGTCTTAGTATGTGTAATAGTTTTCTAGTGAGTCAATGGTTTTACCACAGTGGACCTTTATGTGGTGTGTTTTACTTGGAATGGTGGACGAGTCAGGTCACAAGCGTTGTCTGTGTTCGCGGGTGTGGCTGGTTTTTCGCCAATGGATTTATCCGGGTGACCGAACTTAAAAAATATTCGACGACCGTTTAAAAAGAATATGTTACTCGTCTGATGAAAAAAAGGTCACAACAAACCAACACCATTAGCTTTTTCAATGAAAGAGGGATCATCACTTGACCAACCTTCGCATGAGAATAAGTACTTGTTTGTAAATTGAATAATACCACATTTTAAAAAATACCACAATACAGAACACTACATTTACAACGAGAAGGATGAAGATAATAATATCAATCATATATAGTCCATTACAATTAAGAGAGCAATAATTTCTAAGTAGTTGATAACGGATAACAGATATAAGTATGATAAATCTATAATATAGATTCACAAATATAGTCCTCTTAAGTTGTTCTCAATACGCACGTCAAACTTCCTAGCTAAATTTGATTGTCAACTCAGAATTTGAAAATCATGTTTCCCCAACAACGAGGATAGGAGATTAAACATAAATAATAATATATAGGCAGGGTCTTATCTACTATTAGAATTGTCAACGCCAACGCATTTTGTGATAATGAATTGAGATGTATACGAACCAACATATTAAGCATCTGAAGTTGTACACAAATATAACCGTTAAAAAAGTATAAAATATATATAACGTTACAATGTCAACGACAATCTTTCTATGTATTTCATAAATAAGTTATGAAATCAATCTTTTAACCTTGTTAATTGATAATCAATGTTCATTTTTGTTTTAACTATATTATATTAATACAAAATAATGGAAGTTTAATAATGAAAGAAAAGTCAGATAAGCTATTAATAACTTGATAAGCTATTATAGTTATTCTTCTTTTTTCCTAATATATGTACACACATAGTTCTATTCGCATTTCACATAGTGACATAGATGATTCATTTTACTAGGCATGTTAAAATCTAAGATCAAAACATAAAATGAAAGATTTTGATGAGTTTCCGTACTTCTCATATTATTAATTGGGTTATATGGAAAACTTTTAACTTAAGTATATAAGTAAACGAAGAATATCTAATCTAATCTAGTCTAACTACTCTAGTATAAAGGTATCTAACAATTGACATGTCAACATCATATTCATTCTTATCATTTTTCTCCGTTTCTCTCTTCTATTTAATAATCATATTAATTACTAATGATGTTATTAATTTTTTATTAAAATAGTTTTTGATAAATTAAGAAATAGATCTTTTTGTTATTGTTATTTCTTAGAAAATATTATTTTATAAAATTTGAAAAAATTAGAACATCAAACTTTTTTTAAATTACAAATATTTTGTACTTGGGTGTTTTTAAAAAGTAGTTTTTTAATAAACAAAAAATAATTAAAACTGAGAGTTATAATAAGACAATTTTTAAGTATGACATTTTTTAAAGTATAATTTGAAATAAAAATTATTTTTATTATTATACAAAAAGATTTTAATCATATCTTATATTTAAATATATATTTATAATTAATAAAATTTCGTTTTATTTAATAAATTTTATTCAAACCGTGTATTACACGGGTTTACTAAAACTAGTATCTACCTACTATAATAAACTGTATCTAAGAGTACACATGTCAACACCATATTCATTCTTATCATTTTTTCTCGCTTTTCTCTCCAATTTAATAATCACATTAATTACTAATGATGTTATTTAATTTTTTTTAGTAAAATAGTTTTTTAATAATTAAGAAATATATCTTTTTACTAATTTTATTTCTAAGAAAATAATTTTTTATAATATTAGAAAAAAATTTGAACATCAAACTTTTTATAAATACAAATTATTTTATACTTGGTGTTTTTAAAAAGAAAAATTTTATAAACAAAAAATAATTAAAACTGAGAGTTATAATAAGAAAGTTTTTAAGTATGGCATTTTTTAAGAGTTTGTTTTGAAATATATATTTTTATTTATTATACAAATTTTTTAAATAATATCTTATATTAAAATATCAATTTGCAATTAATATATTTTCATTTTATTTAATATTTTTATTCAACTCGTGTAGTACACGAGTTTACTAAAGCTAATAACCATATATATCACACAAATACAATACATGGTGTCATTAATTGTTTACATATTATAATTGTTTTATCATTTTTGAAGTTTTAATAAAGATGCATTACAAATTAACTCATAGGATGGCAAATTTTTGGTTATCAAAGACTTTTGACTATTTACGTCCTTAATTGCCGGATGGTGGATGATTTCCAAAAAAATTGAGGTCAAATTCAAATGCAAAACAAATGTTTTAGGTTCCTTGTAGAGGTACAAAAACTTTAGCTTCACGTGAAGGGGCATTGGTGTTGACAATGCATCTTTTAATATAATTTCATGATGTAGAAATATTGTGCCATCACACATATTTATGTTTAAAGATCATTATACAATTTCTATTGCATGTCAACTAGCTTTCATATGACTTGGTTTAATAAACACATAGCAAGAAGAAAAATAGACTAGCTTGAGTAAAATAGATATAATAAGATGCCGAGTTTAATCACACCTCACGTTCATGTTTTTCAAGGCTAAAACCCTCGACCTTATGAATAACAATAGATGTTTCTTCAACCATTTAACATGAATAAAATAAAAATAGATGGAACAAGTAATTTGAAGACTAAGTAGAATATTTGTGACTAGAATCACCCAATTATTTCTAATGATAGAAAACGGATTTCAAACATGTTGATTACAAAGTATATAGGTACGTATTTAGAAATAATTTGCTAATATTTGGGCTATATATATATATATATAACTTTTTACTTGCACTAATTATTTTTTTAATCTTTAGGTATACAATGATCTAAATATATATTAAATTTTTTGAAAGTTTTATTTTATCAAGGTTACACCCAACTCGATAACGACAAGCTCAAAACAAGGCCTAGTGGTTAAAACTTTACCTAACCATTTAGTATATTTAACCGGTAACAAAACTAAAATTAGTTGAACAAATTGATTGGACATATCCGATACAAAAATATTTGGTTATGAAATTATGATTATATATATAATCTATAATTTATATCTATAATCTAGAATAAAAAAAGATTTTTTAAGACATGTGTTATTATTCTAGCATATCAAATAAACGTGTCATCATTTTAACATATAAAAAAATCATTTTCCCGTCTCTTTCATAATAAATACGAAAGTTATAAAAACATTTAATTTGACTTTTCTTTTTAACTAAAATATGTTAAAACAAATATATAGCTATATTTATGTTTTTGTCTCTCTCATATTAAATGATAATTATTGTAAATTAGTAAACCAAACTATTAAACATCTGAAATATATATGTAGTTATTTTTATAATTTATTAATACGTATTAAGTATGGAGTAATAATTTCTAATTCATTATGTGTTATAACTTTTAAATTTTCATTATATTTTTATCTCACCAATAGATAATAACATTTACAAAATAAAATATTTATAAAACTAGTGATTTTTATAAGTTTTATTTATTTCATCCATGTAATATATGAGCCCTAATCTAGTTATGTGATAAAATCAAATAAACCATGCATACTCCTACTTGTATGTGAATGATCTTTTGCAAGTAGTGTAATTATACAATGTAACATATAAAACTTGTAAAATGATACTTTCTAAAGACCGCCGTTGTTGGTTCCTACAATCACACCTTTTGTATTCCTTTAGAAAGATCTCAAACTAATATAAATTTGAAATTTGATGGACCTCACAAACACGCATCTTCACAAGACGATATGATGTCACAATACCACTACAATAACACTCTCTACCCCTTATCAACATGTTGATAGTTTAATAATTACTTGCTAATCTTGCTGAAATACTATGGTACCAACCACACTCTGCTATTTTTAAAACGACTGACTCATACAATGTCAAATTTGTATAGATAACACTTTCAAAAATACGTAGAAAAAAGGTAGATGAAAATCCTCTTATAGTTTTAGTTTAATGAAACAAATTTTTTATCTTCTTAAAAGTACAAACTCACAAACTCTCTAAAATTAGTTATAAATCTATTCCAATATCTACTATCAAACTAGAATTTTCAACCACTTGCGGAGTAAATCCTCACTACACGCTACAATACTATTAGTTTACAGGCTGCCCTTTAAATTTGTGGCCATTAAATTCTTTTAAATCAAATTCGGATCCAGAATTGTAGCCCAACGTGCTAAATTTACCATCTTCTTCATTGGATCTTACGGTGACAGATTGCATTAATGAAGCTCAAGCTTCTGATCAGCGTATTAACAACATGTGTTTCTCAACGTGCTAAACAACTGCTTTAAACTCATTAAAAACAATAATAAATGTAAAGCTACTGTGCTTCTTGTTTTATATTAGTTAATCAAATATATAGTTAGTAGGGTTTACTTAAAACAAAAGAAAATACGATAAACGTTAATATATCCAACAGGTGGTTGAGGGGAAGCACGTGATTCTTCAAGATTCTTGCTTATGATGTTGAAGATTTTGCTGATAAAAAGTACATGAATGTGACTATTCAAAAAACTCTTTGCTTATAGTTCTTTTGAAAATAGTTCGTTTGAAATCAACATTTTTATAAACAAGTTGAGCCGACATGGTTCGGTTTATAAACGAGCCAAGCCCAAGTCAAAATTAGCTGGCTCGTGTGTTATCTAGCTTGTTGGCTCACTTATATTAAAAGCTAAATAATAGATTGTAAATCAAATTTATGTCACATGATTTAAATAGACCATAAAGTGATAGATATATGGTAATTTGACATTTTATAATAAATAAATTGAAGTATGAAAATACAAAAGGATGATCATATTATAAAATATCAATTTCGTGTCATTGTTTTAAAAAGTTAATTAAGTTAAACAAACATAAATATATTTTGTTTTTATATGTATAGATATGTCACAAAGTACAAAAGGTTTTTTTTACACCGTACATGTATCATATATCGGCTTGAGTCCACTTAACTACAATATGCTTGACTCGTTTATAGCTTGTACGTAAGAACGTGAGACCCAAATATAATGCAACTTAGACATTTCATACTTTAAACTTAAATACTTCAAACTTTTTTAAAAATACAATGCAATCCTAATCGATCTTCAAACACAATGAGGAGTGACCTTAAATGTTCCATAAGCAAAAAAGATTAATCCTTTAACTTTAGCATTTTCTATTTGAACACTAAACATCAAACATTTTAACGTTCCAGTGTATTTACAAAAATAATAAATTGCTATATTTTAAGGGGTGTTGCATTGATAAGCTTCCGTGAGTTCCATGTCATACTTCTTGTAGGTCACAAATCTAGCCCTAGTTAGAATTTAGAACCCGTTATTAGTATGAGATTAATTAGTTAAGTTAGATTTCTATAACGAGTTCTCTTGAACACCATAAAACATAGGAAAATATTCTTAGGCAGATAAAGGTAATATTTCTAGATGGTGTGTCGCTCGTGATCGGCTTCCAAACATTTTAAATTTGGAAAATTTACAAGAATAGTCATTTGACAAAGTGTGTTTACAAATTATAGGCTTATAGCCAGTGACTTTTAAAATCTTCAAAATATTTATCCATTTAGATTTTGACAAGTGTACATATATCGCTAGCTAGCAATACGTGGCATGTGGTATTGCTCAAATATCACTAGCTAGCGATACCTAAACATGCGGTATCACCCGAAATTGAAAAAAAACTAGAAATTAATTGTGGTATCGCTCTTCAACGATACTTCATGTCTAGGTAACGCTACTTTTCTAAAAAAATAAATAAATATGTTATTTGTTGTATCTCCGGTCGGCGATACACATACCCCCATGTATCGCCAACTATTTAAAAAACTGAATATTATTTAGTTGTTTGTATCTCCGGTTAGCGATACACATACCGTATGTATCACCCACTTTTAAATATTCGGTACAGAACTTTATTTATGACAAAGTTGTATATTTTATAATTAATAATTATCTCGTTTTAATATGTTAAACTAAATACAAAGATAATATTTTCTATCTATAAGTCATCTTATCTGCTTTCCTATCTAATTTTTTCCCTAAAAGGTATGTTAATATTTTAATATGTACCGGTGAGAAGTGATAGTTTGTTGATGCAAATAAAGAGTATCTACCTTTAAAAGTTAGATGTAATAGAAAATCATTTATTTACTAGTAAATATTACATATTAGGAATTAAAAAAACCATTTCTTCGTTATATTTGGTTTCAAAAAATATATAAATTTTGTTAGAGTATATCTATGTACCAATTTAATTGATATATTAAATAATAATAGTTGTTCAATTTTTATAAATCTTGTGAGTACTTATTCAAATTGTATTTTACGTGATAAGATAGTTTATATCTTTAATATATTTTAAAATTTTCTACAAATAATAATATATTATTTTTATAAATTAAATTATAAATAAATAATAATTCGTTGGCTCACTCATGGTATCATGCCTCTGGCCAAAATAAATAATGAAATTGATTTCAAAAAAATTTTCAATGGCCGATAAACACATGGTTCCGTATCACCGGCGTATCTCAGAACAGACTAATAATAATTTTTTAAATTGTCATGTGAACGATACCATATCATGCATTGGAATTGCCACGTGACAATAGATGATTATTTTTTAAAATCATGATCAAATTGCTATAATTAAAAAATACACTTGTTTTCCCCTTAAATTTAGCATGAATGTTATCGATATGATTTTACTTTAAATCCACTTTATGATTATATTATTAATTATTATGAGAGTAAAATGTTATTTTCGTTCCTGATGTTTTATTAAATTTGTCATTTCAATTTAAAATTTTTTTATCATTTCAGTCACTGTGGTTCACCGAATGTTGTCATTTCCATCCACTCCACTAACTCCGTTAAATATGAGGGTATTTTAATCTTTTTAACACCCTAATTGTCCAATTAAAATAAAATTAATCAATAAAATATTCAATTAAAACTAAAAAGAAAAATATAAAGCAACCAATGAGACCGGACGCTTCAATTTAAAATTTTTGATTAACGCTAACTAGTTTAGAAACTCATCTACTACACGTGTTGTATGAAAAAATTAAATAATAATAATTTATTAATATTAAAAATTAAAAAAATAACTTTTTGATATAAAACATGCTTAAAGTTACATATAATTAACCATTAAGTAATTAAACAATAACACAAATTTTTCAAAATTTCGTCTTTAAAAAATTTTTGCTTTTAAAAAATATTATTTTTTAACTCTCCATAAAAATTATTGAAATGTTTGTATTAAAAATTTTATATTGCATATAATTTGGTTTTTAAATCGTTTTGTTAATCATTTTTTATTATATTTCAAAAAATTATTTTTAATTTATAATAAATTAAATAATATTTATTTATTTATTTCATACAACATGTGCAGTAGACGGGTTTTTATAATTAGCGTTAATCAAAACTTTTAAACTAAAACGCACGGTCTCACTAGTTGCTTCATATTTTTCTTTTAGTTTTAATTGAATATTTTATTGATTAAGTTTGTTTTAGTTTTACAATTAGGGTGTTAAAAGACTAAAATACTCTCATATTTAGCAGAGAACTTAACGGAGTTAGTGGAGTGGATGAAAATGACAACATTTGGTAAACCACAGTGACTGAAATGACAAAAAAAGTGTTTGGATTGAAATGATAAATTCAACAAAACGTCAGTAATGAAAATGACATTCTACTCTTATTATTATTATTATTTGTGGGTTTTCACAGTCTTGATTTGTTGCTTTTACTACGCTGTTTTCTTTTTAACTTGCTATTATCAGATCAACTAATATGTTGTTAATTTTTGTTTACAGCATGAGTTTTTAGTTTTTCTTTGGTTCTCTTCCAAGTTTCAAGGAAGACCCTTTGGGGTTTGTTCCTTTGTTAAAGAGAGTGGCATACTAGGATAAGATGGTGGTATATTTAAGGGTAATCAAATTTAAGATCAAACAAAAATTAGACAAGGCGGAGTACACACTCATTTAAGAATGTTTTTAATCTTGAAACAAATAAACCATGAAAGTTCAAAAGGGTGAAGCCCTCTTGACCACATGGCAGGTTCCAAGGGACAACGCCTAGTGGCTGTAGTAATTGCTTCGGTTTTACTCGATAGATGAAAAGTTATATACTTGATAAATAGAAGGAAATAATAAACTATAGTAAGTTACTACTGATTAACGATAGAAACTATGATCAACAACTTGAGCATCGGTAGCAACTAAGAACATTAATTTGTAGCAATCCAAGCATTTGTAGCGGTTGATGATCAGCAGAAATAAAAACATCAACGACAAGTGTGGTTAGCAACAACTAAGTAGCTTGTAATGGGCAACTCTTCACTGGTAGCAAAGACATAGTAACTATATTACTATTAATGGACTTTCCATTCATGTATCAGTGAGGCAGTTGATAAATATAACTACTAAATCTTATACTTTTTCATGAAAAATAGCAATAGTTCATTGCAATTGTTCAACCTCCTATATAGAAAATTCATTTGGTTTCGTATCAATAATCTCTTAATGTAATTTTCATAGAATAATTAACACTTCGCGATGGAAGATACTTTAGGTCTAATCTTATTATTATTTTTATATAGAAACGAAATGATTTAATTTGGAAGTAAATTCTCTACACGATTCAAAACACGATCTAGGGCAATAACAAAATCTAAAAACACAATTGAAGATGCAATATTGAACGAAAAATTTGATTGGCACATAAATTTCACCAACAATATTCTATAGTTAATCTCGGTTTTCGTTACTGAATTTTACAAATTGGCATCACTTTAATACCAACGTTTATTTTGTCTCTATTATTAGCCTGAGTTTTGAAAACCGTTTCTATTTTAGTCCTTTTGACTAACGACGTTAATATTTTCTGTTAGATTATTTAAAAATGACCAAAATACCCCTAAGGGTCTCACTCACCTTCTTTCTTCTTTCTCCACAACACCACACACCACCTCCGCCACACACTACCGCCGCCACACACCACCGCCGCCGCACACCACCTCCACCACACATCACTGCCACCACACACCACACACCACCGCCACCACCACTCTGCGATGGGATGTTTTTTATACATCTAATGTACGCCTTCTCCGGCGAACACTCCGGCTCCGACCCGTAGGTTCTCATTAGCTCGTCCGCTTGTTGCAGCTGTGTATAGTAGCTAACGTGTGTTGCTTTCAGATCCAGAGCGTCTTTGAGAGCCGCTTGCACCCATTTCGAATCCTTTTCAAGGAATAGGGTCAACCCATTAGGGTTAAACGCGTCCCACATGAGGGAATCATGACCTAACTCGAATACAAGAAAGTTACAAGGGGAAATTGATTTAAGGATGTTAAAGGAGATTGAGATCTCTGATAGAGATTGTTGGGAGACAGATTTGGAGGTGGCGTAATGGAGAATTGCTCAGAGTTGCATCGGGTTGGTGGTTAATCGGAAGTTGTTGAGGGTGCCGGTGAAGACGAGTTTGGTGGTGTCGCCGCCGATGAAGGCGGAGATGACGACGCCGCCGGTGATGAGGGCGAAGAGGGAGAAGGCGATGGAGATGGTGGTGGTGTGTGGTGCTATGGAGAGAGAGAGATAGAGATAAAGAGATATAGGGAGAGAGAGAGAGAGAGAGAATTTGAAAAAAATGAGATGTTTTTATACCCCTTGGGGGTATTTTTGGTTTTTAAAAAAAATCTAACTGAAAATATTAACTCCGTTAGTTAAAAAGACAAAAATAGAAACGATTTGCAAAACTCAAACCAATAAAAAAACAAAGTAAATGTTGGTACTCAAATGAAGACAAATTGCAAAACTCAAGGACGAAAACCAAAATTAACTCAATATTGTAATTATTCAGCAAAATACATGTCACACTCACATAATATTGTTATAAAATAAAATAGAGTAAAATATCATTTTCGTCTCTGAACGTTTTTTTTGAATTTGTCATTTCAATTCAATTCTTTTTTCTATTTCAGTCACTCTAGTTTACCAAATATTGTTATTTTTTTCACTTTACTAACTTTGTTAAGATCTCAGTTAAATATAAAGGTGTTTTAGTCTTTTTTAACACCCTAATTATCCAATTAAAACAAATTAGTCAATTAGTATTCAATTAAAATAAAAAAAATGACTAGTGAGATCGGACGCTTCGATTTAAAAGGTTCGATTAACTCTAACTCATGTTGTTCAATTGAGTTCTCCTGTGAGATTTCAATTAATTTTCACATTTTGTTTTAACATGCATCTTTATTTGATTGAGGTCTACTATTATCACGTTTTGTTTGATTGAGGTTTGTCGTTTTCACATTCGCATTGTCACGTTTGTTTGAACGTGCCAACAACAGACCTCAATAAAAAAATGTGACAACATCTTAATCAAACAACGATGCGCGTTCGAACAAAACATGAAGACCAATTGAAATCCCACAAAAATACCTCAATTAAACAATATGAGTTAGAGTTAATCGAAGCGTTTGGTCTCATTAGTCGCTTCATATGTTTTTTTAGTTTCGATTGAATACTAATTGATTAATTTATTATAATTGGATAATCAGGGTGTTGAAAAAGACTAAAATACCCTCATGAGTATATGAAAATGACAATATTTATTAAACTGTAGTGATTGAAATGATAAAAAAAAGTTTTTGAATTAAAATGATAAATTTAACAAAACGTCAGGAACAAAACTGACATATTACTCAATAAAATAAATCATTACTAGTAAAAATAATATTCTTATAATATTATAACACATACTAATTAATGTGATGTAATATATATCATGTAATCTTATATAGCATCATGTAATATGATGGAATGTGTGCAATGTGATGTAATATATATATTATACAATCTAATATATAGTATTATATCATACCATAATATAACTATTGGCAATTTTAACATATTTGAATCATTATTAAGAGATGGCAATTTTAACATATTCAAGTTACTTTAAATCAAATTTATTTAAGAGATTTCAATAAAGACACTTTTAAACTAAGCGCGTATAATAGGCAATATTAATAGTAGAAAAAACATGTATTAAATGATAAGCTATTTTTTTAACAAATAATAAAGATCACATTTTTATAACCACAATTATCATGCTTGTTTTAGGAAGACTTGAACCTGGGACATTTACAAAGATAACAAGTAGGGGTTGTTTAACAACATTTGAATCAACGTCTTAATGGTTCATACTGTTTATTCTGCGAGCAAATGTCTGAATGGTTCAAAGATTTGTCTCGGAATGGTTAATCATTATACTAATACCGAATGGTTAAAAGGTCTAATGCTGAATGCTTAATGCCACTTATCTTAATTGGTCAAACATTTATCTTTGAATAATTAACCAATATACTAGCTTTTAATGGTTCAACACTTAATGGTTCAAACATCTTATTGGTTCAATATTTAATTATTTAAAAATTATCAAACAACCCCTTAATAGGTTAAGAAACATTAGGGGAGGGGGTGCACCAATGCCAGGCCTCCCAGCATGCCTCGTCGTGGCACCCTAACACTTGCACCAGTGATCTCACGGTGTGCATAAACGACATGTTTTTGCAGCGAGAAGTCGTCGTGTGCTGCTTCCAATATCAAACCGTTTTCCCCTTTCAACTTAACGACTACTTTTGCATGGTGTGACGTGGCATGGGTGCCGCCACTAAATATGAATGAGTGGTATAGTATGACAT
This sequence comes from Flaveria trinervia, assembly GCA_025506515.1. NCBI lineage: Eukaryota > Viridiplantae > Streptophyta > Magnoliopsida > Asterales > Asteraceae > Flaveria > Flaveria trinervia. Next base: position 7,705,209 of record CM046448.1, read on the forward strand.
AGTTTGACATGGCATATTTTTATGTGTGGGTTTTATGCAATGTTTTTTAGACCGGATCAGACCGGCTAGTCTGACCGGTTCGACCAGGATTCGGTGTGTGTCCGGTTCGGTCTGGGGTGAATCGTTTTCTACTGGTCGAACTGGCCGGTTCGTCCCGAACCGCTGGTCGGACCGGTTTTTGTATTTTTTTATTTTAATGGGTAAAAACGGGGTGTTAAACTATAAATTAGTATGTCGGATATACAAATATAGTTAAGTTTTATATATAACTATAAAATATATGTAAATCATATATAAATTACTTATATTTAATTACATATATAAATATAATTAAAATATAGTTAAATCCGGTCCAACCGGTCCGACCACCAAACCAGTAAGGCGTTCGATTCGACGTGCGATACGGTTTTGAAAACATTCGTTTCATGGTGTGATGAAGATTTATTGCATCACTTTTATTTATTGTGCTGCTATGGATCATTAAATGCAATATGAGCATTTTTGTGTATAAATATCGGGAGGAATAACATGAAAGTATACCATAACCATAAATATATCCAAGCTTCATAGAAGAATCATGATGACTCCATCTCAAAAAGCAACCTTATGTATCATGCTGATTTTCGTCTCTGGTGAACTATTATCATTTCTTTTAACATACTCCTAATTAAATAATACACATATATATTGCTTCAATGTCGTTTATTTTGTTTCATTTGTTGTTTGTGACAGGAATGATGAAGTTCCCCCAAGTTTCACTTGCTATAGATTATACTCCTTGTACGACCGACAAAGATTGTATTGGAGAAATTTGTCCACCAGAGGCAATTCCTAAATGTATGAGTCATAAAAAATGTATTTGTAAGTGGAAGTACAACGTGCGAGAAGCTGAACTAGCAACTCGTAATAACGAAGGAGACTTAGATGAAGCATTAACAACAAGTGCACCATGAATTGTAATTATATAAAATCATGTGCTTGAGTTTATATCCTGATTTTATGGGTAATAAAATTCTATAGTTTATATAGTATCTTATTTTTTGTTATTTTAGATTTTATCATCGAATCATTATTCAAGAACATCATATATAAGGTTGATGAAAACCAAACATAATTTTTTTCCACTTTAAACAAGTCACACTTTAATTTCAGGAGGTTTCGGGTTCCAAACCCGGCTGGCTCCTCCTCTTTTCTATATTGTTTTGGAGAATAATTTTAATTTCAAGAGGTTTCGGGTTCGAAACACACTCACATATTTTTAGGGATACCACTGTGAATGCTCGTATGATATTATATTATTATTTGTGGGTTTTCACAATTTGTTGCTTTTTCTACGCCTTATTTTTTTAACTTGCTATAAGGATCGGTCATAAAAATTCTCAAGTGATTTTGGACCCGGGTCGAGAACAAAAAATGGGCTCCTATACTACAACATATAAAAGTTCTAAATTAAATAATTATATATAAAAAATTATAATACGATGATGATTTTTACGACAATATACAAAACCAAAGTAATTGTAGCAGAATGCTTTTAGTTATATATTTAAGAGAATCGAGAGGCTCTCATAGCATTTTTGAAAGCAAAGTTATCGATCAAGTTTTCATAATTCATGTTCCTCAATAGATCGCTTTCAATAGTTATATCGCTAATCTCTTGAGTCTTTATTTGGCTAAATTGTTTAAAATGTTAATGGGCTACTAAATAAAGTTTGAAGGGTTAATATAATCACAATGTTATTAAGTTTGTTAATAGATTAATTAAAAGATTATAGTTTTTATTAAAAAAATACATATATACAATATACTTATTTAAAAAAATTTTGTGCACCTAGGAGATCAAGGTTGTGTTTGATTTTCGCTAACCAAGGATTGATCACTGACTGACTGACTCGGTTAGCTGACCACTGACCGGCTGACTCGGTTAGCCGGGTCAGCCAATCAGGTGTTTGATTTGTCCGGTGTTGACGACTGACCTGATCGCTAGGGTCTGACCAAGACCGTAAAACCGGCCTTGCTAACCACATAGCTGACCCAATCGCTCCTGCCCTCCCTCCCTTCGCCGCTCCCCATCGCTCCTTCCATACCTCCACCACTCCTCGCCGTTCCTGCCCTCCCTGCCTCCGTCATTACTGCCCTCCCTCCGCCGCATTGTGGATACTGTAGAAGATGATGGGGATGGAGATGGGTGGGTTGGTAGAAGACAATGGGGATGGGGATGGGGATGGGGATGGGGATGGGGATGGGGATGGGGATGGGGATGGGGATGGGGATGGGGATGGGGATGGGGATGGGGATGGGGATGGGGATGGGGATGGGGATGAGGATGTGGATGGGGATGGGGATGGGGATGGGGATGGGGATGGGGATGGGGATGGGGATGGGGATGGGGATGGGGATGGGGATGGGGATGGGGGGGATGGGGATGAGGATGTGGATGGGGATGGGGGGTTGGGTAGAAGACGATAGAGATGTGGATGAGTAGGTTGGGCTTTTAATATGCTATTATATTATTTATATTGTTATTATTATATTATATTTTTATTTATTATTATTATTCAAGACATAGTTGTCATTTCACACTCAACTAATAGAGAAACATAACATAAGTAGTGTCGGGGATGGTGTACACAATGTTTTTTTATTATTGGCAGAGTCAATCAGATACTGAATCAAATAGACAAGTTTCAATTCGATGTAGACTCAGTCAGAACTTCTAACTGGACCGGCTTCTGACTCAGTCAGATCTTACGGAGTCAATATAATCAAACAACCTCCAAGCCATGGACTCCCCCCTTTCCGCTCTTGCTTGCTATCATTAAAGCAGTTACTATGTTGGTTATTTTTTTGTTTAGTGCATGAGTTTTCATTGTTTCTTTGGTTCTCTTCGAAGAAGGGCCATTAGGGCTTGTTCTTTTTTTCAAAGAGAGGCGCACACTAGAGATAAGATATAGGTTATATACTTAAGGGATTATTGAAGGGAAAAGAGCGTAAAATATTTTAGCGTCTGTGAATATATTTTGAGTTTGGATTAATCTCGGCTAATAAATAAATGTTAAGATTATTAAAATTTAATAACCTTTTATTATAATTAGATTTATTTAAACTATAATGAGTTATTATTATTGGTAGAAACTATGAGCAACAACTTGGTCATTTGTAGTAACTAAGAACATTTTGTAGCGATCCAAGCATTTGTAGTAACTAAGAACATTTTGTAGCAATCCAAGCATTTGTAGTAACCGATGATCAACAGGAATCAAAAGGTCAACGACAAGTGTTGTCATCAACAACTAGTAGCTTGTGATGGGCAAATATTTAGTAGTAGCATAATCACAGTAACTATATTACTGTTAATGAACTTTCCATTAATGTAATTGTGAGGCGGTGGATAATGGTTGTTGTCTTATTGATAGTTATAATTACTAAATCTTAAGTAGCTTTTAGTATGTTAAAATTAGGCGTGAAATGAAATGAACCATTGATGAATGAAGAAATACATGTTTTGTTAGGGAGAAAATAAAATAAATCATTACAAAGTTGATTCTATCCCCTCACATTCATTCTATCCACGTATATTTTTTTCATTACATTCATTTTTTCATTCTTATTCATCAACACCATCCACTCACCTACCACAACAACCACCACTGGCCACCAAGATCAATCGTCACCAGCCACTACCACTACCGCCAACCAACGTCACCGACAACCACCACTACCACGATTACGACCAGCTACCACTAGCACCACAACCACCACCATCGTCACTGCCTACCGCCACCGCCCATCACCGCCCACCATCATCCATCGCTACCACCGCCCACCACTGGCACTGCCACCACCGCCACCGACCACCCCCATCGCGCACCAACACTGTTGCCCACCATCTCCGCCAACCACCGTCACTAGCAACCACCACTGGCCACCACCACCATTGGTTATCATTATCATGACAACTTTTGTATTAATTCCTTTATATTTTTCTACTCAACAAACAATATAAAGTAATGATTTATTCTATTGTTACATGATAACCAAACATAATAATGAAATGTAATAATTTATTTTATTATCCATCAAGTTTATTCTTTTATCCATTCCATTCATTTATTCATTTCATTCTCTAATCCATTTTATTATCTTATAACAAATAAAACGTTATATTATTTATGAAGAGTAGCAAAAGTCTATTGCAATGGTTCAACCCAGATTTCATTAAGTTTGATTTCAATAATCTCTTAAGGCAATTTTCCTAGAAAAATTCATACATCTCTCTTTGCATGGAAAATACTTTAGGTCTATGTGATTATTATTTTTATATAGACACGAAATAAAGTAAATACCCTACATGATTCAAAACGCGATCTAGGGCAAGAACAAAATCCAAAATCACAACCGAAGATGCAATATTGAACGAAAATTTTGATTGACAACATAAATTCACCAACAAATGTTATAATTCTTCAACAAAATACATATCACACTCACAAATATTCTAATAAAATATAATAATCATTAATAGCAACAATATTGTTATAATATTATATCACATATATTAATTGATGTGATGTAATATCATGTAATCTTATGTAATATCATGTATATGATGTAATGCATGTAATATTATATATAATCTAATATACCATATCATATCTTACTATAACATAAAGATTTGACATTTTAAGCATATTTGAATCATGATTCAAGTTACTTTAAATCAAATTTATTTAAAAGATTTCAATCTTTCTAAGGCACTTTTAAACTAAACGCTTATAATAGGCAATATTAATATTAGAAAAAACATGTATTAAACGAGAAGTTAAAGCTTATAACAAATGATGTAATCGTATTTAGAAAGATCATATTTCTATAACCACAATTATTATGTTTGCTTTGGGAAGATTTGAACCTGGGTCATTTACAAAGATAAAGAATTTGTAGGTTAAGAAACATTATGACTTTAATTTATTGTGGTGCAATGGGATCATTAAATGCTTTATGAGTTTTTTGTGTATAAATATCCCAAGGAATAACATGAAATTTTACCATAACCATAGAGATATATCCTAGCTTCTTAAAAAAATCACGATGACTCCATTTCAAAAGCAACCTTATGTATCATGTTGATTTTCGTCTCTGGTGAACTATTTTCATTTCTTTTAATGCACTTATGTACTCCCAATTAAATCATACACATATTGCTTCAATGTTGTTTCTTTTGTTGTTTGTGACAGGAATGATGAAGTTCCCCCAAGTTTCACTTGCTTTAACTTATCCTCCATGTAAGACCGATAAAGATTGTCAGACACTACATTGTCTAATGCCAGAGTCACATTCGCGATGTATTAATCATAAATGTGTTTGTAAGTGGAAGTACAACGTGGGAGAAGCTGAACTAACAACTCGTAATATCAACCGAGATGTGGATGAAACATCAATAATAAGTGCACCATGAGTTGTAATTCTATAAAATCATGTGCATGAGTTATATCCTGAGTTTGGTTTAATAAAATTCTTTAGTTCATATCGTATCTTAATTTTTGTTATTTAGATCTTTTCTTAGAATCATTATTAAAGAACATGATATACAGGTTGATGAAACCAGTTTAATGACCCGACTTAATTGTTTATCAACTCTAATTTTATTTTATATATAACAATTTAGAAAGGATAACGAACTAACCAAACGAGTCACACTTTGATTCAGGAGGTTTAATGTTCTAGCTAGTCTGTTCAGGATTGTTAAGTTCGTGGTTGGATTATTGACTTTGGATCTAGGGATCTAGCTAACTAACACATCATTATATATATTTGATAAAAACTTAATTAATGTTAGAGTCATGTTTGATTTTAATATGCAAGTTAAATATCTTAATGATGCATTTGCAAAGTAATTAAAATCGGATAGATTAGACTAAATGAAAGTGTTTTCTTATTATATGTAATCTCTTCCGAATGAATTTTGTTGTTGGAAAACTTAACCAAGCAACACAATAAATTCGATTCTATGACTAAACACTAGTCAACACTTTTATAAATATCACTGACCAAACACACATAACCTATTTAACCCTCTATTTATAGTTTTATACTAAATCTATATTACTCATAACTTAACTCAAATTTTATTAAATTCAAATAATAAATAAAGTGACTCCTAATCTGATACAAATTCCAACAAACATTTAATAAATCCAATATTAATAATTATCAAGGTTAAAACCTTTATTTTCTCTCTTAATCTTGATTTATGCCACCTAGATTTTAAATTTCCAACAAGATTCGTAACTTTTCCACATTAATCCTTGGGTCACTTATCTCACATTCTTTCTTTCACTTTACTTTGTGATCATGTTCTTCAATTGACTTACTAGACATGTATCCACATCTTATTCATCATTATCCTCAAAATCACTATCATGATTGAATCTTTCTTCCATCTTTCACGGTCGTTGGTTTTTTGTTTTTTTCTAGTCTGCAACTTACTGATCACCTTTACGAATCCCAGTGTTACCGATCTAGGTACATGAATCACTCAAGTTTTATCACCACTTAATTGTTTCACACAACCGGTCTTCACAAGCTCTTAATCGTCTCACACAATCGACTTTGGCTTTGGCTTCTCACCTTGATTTTTGATTACTTCACATAATCGCCTCGCTTTCACAACCTCTTGAGCACCTTTAATCGTTTCTCACGAATAGATTTTTCCTTGATCTTGATCAGCTCATAGATTTGCTTTTGGTTGCTCGAGTGAAAACTTCCTAGGGAGGTCATCCATCACTAGATTGTTATCACCTAAGCACACTTAACTCTGGAGTTCTATTCTCATCCACAACCAATGCGCTCAAATGTGTTGATGATATTAGAGGTTAGACATTATTTATAAACCCAACAACTCTCTTATCCACATCTGATATGGGATTATCAGCCCGAGAACTCGCCATCCTCGGTAAGCTTTGTCCCACCATCCCGAATAGCATGGGAGTGCCTCTGATACCCTTCTATGATATCTAGCCCCTCATACCACCAATATTTTATGCTTTGCACATGAAGATCTCACGAATTTTCTTTTGGTTGACCGGGTGAAAACTTCATATGGAGATCACCCATTCTTGGACTGTTGTCACCTGAGCATACTTAACTATGAAGTTCTCTTTGTATCCACAACCAATAGGCCCAAAAGATGTGGATGATATTAAAGGCCAAAAATTACTTATGAACCCAACAACTCTCTTGTCCACGGTCGATGTGGGATTTACATACGGTGTCACAATAAAAAACAAAGACTCCCACCTCCCCATTGAAACACTAGGCCAAGAGGATTGCATGCATTATTGATTGATTCAAAAGGGTAAACATTGTTTTTCTGCAAATTAACATTTACTTGAGTTGTGCGTGTTTTGTGTTGTTGAAACTTATGAGATATTATCAGATTTTGCTTATGAAAATGTTTTATTGAAACTTACTATTAAATTTTGTTTTGGTTTTAGTTGATAAATATTAATACTATGTTATGTAATTATTCTGTCATTTGGTGTAATTATTGGTTAAGATCCTTGTATGTCACACGTCTAATGGTAAAACTCAATTTGTGGAAATTGAGTAAATTGGTATCACATTTCTGCTTCAAGTTGCTATAGCATCAAACTTCTATAATCTTATATCATACAAACGCACACGTTGAGTTGCTATAATTTTGAATGTGTGAATGCTTATTTCTTGTTTTGACCCTATGGATCTGACACTGCCATTCTTTTACTTATTTCATATTAAAACCAGATTGTTCTTTAACGAATCCGTTTATCAAAACATGGTTATTTTCTTTACCATAACAATTATATGCATCTTGATCATTATTTACAGCTTTGGTTGGTTTTCCCAAATAATCCATGATTATGCATCATGTGGGGGGCTTAGAACCTTACTACAACAGATGTGAACTTTGAGTTGATTCTTGACATTCCTGATTCCACCGTCGAGTCATCCAACACTAAAATAAAGTTTCTTACATCATATTCTCACACATATATATCCATATATCATATTTAGAAGAGAATGAAGCTTACCATCAAAAGCGAACCTCTAAACATTAGTTCCAAGCCAAATCAACGTCAATAATCGCGAATACGACCTTTGGTCGTCACACCAATCCTTTCAATATGTCAAAATCATATAGAGAGAAGGTATAACAGTTAGAGAGTGAGAGTGTGTAAATTGTGAAATTCAAATTCTTTCGATTTTATACCCATCTCTTTAGACTGGGATCCTTGGCAGACTGTTAAACCTAGTTTGGTGGTTCGTTACCGACCCACACACGGTATATTCGCATCTTTAAAATGCAAATATTTTTATCTTACCAACGAATATTCCTAACAGACCATAATGCTCAACCCTGGCGGTTTACTCTTGGCGTACCTTTACCCTTATCCCTTGGGTTCCTATGGATCTGGCTTCCTTGTTCTGATCTTCTTAGCAGACCGCTATGTCAAACGCATTGGACCCATAACAGTCTGCTATGGTCCCATAATCCCAAATGATTTGGGAATTTCCATTGTTTATCATTTCATTCTTATTTCTAGTCCATTAATTCGTGCGACAAACAATTCATTAAGCCAAGGGGTCACAAGTAACATAGTTATAGTAACTATGTTACTATTAATGGACTTTCCACTTGTGTAACTATAAGGCAGTTGATAACTATAACTACAAAAGTTAATTTCTAGATGTACCATTCATAAACGTGTATGTATGCTGAAGTACAACGTGCGAGAAGCTGAACAAACATCTCATGACATCGACAATTAAAGATGACGACGACGAAACATCAACAACAAGTGCACCATGACTTGTAGTAATATAAAATCATATTCTTCAATCATATCCTGTTTATGGTTTAATAAAGTTCTATAGTTTATATCGTATTTTAACTCTCTTTTTTATTTTAGATCCTTTCCTAGAATCATCATTAAAGAACATGATATGAAGGTTAATATAAACCAATTTAATGACCGATTTATTTTTTTGCACTTTAATTTATTATAGATTAACTATATATTTTGAATGGTTAATTGAATCACCGGCGGACATTATCTCATCCGATCATATCTATTATTTGAGTACGAAACCTTAAGGCATTAGGGTGACACTTCCCCAAAACAAAGCTCGTACATCAGTTCGTCCCTCATCAACCCCGGACTAAGACTATTTATCAAGAGGAAACTCTATTAAAATGGGAAAACTCATTGGCCCAACCTGAAACAACCCTCTCCCTCTCCCTCTCCCTCTTTTTTTGTCTTAGGTGAGACAAGAACTCAATGCCTTTGTTTATTTATAATAAATTTTTGAGATATCTTATTTTAATCATTTGGATTAAGGACCATTATTACATAATAAATTATATGATTCACCCTCTATCCATATAAGTAATTATGGATTGAATCTTTTATCTTCGACAAATTCATTAAACATCATTATTGTAATGGTTTGAAATACTTTTCTTATACTATCTTCCTCATTACCCCAAAATGACTACTCTTATAATAAAATTAAAAGACAAATCTTGTAATTTACTAGAAACTCACCCCACCCTACCCTTTAGGGTGATCATGTTCATGTTTCGGTTTGAGCATGAAATCATCCAAATTTCGACACTAATTACGAGGAAAATATCAGAGGGCTGTCAGAGGGGTTATACGACCCGTATAGAAATTTTAGGGTGTTGATTTAAAATATTGAATGTCTATTTAACCACTCCCTAACATAAATATATAAATATAAAACTTTCAACTGTAAACTCAATCTTCTTTGAGAATTTCCGGCTTGACACTTAACAAGTAAACGGCTCATATATAATAGGAAGTGTTATATCACGTATTAAAGAGAAGTTTAAATCTTTAACAAGCGTTATAACATATTTAAAGAGATATTTACGTGGTATATTAAATAGAAAGAATTGCTATTACCTTACATATTTTGGTGTAAAATAGATCATTAAATGCTAGGTGATCAAAATGACCATATTTTTATGTATAAATATCAGAAGAAATAACTTAAAGTTTCATAAGCAGAAAGATTATTCTAGATAGTGTTAGAAATCAAGATGAAGATGACTCCATCAAAAACTGCATGCTTATGTATCTTGTTGGTTTTCATCTCGGGTAAACTACTTCGATTCTTCTTAAAATTTGCCTAAATGATACATATATGTAGCATGCTTCAATGTTGTTAATTAATGTTTATTCTTTTGTTATTATTACAGGCATAATGAAGTTTCCCCAAGTTTCACTTGCTGATGATTATCCTCCTTGTGATTTCGTCGGAGATTGTCCTCAATGTCCAAAGTTTTCAAGTCCTGCATGCCTTAATCATCATTGTGTTTGTTTAAGGCCACCGAAGACTCCTACTATCGACGGAGACATCAATCAGAAATCAACAAGTGCACCATGAGTAGTTCTAATGATATGAAATTAATCAAGTTGAATGCTGATTATTCTTAATGACATTCTAAATTTTTATATCGTACTTGTATTTGTATTCTTTTAGATCTTATATATCTTGGGTTCATCATAAGAGATTGTGATTTGTACGTGATATATAAAGTTGATGCACACAATTTTAATGTTTCAACTCAATTTCTTTCTCATACAAATAATTATTGTAAAGAAACATAACTGTTATCGGGCGTCTAGTTTGAAGAAAAATATTTTAGGTTTTATATCTCCCGAGGATTAAAAAGGATTAATAATTTATATGGTCGATGTACGATGATATGTAGGAAACTTCGAAAATACAGACAAGATTTGAAAACAACGATTATGTTGGGATGATATACAAACAGAGATATAAAATAGAACATCTAGAGGCTATTGTAGTTGAAAATTTTCCTTGTTTTCATAAAATATATCTACTTTTTAGTTCTATAAAACTGTTACAAAATTAGAAAACTCTTCAAATGAAAATCAGAAATCTTATAATTGACCAAAATTAAGGTGTTACTGGTGAAATTGTGTTAGTAAGGTATTTGGAATTGGCACACTAAGTTTTATAATACTTTGAAAAAATAAATGTTTAATAAATGATATTGTTTTTCATAATTTAAAGTCATTACTCCTACGTAGTTTCAATAATGTCATATCTCAAGATATTGTTTTATAATACATAAATATTCGTTATTAAGTATTTATTATTTATTTATACAATTTGTGTAATAATTACTTATACGTAATTTTAATAATATTATATCTCAATATATTGTTTTATAATACAAAAATTTTCATTGCTAAGTAATCTATTATTATTTATGCAACCTGTGTGATAGGAGATAGTAACCTAATGGTTTATATTTTTGGTTGATAGAAATTCATAAAAATTAGACATAATTAAATTCTAAATTTCATTTATAGTATGTTTAGTTGGCTAAAACAAACAATCACGATTGAAATTAATTCCATTCAAATAATTCTAGGTGTAATAAATTTGGTAGTTTTTTATACAAATTCTAAAACATATATTGTTATTTTTTAAAAATGTTTTATAGAAAGAATGAAAAAATGTGTGATTGGTAAAATGTTTTAATAACAAACCTAACTTTTTAAAAACAATTTATAGAAATAATTATAAAAATCATTCTTATTTGCCTTTTAAAAAAATCATTATTAAATAATAGTGACCTAATTAACAATTAAAAAACTAACAGGAGAGAGATGTGAAAAAAAAAATTAAAGAAGCATCAGAGTGTGACACGTGTTACATATGAGTTTTATTTATTAATATAGAGATTTGTATTTTTTTTATAAAATTGTAATTTAAATTATTAATTTATACAAAATTTAGAAACAAAAAAGTTATGTTTGAACATGTAATTATTCTTGTCGACCCATGTATATTATGTCATGTTTAAATTCATCTATCTGACATGATTTCCAGATTTACATCAAATTTTTAGGTTTATATTGTGTTAGACCCGTCAACTTGTAAATACAACCCATTTACACCCCTAATTTTCGCTACGTTACCAAAATTTACCACACGGGGTGTGATTTTCTTTATTTTTAAACGTGGGGACCGGGTCGGGTGGGAGCTGTGCGGAGGTATTAACACAATTTTTTAATACATTTAAGTTTGTGTCTTTATTTTTATATTATAATTAAGATGGTAATTTTGTTCTTATAGATTTGTATACTGATTTTATTAATGTAATTATCTAACAAGAGTATACTATCATCGTTTCTACATTATTAGATCATATCACGTTATGTAAAATTCTGTTATGTTATATTACATTGTATTATGTAACATTTGATTTTGATATTAAATTTTATATGCTTATATATTTTTTTTATTACTAAACTTCATTTACTCATCCATGATTTAAAAACCTACCTGATTAACTTATCGAGCAAAGTAAACTATTCAAAAGATATTATCGTTATTACTATTTTAATTTATAAATTTAATACGAAAATAACATTTATAAGAATAAGTTTATTATACCTTTTTCATATGTCAAAAATATGATTTATTTATTATTATTTTGAGAAAATAGCATATATTGATTGTGTTTAGTTATGTATTAGATGGGAAAACATAAAACGTTTTTGGGTATTATAGAAGTTTTTTTTATGCACGTTTGCGTTAACATCTTAATCTACATTGACTCTGAAAATTTACATTCTTACCCTCTCAAATTTATCTATATCCACACTTTATAAAATGTACTCATATTTTTGTTTTTTTATACACTCGTACTTTTTGTTATTTTTTGTTTTTTTCTTATAAGTTTTATAATTCAATGTTTTATAAGATTCTGCATATTTTTAACATTCATTTGTAATAGAAATGTACGTTGAAACTAAGGTAAGCTTTCGATTTTTTATAGCTTTTATCTTTTTCCCTCTAACTTTAACACATGATTTTTATACGCTTCAAATTTGTTTGTGCTTATTTTTGTGAAGGTTAATATTATAGTTGTTTAGTTTTTTCCTGTTATGACGTAACATAAATTGATTTTTGGTAAATCATGTAAGAAGAAACCATGTTAAAAAATTTCGTTGGAGCTGGTGCGTTTTTTTAACATTCAGATCTTGGATACAAGTCGAATATCATTACATGGTTTTTTTCTTACGTGAGTATTCTAATTCGAGCTACAAGTGGTTCGTTTAGTCAAAACATGTTGACCGGTGGCATTGAGGTATTGTTACTTCGTCTTTCAACACAAAACAATCTATTTGATAGCAATGGTGAGACTTGCTGATGATGCAGTTGGGGTGGTTTCATGGTGGTCACAATCACACCGTTGAAGTTTGATCTCCGCTCTTCTAAACTTGTTTTTATATGGCGAGGTGGTGTTGACCGCAACAACGGTTTAGATGGTAATTGCCGGTGGTTCTTTTGGCTTGTTTGAAATATAGAAGGGTGGCGTGGGTCATGGACTCATCGTGGGGTAGTATCTAAAATTTTGGATTTTATCCTTAAAAATTTAAAATTATGAATATAGTATCAAATGTTATAGTTATCTTTTATTAATGATCCTTACTTTGTTAGTTCAGTTAGTGTTGTTAAATTTATTAAAGTAACTATTTTACTTGTAAGGATCATTAATGTAATTTTATTATATTATAATATTTTTATTATAAAATGTTTTATTATTTAATACACAAATAAAAAAATTTTAAGAGTGTCTTCTTTTAAATGTGGTTTATAGCTTTTTAAACCAATATGCGGGTTTTTTTAACCTTCATAAAAATTTCTTCTTTTATAAAGACATTAAAACTGATTTTTTTTTAAATTTTTTTTAAAAAACTAAGAATTTGTTTAAGAACAAATGTATTAAAAATGAATGTTTTTTTCAAAAAGAACTTTAGAAAACCAACCAGTTTAAAAAATATTAAAAAATAAAAAAAAAATTATAATGAATTATAAAATAGTAACGGTTAAAAACCAAACATTTTTAAAAACATGTTTTTAAAATTTTTTTTGTTTGTTTATTTAAAACGTATTTTATTAAATAGTAATCTTATTAACAATGAAATTATAAAAATAAAAAATTGACAAAATAAAAATATAAATTTTCTTAAATAAAAATAATACTATAGTTTAAATGGTAAATTAAATAGATGGCTAATGCGAGTAAAATGTTAATTTTTACAATATTTAACATTAATAACGGTTAACTAACAAACATGTGGACCATATATGAAAGAGAAAGAATGTAACGGACTATATTCAATTTTTTTAAACTTTAAGGACAATATCCAGAATTTAACATAACCATCGAGAGCCATCCATGTAGTTTACTCTTTTTTTATTTGTTAACACTAAAGGGTAATTTAGTCATTTCATACTAATTTAAATGAAAAAAATGTCCATCCAAGTTTACGACAGGTAATGTATGTAACAAGCATTGATCATAATCTTTTCTTTAAGTAGAGGCAAAAAAATAAAATCTTTAAATGACAAGTAAATAATCATATAATCAACTCTACTTTTATTACTCAAGTCAAATTTCTCTCAATTTAATTCTTCAAAAGGAGATATACATGTGTTAGATGAAAAATTCATATCTGTAACAAATGAATACTACTTTTAGTAACTTGTGTGTTACATGAGTCGGATATACATTTAAAAGCTAATATTATAAAATTATGTTAAGAATAACATAAAGTGATACATTAAAATAAAAGACATAATTACACGGGTGGTCCATGTGGTTAGGCCGATTTCACTTTTGGCCTCTAACACTCTGAAATTACAAGGCTGGTTCAAAACTTTACATAAACGTAACAATGATGGTCCCTGAAACGGATGTTTGTTAAGTTTTTCAGTTAATATTTTAAAAATGACTAAAATACCCTTGTTGCCTTCTCCAATTGATTCCACCAGCCCTTCAACTCTATTAACCTACCCCTGCAATGAAACCCACCATCTCCATAGATGGTGACGTTTATGGCTATCGTGGTGATGGCGATGGTAGTGACAGAAGTTGATCAGATCTGAATCATGTTAACGACCATCAGATCTGATGCCGATGATGGAGGTGCAGGTCGCCAGAGGTGAACGGTTGCAAGAGGTGAGGGTCGTTGGAGGTGGAGGTCGCTAGATGTAGAGGGTCTATGATGGATGTGGACATCGTTGGAGGTGGTTGAAGGTTGAAAGTGGTGGTGGGGATTGAAGGTTGAAGGTGGTAATAGTGGTGGTTGAAGGTGATTGAAGGTTGAAAATGGCGGTGATTGAATTTTGAGGGTGGTGGTGGTGGTGGTTGAAGGTGGTGGGGGAATAAAAGTTGAAGGTGGTAGTGTTGGTGGTGGTTGAAGGTGAAAACGGTGGTGGTTCAAGGTTGATGGTGGTGATTCAAGGTTGAGGGTGGTGGTGGTGGTTAAAAGTGGTACTGGTGGTGATAGTGGTTGAAGATGGTAGGGGTGGTGGTTGATGGAGAAGAACAAAGGTGAAGGGGGTATTTTTGTCATTTCACACGCACTTAACAACATAATTAACGTCCATTCGTTTCAGGACCATCATTGTTATGTTTGTACAAATTTTTTGGACCAACCTTGTAATTTCAGAAAGTTAGGACCAAAATGAAATCGGGCCTAACTACTAGGACCACTATGTACTAGTCAAAATAAAATTATAAAATTACAATTAAAACCTGTAAAGTCATAGATGTGTAAAACTTCTTTGTTACATTTGTCGTAACATTACTAGACTTATTGTCTTGATCTAAGATCAGCAGACCATCCCTACTCTTGACCCTTGATAATGCCACATATAATACATGGTCTTTTAGGTACAAATCAACTCTCGAATATGATTGTCCTTAACTCTTGTTTATTGTTAATGCAAAGAAAATGCCTATCA
The DNA here is from genome assembly GCA_025506515.1 of Flaveria trinervia. Classification (NCBI taxonomy): domain Eukaryota; kingdom Viridiplantae; phylum Streptophyta; class Magnoliopsida; order Asterales; family Asteraceae; genus Flaveria; species Flaveria trinervia. Next base: position 7,721,070 of record CM046448.1, read on the forward strand.
AAAACTGCCTTCTTTAAAACTTAAATAGAATTCTTTTGTCCAAAGGGGTCAAACTGAGTCTTGGAATAAACGTGCGACTATCAATGTTGCTTCTCGATACAATCTTCGCCTCCATAATTTGATTGTATGGTGATGTCACCTTAAGTTTGATCTCATTACATAAACCAATTCTTTTTATCAATGTTTCTAAGAAGCATTATCGGAACACCAACTTTAACATTAAAGAATGATTTGATAATCCAAATACCTTGAGTCCATTTAGAAAATCAGTCTTATCAAACATATTATTAATATACTCTTTTTGGCTTATAGACTCTGAATTGATGTATTCTCTTTTATCATCATCGAAAATAGTTAGCAGACTTTCATTCATTTTGTGAACAACTTCATTCTTTGGCCCAAAAAATGTCTTTCCTTGAAAGAATTTAGGGTTATTGGAAAATGGTAAGGACCTAAGGATACACACACCAGGAATTTGTATATTTGTCTCACCATCATTTTGAATATCAAGAGTACCTTCACCCAATTTAAAAGTCACTTTGCTAATTTTTTTGTTAGTTCAATGTTAGATGATCCACTTCAAATTGTTAAACACATGTTTTTTTGTTAGTCTATGGACTTTGCATTGTAGCGAAATATAAGAAGAGCTTAAGAATGCGTTGACAATATCTTGTCTATTTCCATCGGGAACAATAGTAAGAATTGATCAAAAATCTCCACCAAAACTACAAGTTTTTTTCGAAAAAGTGATCAAGTTTTTCGCCAAAAGGTGATCACAATTTAGTAGATCTTGTAGGGTTCTAGAAAAAGTTTCAAAAGCCTGTTTGTAAATCATTGGTGACTCATCCCAGATAATCAAATTTATTATTCTTAATAAATAAGCAACGTTGATCTTTGGCTTCACATGGCAAAGAGAATCCTCATATAGATTTAATGATACCCTAAATCATGAGTGTGTCGTTCTATCTCCCGTAAGTAATAAAAATGCAATTTCACTGGATGCTACATTTAAAAGTATATTAGCCTTTGATCTAATAAACGAAGATAGTGTTTTCCACAAGAATGTTTTTCCAGTACTGTCATAACCATTAAAAACACCTTCTATTTTTCATCAACAACTTTCGATGATATTTGGAAAATGTTTTATTGTTTGTCCGTCAAAGAATCAAAAAACACATGAAACTCTTTTTTTGAATATCTTTATCATAAGTCATCTCTTTATTAATCGGAAGGTTGGTTGAAGTCTATATTGAATAGTTACGAGTATAAGGCATTAACGTATAGTAACGAAGAGTAAAGTTATTACCTTGTAGAATAGTCTCAATTTCAAACAAAGTGAGGTTCTTAATATGATTTTCAGAAAGAGATAAACTTGTAAAAACATAATTATAATTTTATTAAAAGAAATTTAAAATAAATTTATTTCAGTAAATAATGGAAATACTAAAAACAAATAATTAAAGTTGCGTAACCTGGAGCATTTAATAGAAGACGTCTGTATAGTATTTCGTAGAAGGTATTATAAATAGTAACCAATTTCTAAATGACTTGTCTACTCGATTGCCTTAATATATTCCTTATAATTGTATAAATGACCAAAAGCATAGCACACAACTTTAAAGGTTGGAAATCCTTCAACGTTAAGAATAGATATTTCCTCAAATGATAGTGGTCTTTTAACCTTGTTAAGCAGATGCCTTAAAAATATGCTTCACCGACGAAATGTGTAACGGAGTGAATTCTACCAAGGGAGAATTCTCTTTAGCTTGGCTGCCAACATTTTGCATCAACATCCCATACACATTTTTATAAATAACTCATCAAAGTTAGGTTCCACATCCTTCCTATTAAAAGCATTACAGTTCATCCAATCCAAGACATTGTGGACGTCACAAACGGCTTGTTAAGAACATCTTCAATATTATTGTCTGTACCGTAACATGCCAATGTACGTAACATGCATAGATCGTATCCTCTTAATGACACCAATTAACGCTTATCCAAGTTTTTAACAACCGATGTCACGACATGCATAGATCATATCCTCTTTTGAAGTAGAGAACAAAATAAAATCTGTGTATGCCAATTAAATAAACATGTAATTAGCTCTTCTTTAATTACTCAAAAGTATAATACCTCTCAATTTCATTCTTTAAAAGGAGATATACATGTATTAAATGAAAAGTTCATATCTTTAACAGATGATACTTTATATAGAAAAATAAATAGTAGGTTTGAATATAAATACTTATCTTTTTTTAAATATATTACGGTGAAATCATTAAATGCTATTGACCAAAATAGCCAAACTCTTTTATAAATATCATAAGGAATTATAAGCATCAACACATTCTACTTTCTTAGAAAGATAAAATGACTCCACCAAGAATTGCAACCTTATGTATCATGTTGATTTTCGTCTCAGGTAAATCAACCCTCATTTATACAGGGAACACACAATTATACACATATAATTACATCCCACAAAGTTGTAAAAAAAATCTTTTGTTATGATTTAGGAATGATGTGCGATGATTATCCTCCTTGCAAGTCCGTCAAAGATTGTTATCCAGATGTTTGTCCAATAATTTCAATTCCTCTATGCGTCAAGCATCATTGTGTTTGTATAAGGAAGGCGACGTGCGAGCAAATCCACCAACGACTCGTAATATCGATTAGAACATATTTTGAACATCAATAACAAGTGCACCACATGTTCTAATAATCTAAAGTCGTGTAGTGAGTTTATCATTCGTTTTGGTTTAATAAAATTCTGAAGATTTATATCGTATTTTTCTTATTTCAGATTTTTTTTCTGGTTTATGAAAATAATATAAAAGGCTGATGCACTCCATTTTCATGTCTAGACTTACCTTTTTTTTCATATAATTAAAGTTTAAGAGTGTGTTTGGTTAAATAAAAACCTTTTAAGTTTTTGTATCTTTCATTTCTCTAAGTTTTTGTATTAGGTGTTTTAATATTTTTGTAAAATTAAAATTTATCCTAAAATTTTGCTTTATATAGTCGTATACTGGACACCCACGCTTCGCCGCAGTTTGATTTAAAATGTAGATGTGAACGTCGCAATGATAGTTTTTGGGATTATCATGATTTTAACAAGTTCAATGATATAAACGCTCAGATTCTCATAGATATCTACAAATGCTTTAGTGATTCATTATTAATTTGTCATGATATTATTATTGAACATTTGGTATTTAATAAATCGTGGATATCAAGTAAACAAATACATTAAAAGTATTTGAATAAAAACTATCATAAAGTGTAAAAGATTGTATCTTGAATTCATGATTAAAATATGTTATTATTAGATTGTTACATATTCAATGATAAAATATATTAATGCAATTTTAATACAATTTTATTGTTGTTGTTGTTTTCAACCTTTTAATAAAAATAATAATTACTATTAATACTATTGTATATTTTAAACATATTAAATAGTATGTCACTTATTAACAAATTTAATCATAAATACTAAAGTTATCGAATAACAAATATAGTCATTAATGCTAAAGTTACTAACAAATATGTCATTTACTAAATTATTATAAATACGAGTTGTATACTTAATTTTTAAATGGTATCTAATAATTTAAATGTCATTTTCAATTATTACAAATAATATAATATATTATGTATTGAATTAAATATATCATTTTATGAATAATGTATTACTAATGTGTATTAAATATTGTATTAATTAAAAGAGTTTATTAAATAAGGGTAAAATTGAAACTATTGCATAGAGCACTTGTACTTTATGCTTAAACTATTGTATTAGACGTCTTACAATTTGAGTAAAATTATTATCTTCATAAAATGTATTATATAGTAGTAATGATAATAATTCTTTTTTACTTTATCATTTATTAGTTTATTCTTTTTATCTTGTTATGATTTATGGTACATAAAATATAAAAGTATAATTAGTCTTTTTATCTTTAAACGCATAAATACGTAAAATTAAGAGTAAATTACTATTTTGGCCCTTAGGTCATTTAACCTTATCAGCCCAAAAAAATCTTTTGACATATCAACCTCTAATATTTTATTTATTAACTTTTTTGGTTTTGATATTATTCTGTTAATTTTTTTCTGTTAAATATAATGTATTTTGATCAATTTACCCATTAAGAAATATTTATATAATTTAATTTTTAGGGTTATTTATGTATATTTGTAAAAGTACCAATACAACCACCACACACCAGCTCACAACTCTGCTTCACTCTTATCAAATCAACACCATCATACGCAACTGCACTCCCCATCGTCTTCATCGGTGGCATGGAGATCACGCGCCCAAACCTCTTCAACAATGACAACCTCATCGCTCATGGCATCCAAGGCTACCACGCCCACATCTCGCCATTATCATGTCACAACGAATGCATCTTATTATTTTTTTCCTCTCATCCGCTCACAAACATTTAATATATATTAAAATCATTATAGAGTTTTGAACAATGTTTTCTCAAAATAAAAATTGATCAGTAAAATTCTCATATCCTTCACTCACAACCACTTATAATCATATCATATAATATAAAAAAATACACTCACATAAATATAAGGAACAAATTGTGAATGCTCTCGGTGGCGGAGCTTGAACCACGCCCAGGGGCGGAGCTTGAACCACGCTCAGGGGCGGAGCATCATAGGGGCCGAAAGTGTGAAAAAAATTCGTCCGTAGTGTTAAATTTAGCCCGAAAGTATAAATTTTTTGCCCGATAGTATTAATTTTTATAAAAATATCAGGTTGGCCCCTCCTAACCCCCACACACACCCGCCCTTTAAGATAATTGCAATTCGCCATTCATCTATACAAACATGGATTTCATGAAGGTGATCGATCAAACTGTTCGTGAGATGTAAGCTCTCTTCCCATTTTCCCTAAATTACATGTGTAATCTTTTTTTCCGATATCTTTTCAATGCCCATTTGATTCTCCCCAAATGCAGAAAACGAGAGGTGAATTTGAAAGCATTGAAGGTTCCAGAGATTGAACAGAAGGTAATACGAACAAAATTTTATTACTTTAATCATGTAATTGCAACCTTTTTACATAAACGATGTGTACATGTGTTGTCTGAGCATTTGGGTTATTGGGTGGTGCTCAGATTGCAAGATTTAGGGTTGATGATGATTCATGGGGTTAATTGAATTGGGAGTGATTAGCATTGCCCACTTTGTAACAAAATGTAACTTCTTAGCTCTGAATTTAACATAAATCTCTGATCATTTTGTGAAAAATGATTGTGTGTGGATTAAACTATACACATACTGCAAGTAGTATAATGTTGGTATTAGGGCACCCAAATGCATATCATTTTTTTGCATTTGAAAAGTTATTAGGCTTGTATAATAGGAATTTAAAGTGTGGCTCTTTTTTAAGAATGCAATTCCTTTTCTTTGTTTGAATTCTGAGTTAATTTCACAAATCAAGTTTCGAAAATGAAATAGTAAACGGTGCCATTTTTTGGATGAATTTGTGAGGAGTAGCAGATTCTATTAGGCAAATGCTGTACATGTAATACTTTCTTCAAATGCTTCAATGACTGCTCTTTTGATGATTCTTATCTTCTATGGATGTGGTTGTATCAAATGTTAATTTATTAGTTTGCCACAATAGCATGATACTGTGTGATACCTGGAGTGTTATGACATTAATCAAATAGTGGACCAAGTTTTCAAAATATGTTTTTTGGTGTTTTTTCTGGATTACAGCTCATATATTTAAAGCTTACTGGCAATGAAAAGGATTTATTTCTGTTTCCTAAAATTGAAGAAAATATAATATTTTGTGATTAATACTGTGCCTATCAATCATATGTGTGTTTATTTTAGTGCTTCATAGTTCATAGTACATTTTTATGAATTGTCCTACAAAATGAGCAACAAAGTGGCAGTTTGTTTCTGAAGCCATGATTGATTAAGAGGGAAATTTGCAAGACTGGCTGTTGGAATAGGCTCTAAAAGGGTTGTATTTAGCTCCTTAAGTGAAGATTTCTTCGCTGAATTAGCTGAAAATAGTATTATTTTTTGTTACGATCTTCTGTGATTTTATTTTGTGATAAGCTTCATGGTCTGTTGCTTGCCTAAGCACATGGTTTTAGCCAAGGTCCACAATTAATTATGATTACATTGCTGTTGTAGATCTGTTTAGTTGTTTAACCTCAGTGATATTGGCACAGGTATTAGATGCAACTGATGACGAACCTTGGGGTCCACATGGTAAACCCTAAACCCTAAACCCTAAACCCGCATTAGCAGCACAGGCAACTAAGAAATTGTAAATGTTCTACTTCATTGATGTATACAAAATTCTCTTTTCTGCACTATCTTACTAAATTATATTATTTTTGGTTCAATTGATATGTATTCCAGCTCTGAATGTCAAATGGTTATGAATGTTCTCTGGACCAGATTAACTGAAACTGACCTCAATTGGCGCTATGTATACAGGGTACTGCCTTTGTCAAGCAATCACGTAAAACTTCTTGTTTTTATATTCAGTTAAAATTTAACAAAACTTTAATCTATTCCTAGTCCCTTAAGTTCTGAGACCATTATTTCAGGCATTAGCTGTGATAGAGTATTTGGTGGCAAATGGGTCTGAGCGGGCAGTTGATGACATTATAGAACATACTTTCCAGATCTCTGTATGTCGTTTTACAGTTTTAGAATCTCTCTTTTCGCCAATTTATTAGTTTTGTCACTTTTGTTATTAGTGACCGTCTAATGTAATATAATCCGAATGTCCCTGCGTCATCTTGTAAATCACAAAGTCACTCGCATGTTTCGAGTATGTTGAACCAAATGGGAAGGATAGTGAATCAATGTGAGAAGAAAGGTTGAAAACATAGTATTGTTGCTGAATGATAAAGATAAGATACAAGCAGCTAGAAACAAAGCCGCTGCAAATCGAGATAAGTAAGTGACATTCTCTACAAAAATAAATAATACTATTTTTGTTATTACATAATTTTTAACTGTACTAAGGTGATGTGCAATTCTATTTATTATTAGGTACGTTGGATTATCATCAACTGGAATGACATTTAGATCAGGCTCAACACCATCACTGAGCAGCAGTAGCTTTCAGAAAAACGGTCAATATGGTGGTTTGGTAGTTCAAGATATGGTGAACATACAAAGATACTTTTAAGGGAAGAGATGAATCAAACAAAGACAGGTTTTCACCAGTATATATAAGCCGCACAGAGAGGTTCGTAGTGGGAGCTCCTCAAGAAAAGGGTCTTCTCATAATGCAAGGTTTGGTCTTTTTACTCGCATCACAAGTTATGTAATTTGTTTTTCTTATGCTACAGTATATGAGTTCCCTGCTAGCTACTTCCCTTTAATGCAAAAGTAAAAGATATTAGACAAGTTAAGATGTGAAGCTTAATGCTTTTAACTTTTATGGATCTGTAAAGGATTAAACGTCAGAAAACAGTTATTACAACTTTTCGGACGGAAATGATGGAAATCATGGAATGATAAAGATTATAGGCAAAGTAGAATATTTTATGAACGTGCAAGTGTGCAACTTATATGTGCAGGATTTATTTTAGGTGATAAATTTTCTGATAATAATTTTGTTTTCTGGAAGTTGCTTGTGAAAGATATTATATTAGGCCTTAGATTAATACATCATTTGTGTTAAAACTGACCATTACATCACCACTTTCTTTCCCAAATCAGCATGTTACGGTCTTTTAACGTGGCAACACCATGGGACAAGTTGTTTATGCCCAAGTTTTTTTGTAATCATAATGAAGTTTACTATGATTAGATGATTATTAGTACTTTTAGTCTCAACGTTGTTGTAGTGGTGTCTGCTTGTTACATACTTACATTTTTGCTGCTATTATTGTTCTATTATTTTCTGTCAGTGATGATGGATGGACTATATATAGAAGTTGTGGCACTAGATCTAGGCTGTTTCTTGATGCTAACAGCCTTGGGTATGACTTATATGAGAGTAAGTTAGAAGTTCATACTAGCATAAGTTGTTTCGAAGTTAATAACTCATTAGAAATAGATATAAACCAATACAACATTATAAAAAAATTATTCTTTTTTATTTTTTACTCTTGTAAGTTATATTTTTGGTGAAATTTTAGGATGTCTTGATAATTTCATATGCATTCAACATGTAGATTTTGTAAACTTAGATTTGTTTTCTTTTTGCATGTCATGTCATTCTGTTCTTTAAGAAGTTTGAGAAAAGCCTATTGAACTTATTGTTTTGATATTGAAATCTGTTATGTTTTCTTGTTAGTTTTACTAATAATGTAAGATTGACCACAGCACCATTCGAGACTCGTCAACTAATGCATCAAAACCATCAATGAAGAATGCTGCTGATAAATATTCCTCAATTCCTTCACAAATCTCGAGTGCACCAGCAAACAATGATGATGATGATTTCAACCCCCGAGGAAAATCAACTTCAAGTAAATGTTTTTAATATGATGTGTGGACAAAGTATTATTCATAGCCATTTATCGATACATATCTTTGGTGCTTGGCAGAGGCGGCCAGTGGAAGCGCTCAACATGTGGATTTGTTTGGACAAAGTTTGGTTGGGGACCTTTTGGATGCAACAACATCTATCCCCACACAAAGTTTCAATGGAAATAGTAAGTCAGAAGAAGTTGATCTGTTTGCTGATGCTTCTTTTGTGTCCGCACCGACAAATATGGTGGGTGGAACATCTGGATCTGAGGTGAACTCAGTTCTGATGCAAATTATATTATTGAATTTACACCACTGTAGATTTTATCGACATTAATGTCTTTTAGTTTTCGCATCTTTTGCAGCCTAAAGTTGATCTTTTTGCATCTCAACCTGCAAGTTCTTCAATTTCTCCACCTGTTGATCTTTTTGCATCTCAACCTGCAAGTTTTTCAGTTTCTCCACCTGTTGATTTATTTGCCACTCCACCTGCAAATTCTGCAATTTTGCCGGCTGTTGACTTTTTTGCAGCTCCTGAAAGAATGGAACCTGAGATCATGCCATTAGAATCTAAAATGACGTCAACCCAAGCAGTTGACCCGTTTGCAGCAGTCCATTGAACAGTTTTGATAATTCTGACTTTTTTGGTTCATTTTCTTCTCATACTGGTTCAGAATCTACATACCCCAGTCAGCTTCACGGATAGTAGCAACCTAAACGACCAAAACTATAAAACTCCAGTTGCATCTGCACATCCGTCAAAGGATGGTTTTCAAGTCAAATCTGGAGTTTGGGCTGATTCTTTGAGTCGTGGGCTAATTGACCTTAATATAACTGGACATAAGTAACCGTTTCCTTCCTGGACTTTTCATTTGACCCGTCCCAAATTGACCCCTTCATGATAACTGTATATTTTCTATATATGTGCAGCCAAGAAGGTAGACCTGACTGACGTGGGCATTGTTGGCGGTCTGTCTGTTGGGGCCGATGACAAGGACAAGGGACTTCCAAATTCGTTGTACATGGGTCAAGCCATGGGCACTGGATCTGGGATCGGTAAGTCCACTGGTTTCACAACTTCAGCAGCAACAGATACGGATGATTTCTTCTCAAGTCTTAGCGGCCCTCAGAATCAATACGGTTCCTTCCAAAAGTGAAACATCCTTTTATTCGTTTCACAAAGTTTATACAATTAGTTGTAAAATATGTTATAGAAGTGTGAGATCAAATGGTGATGCTTCATCCAGATGATGTGCCATCACCCTTGTAGCCATTACAATTATACTCCTGGATTTGTACCTTACCTACTTGGAAAATACGGGTGTTTCGATTTATCTTGAGGGGTCAGCTTTTGTAGCATATATGATTAACACGTTATTTTTATGATGGTTTCTATTGGAATAATCGATGTCTTGAGTTTGTTTTTGGTTGGTATATCAACTGACCCCCCTCGACAAACACTCCCGCAACTCGAGGCAACTTGAGGCGTGCAAATTTAAGGATTAAACTATACACAGTTTAAGAACTTAAATACACCAGTAGTGAAAATCTGTATCGATTTTCAGGCTTTGCCTGATAACAAAATATGAAGATAATAAATAACATTATAGACATAATACAGTATCACATACGTGTAGGGGCACGTCTCTGATTGTTCATTAACCTACATATATACTTATCTACCCAAGTTCTTTCTTCGTGATTTGCATGACCTGTTGCATGGCAGATTTCAAAAACACCTCGTTCTGTATATGAATGTCATATAGCACTGTTTCAGTCCTCCAGATGCTTTTGAGTTAGTTACCTGGTGTAACCATATGCTGATGAATCAGGCATCACTTGCAATCATCAGGCTTAACAGTCATATGCAAACGCGAACCTTCAGGTAGTCCCAATGGTGGATCCTTACACGAACAATTATCAACATCAAATAACTCCCACTCTTTAATACAACATCTATCCAATGCCGAAAATAATCTATGGTTTTCAACTCTGTTTGGGTACTGCCCGTTCTGACTCACCAAAACTGCACCTGTGTAAGACTGGCCTGCAACACGAGCCGCTCCACTATAATGAAACAAACCCCAACTAAAATCTTCACTAACATCCACAATTGTCCAGTACTCATTTGACACAACCCCGTTATCCAAAACACTAAAATGAAATGTACCTGCTACTTTCCCTCTTTTAACCCTGTACTTCCTTCTCCTCCAAACAAGCTTACCATCCAAAGTTTTCACCTGAAAAACGGGCTCATACCAAAACGAACCACGGGCCTTTCCCCTATAGAAAAGCTGGTATTGACACGGGAATTGATCATACGCAGGGTTTTGCCCCGCCACAACCCGCCAACTCCAGTCAAGATCCCCCAGCCAACCAATAAAGAGATCCTCAGCCATTTCATGTGACAATATTTGATCACGGAAGCTAACCATTGGTGGGACATATGGTTTTTCAGGGATCTTTGCATCTAAATCAAGACAATTGTGTTTTTGCAAAACACAAAGGGAAAACTCTTCCAAAATCGGGCTTTCATAGGACGCAATACATTGATAGTTGCATACTTGATCAACTGGACTACATTGATTCAAGCATTGCAGAGCTTTTCTACAGTTTGGATCTAGAAGACAGTTCAAAACCTGGCGTCCACAGTTTTTTACCATGCAATTCAGGGTTGAAAAACCTTGAGCTCGTAAATTTTTCAAAACTGGAACTGGTTTTATGTAAGCGTTAATTATGATCAACAAACAGAACCTTATATCATCAGAATTACGCCTGATCCATGCTTCAGATATGGTTTCTGCAAGCTCCATTGTCTCCTTCGTTTTCTTGTTAAATTTGCTGAATATGCTACTCTTGTTTCCTGTTGCGACGAATGATCCTCCCAGTTTATTTTCAAATGCTGGTGATGAATCAAAGCAGATAACATTTGGGATGTTTTCACTGTAACATTGAATCCATTCGACTGATTCTTGTTTTGTTACTGAAACAATCAGCAAAATGTTTGCAGTTGATAACACCTTTTGAAGATTTTGATCATTTGGATTCGATTCGAAGATGTTGTCTGTGAATACTAGCATCTCGTATTTATCATCAATCCATTTCAACCTTTCTGCCTGAAATCAAACCTAAGAGTGATCGAATCAAACCTAGAATCAAACCTAATATCAAACCTAGCTAACAGTGACCAAATTTACAAAAGTGGGATTCCTATGTCTGATCAGAGCTCGCATTGATTCACTTTATTAATTTTATGGTTGTTGAATTTCAAATTGATATTACAGAACAAAAAGCCCTAGCACGACCAAATCAATTATCATTCCTTAACAAAAATTAACCATTCCTTAACAAAAATTAAAGGAACTATGTGAACAGAAACATCAGCATGATAAGATTACTTACAGCGTAAATTTATCCCAGAAATCGAACCTACGAATGATCGAATCAAACCTAAAACCAAACCTAATAATCGATCAAATTACAAATGAGTGATTCCTATGTCAGATTAGAGCTTGCATTGATTCACATTATCAACGCTAGGGTTGTTGACTCCTAAATTAGTAAATTGATGTTACAAAAAAAAAGTCCTAGCACGATCAAATCAATTATCATGAATCAAATCTACTTTGCAAACAATAACATCAGTATAACACATTAATCACATATCTTACAGTGTGAGACATAACATCAAGCCAGGACGCTGATTTGAGGGGACTGAGAGCACCTTCTCCGACAACAGCAACAATTTTCACATCATTAAGGAAACTCTGAGGCTCCGTTGAACATAGATCTGAATTCGATGAAACGCCGTCGTTAGTCTGTAAAGCTGCATATACGGTTCGTTTAGGTGACGTTAACTGGCGCCGGAGGAGTGGAGGTGCGGTGGAGCTCCGGTGGCGGTGACGGGGGAACGACGGGCGGTGGTTTTTGAGAAGAAGATGAAGAGAAAGGGGTGATAGTGTGGAGAAGCTCATCAGGGTGAAATGTGTGTTGAAATCCAGAATGTGATAGAAGGGGGTGGAAGGAGATGAAGACACGAAGTGTAGAATCTCAAATGGTGGCAACCCGGACTTGACCCGAGTTTCAATTAAAACGACCCGACCCGGAATATGTTATTAGACGGGTTCATGGGTCTGTGGTCAATGTGTAATCGGGTCTTTTTCGTCTCCGTTGACCCCCGATCTCTCTCACAAGTGTTATGATTTTATAAATAGTTGGAACTAACTGATGGTAAATAAAATTAAACACACAAGCACAAAGATGAACTCAAGGAACTTTTTTAAATTGAATTCTGAAAGTGATACGTACAGAGCCAAATACATGCAAATAAATAGAAGAGTAATGCCTTAAAAAACTCTAACAAACTAACTAATTGAAGACCTATTATTCCCTCAACAAACTAATATGCAGTACGAAAATAAAGGAAGAAATAGTAAACAAAGAAACACGTGATGACTTATTCCTGGCTCCATACAATGCACATGACCATTCCTTGAGACCCATGCAAGTTATGACAGGTGTGAGTTTAGTTCACATTTCTACATCCCCTTGAACTAAACTGTCGCACGCCTAACATCCACCTGAAATAAGCAAATTTTTCTTTGGTCAGAGACTTAGTAAGGACATCAGCTGCCTGATCAAAGGTTGAACAAAACTCCAATGCAACATCCTTCTTCTCAACTTTTTCCCGAATGTGATGATACTTTGTATCAATATGTTTTGCTTGACTATGCTGAGATGGATTTTTGGACAGGCAGATTGCAGATCTATTATCACAGTAAATAGTAGTTGGTTGCACTTGATTTATCCCCATGTCTTCGAGTATTCTTCGCAACCAAATGGCTTGGCATGCTGCCCCGTTAACCGCAATATATTTTGCTTCAGTACTCGACAAAGCAACGGTAGGTTGCTTCTTTGAACACAGGATAGAACACCACTTCCCAAGAAAAAAACATATGCTGATAAGCTCTTTCGATCGTCAACACAGCTCGCCCAATCGCTATCACCGTAGCCATTTAAAGTAATCTCGACACCTTTAGCGTACCAAATTCCAAGGTTAGATGTACAAGCAACATACTTAAGGATTCTTCTTGCCACTCCCATGTGAATCTTGGATGGATTGTGCATAAACCTAGACACCATGCTCACCGCATAGGCCAGATCTAGCCTAGTGTAAGTTAAATAAATAAGACCACCTACCATGCTCCTAAAGAGTTCTCCATCCGCTCTTTCAAAAGTGCATTTCATACCATCTTTAAATTCTGTCACTAGCTTATCATAAGAAGAAGTGCAAATGATATCATCAACATACAAAACATACATAGATGATCTCACCACTGGTTGTTTTCTTGACATAGAGAATTGGTTCACTTTGGCTTCTCTTGTATCCATGTTCCCCAAAATACATATCGATTTTTGAATACCAAGCTCGGGGAGCTTGTTTAAGGCCATATAGTGCCTTGTTTAGTTTGTACACCATCTCAGGATTCTCTTTGGAGACAAACCCTTCTGGTTGCTCTACATATATTTCTTCTATAAGGTCACCATTTAAGAATGCCGACTTAACATCAAGCTGATGCACACTCCATCCTTTCTGTGCAGCAACCGAGAGGACCAATCTAATTGTCTCGAACCGAGCTACCGGAGCAAATGTCTCCTGAAAGTCGATACCCGGTTGTTGAGAGTATCCCTTTGCGACCAAGCGCGCCCTGTGTTTCACTGTTTTTCCATCAGGCCCAACTTTAGTCTTAAAGAGCCACTTCACTCCCACAGCTCGTCGATCTGGTGGTAGTGACACCAACTGCCATGTATTGTTCTTCTTAATAGCTTGAATTTCATGGTTCATTGCCTCTACCCATTGATTACAAGAGGCAGCTTGTGTATATGTCACTGGATCAGATACATTCAAGGCAAAATGACAATTATAGAGTTCATTATCACTATCTGAGAGACCTTCACCGCTATAATAATCTTGTAACCAAGCAGGGGTTTTGGTGTGTCTACGAATGGGATAGGTGGGTTCGGTTTGTGTGTGGGTTTGGGCTTGTGATGGATTTGTGGGGTTAGGAGATACAACTGTTGATGGAGATGTTTCATGTGTAGGAGTAGGCATAGAATTATTGGTAGATGAATGGTTCACATGGTCATTACTTGTTCCTTGGGGTAAAGTATTAGGTACAACCTCATTTACTTATGTACTATCAACAGAGACTTCACTAGAAAATGGGTCTATGAATTCATAGGTGAAGTTTGTGGTGGTACCATTACTTTGACTTTTCCAACCTATCCATTTCTTATTTTCGAAAAATTCCACATCTCTTTTAACACTAAACTTTTTGACTCAGGGTTATATAGCCTATACACACCATTGGTTTGTGTGTACCCAATAAATATAGACTTTTCAGAATGGCTATCAAGTTTCTTTCTTAGTTGAGTAGGATAAACATGTTGTTCATAGCTACTTTGATTTCCAGCATGGTTTGACCAGTGAGTTTGTTGGTGATCATGCACTTTCCATTGTCAAAGAGAAGTGCATAACCTTTCCTCATAAGTTGCCCTACACTCAAGAGATTGTACTCGAGTTTTGGTGCATAGTATACATCTTCAAGAATCTTGAACCCACTGTTGCCAGTATGAATCTTCACTGCACCCTTTCCTTCAACCTCAAGTCGTTTTTTGTCACCCAATTGCACACCCAATTTGAAGGTTGAATCCAGTTCAGTAAAGCTTGCTTTTGAGCCGGTCATATGATTGGAACATCCAGAATCAATGAACCACAATTGGTTGTTGTTGCTGGTGTCAGCCTTGCGAGCCATTAAAACATACTGATCATGAGGCACCGTGTGAAATATGAGTAATAAGTGTTGATTTCCTTCATCTTCAACTCCTTCGTTTTGTTCTTCATTTTCTGCAACATTAACTTGTGCTTCCTCATTGTACCAACAATCTTTTTGTAGGTGACCATATTTTTTCCAAACATAACATTGAGGCACTTTACTTCTATCAAGAGTAATACCTCGACCCCTTCCAGATCCACGTCCACGTGATGAACCTCGACCACGATTAGCTTTAGGTTGGTCATTGAATACTTGGAGAGCTTGCTCATCTTGATGATCAGGTTTCTTGAGTGGCTTGTCGGGTTGAATCCGACTGCTGATTCGTTCTTCATGAGACTGGAGCAACCCCATGAGTTTGACAGGGGTTACTTCAGCGAGATCAAAGACCGCCTCAATAGAAGCTTCTCAAGATTTTCTCCACAATTTTCTGATCGGTGACTTCTTCTCCATAGGAACGCTGACGTCCAACATTATCCATAACTCGGGAGAAGTATGTTCTGATGGTTTCATCATCTTTCATCACAAGCTTTTCGAAGTCACGTCTAAGCCCTTGAAGCTTCACCGATTGAACTTGTGAGTCTCCTTGAAACTCTACTAGCAGTGTCTCCCAAGTTTCTTTAGCCGATTCACATGCAGCGATGCGCGAGAAAAGGAGATCGTGAACTCCTTGTTGAATGATGGCCATCGCCAGTGCATCCTTTTTTTTGGCTTCACGATGATCACGGGATCCCCCTTCGATTGCAGTTACACCAAGAAATACCACATCCCACAGTTCTCTAGATTTTAGTATTGTGGCACTAATTTTGATTTTATAAGTAAGAAATCAATTGAGCAGCTATGCCTCTATCTTACACTGACGCACATCGTCTCCGTCCACACAAACTTCAGATTCAAGAAATCAATAATTAGGCGCTTGCTTATTATTTCAAGATGAAGATAACAATGCTTCAGCGAAGGAATTTGCTAGTGCTTGTCATCAAGATTTCTACTTCAATCGATGTTGCTCCTGCTTTTGGAGCTTGAAAATATATTGAGGTAGCTCTCAACCTTTAAGTTGAAATCATTGTTGTGTTATATATTTGAATTGGGTTTTGAGTAGATTTGTTGTTTATTCCTCGAGTCCACAGTGGTCGATCGATATCCTCGTAGCACCATTAATGGTGAATCTAACAAATGGTTTGCTAAGCTCAAGTTAAATTTTTTTTGGACAAGAATCAAAGCCCTAAATTAGTGGAAATATATTTAAATTCTTAAGATTGATAGAACTGAAAGGAAGTTTGCTAGCTTTACAAATGACATTTTGGGCTATGGGCCAAATTGTTTCCTAATTTGGTGTTATTGGCCACTTTCGAAGGTTCGTGTGTTGGTAAGTGTTATATAAGATGTACTACTTTATTTTTGTAGCTCCTAATTGGTGTTATTGGCCACTTTCAAGGTGTGTGGGTAAGTGTTATTTTTGTAGCTTCTAATTCTTGAACCAATAATAATGAATATGGTTTATGCAGTAAGATGGTTACTCTAAGATGTTTAAGCATGTTTTTATAAGAGCTACAAGGATAAAAGTTAACTACATATTAGCTTGTGGTTATTTCAACATAAGTGGGCAACTAAAATGGTTAATACTTAATATGGCAGGCCTTGTAGGCTTTAACAATCTATATGGCCAGTGAGGAATTGTAAATATTGTTGAATACATTTGTCTAGAGTTTAACATAATAAATTTGAGGGTTTTGTTCAAAATATTTCTAGTGTTTAATGGTTTTGTTAGCATGTAAACAAATTTAACTTGCTTTGATTAACTTTATTTGTGTAGATACTAATCTATCATGACATTTCTCGCAGATACTTAAATCGGGAGTAGTAAACCATAGAAACAATGATGTTCTTTTTTATATGGTTGATTATACTACTAAAAATCTCTTGTAGCTGACATAATCTTTTTAAATTAGATGTTTTCTTGTATCTTAAATGATCAACACGTGATGTGGAATAACCATATTCCTGTTAATTAAAACTTAAAACTTGTAAGACTTTTGATGACACGGATTGCAGGGTGATCAAAAGGAAGCTTATCTTTGCAATGAGTTGGGCAATGGAAAGGAAGTTTTTGATTGTTTATCAAAGATGGAAACAATCTGAGGTACAATAAATCTGCTCTAATACAAGTATATTTTGTTATTTGTTGATCTGCCTTATTCAGTTTCTAGAATTTATCTGTATTGTTAATTTAGTTAAATTATGTTCATTTTTAGATGTCTATTTGTTCATACTAAAGGAATTTAGATTTATGTAGAAAATAGCCTATGTAAGTGTAGCCTGATTGCTAAATATGTCACTCTTTAATATTTAGGATCCTTTTTAACATAAAGTTGTCTAATACAGATAATTTTTTTATGATACAACATTTCTCTTTTAGATAAAGTTGAACTAAGATATCTAACACCAAGTGATCATTTAATGATGTCAATTAGAAAGTTACTGATGTGAAATGATTTAGAAGTGATATATATATATATACATATATATGTATATACATTGTGGAGAAAACATTTGTTGACTTTTTATAGTTTTTATTATTGAAGGTTTGTAGTTTACTTTGTTTGGGTTGGTGGGTGGTGATCGAGTCAAACATGATAACATTTGTGCAACAAAGTTAATATCAATTTATGTTACTAACCTTTTTGGACATAGTTTGTACTTTTAGTTTCACAGCTTAGTGTAAATATGATTAGTTTATTATTATGTAATTGTTTGTTTTTGTCTTGATGCTTATAAGTTACTTGGCTTAAGTCATTTATTGATAAAGAGTTTGATTACCATGTGGGCTACCAAAACATGCATTAAACATACATGTGCAACCACACCATGACAGACAGGAAAACAGTTTTTTTGCACAAGTTATCGAAAATCATTTGAAATACTTGAGCATCTCTTGTAAGGTCTTATGAAGAAACATGTCTATTCTATAATTTTGTTAATTTTGAAATTTCTTTTTTGCCTTAAAAGTAATGTAAATGATCTTGAATTCATGAATATTTATCTGAAGGGCTTACTACTCACAGCTCTTTACCCTAATAAGAAGTACTTGATGCCTCTATTTTATGTATTAGCCCTTGATTAGTGCTGTAAGGATGCTAATCATTTTAATTGATGATATTGATATGTTACTTATTTTGCTCACTAGCCATGCCAAGATGTACCGAATAACATTATGACTTAACACTCCTGTGTTTAGCATATGTTGATGCTTGGAATTAGTATTAACGCCTCTTAGTGTTGTTTTCTCCTACTGGCTCATTATCGTTCTTGTCATCATCCTTCGCTCATCACTAGTGTGATAGGACAATGAATTAAAAAAAGTATATAATAACATGATTTACTGTTAATATTCTAATTGTTTCTTGTTTGATTACAAAATATTTAATATACCATTAGTTATTATTTTGTTACTTGCTATGTAGCTTGATGGTGTTGTGTTGGCAAGAGAAATTCTATTTTAAGGTTGATTGGTGATGATATCATTGGAATTTGATTTTCCTAACCATTTGGGTGATCGACTCTTAAATCTTCAATACCTTTATGACATCTGGGTCATTTTGCCTTATAGGAATGCATTTGGGGAGAGAGTTTTGGCTATGGGATTCCCCAAGTAGTTACAAAATAACTCTTTAATTAAACTGGTTAACTTTTTGATGAGGTAAACCTTCTTTTTACATGCAGGGTGTATGTTGCATCACTACGTTAGATTTATGGGTGCAACAAAATGTGGTATGCAATTAATGGTTTAGACTTCAGATGGCTTTCAAAGAAGAATATTGAAAATTATAACTTAGCATGGCTTTTTTGTTTTTCATTTAGTCAAGGTAATTGTGTAAATAGTATTTTCTCACCATTTCGGTCTGTTTTTGCTTCACTTCCAGTCAAAAGAATTCATGTAATGTAATAGAATTAGAGCAAAATTTTTTATGTAATGTCAAATAGAATTAGAGCAAACTAGACTATTAGGAAGTGTTTGGTTGGAAGAATGAAATGAAATGGAATAGAATAGAATTGAGAAACTAATATAATTTTCAAGTAAAATTATGTTTGAGTAGGTAATGAAATGTAAACTCAAGTGAATGTTTCACCTCAATTCCCTTAGTTGTGGGATTTCAAATTCCCTCTCCGGGTGGAAGGATTTTGAAATCCCACAACCAAGAGAATTGAGGTGAAACATTCCCTTGGGTTTTACATTTCATTACACACTCAAACATAATTTTACTTGAAAACTATACTAGGTTCTCAATTCCATTCCATTCTTCTAATCAAACGCTCCTTTAATTTTTTTGAAGACCAACTTAATTGTTTGTCAACAAGCTTGTAGGGCCAATGACACATGTGTTTATTTTAGTTGTACTATATAATACAGTTTTCATTTGATTTGAGACTAATTATGTTATTTTAGAATGCAAAGAAATTGAGACATTTCTATCATGTTGAAATTATTAGAGGTTGTATGGATCTCTTTTGAAGATCTATTATTGTATTTTTCAAGTTTTAGTGTTTATTTGTGTTTTCCTTTATGTTTAAAGGTACGATTTCCGTTATGAAGTAAACCAATATGTTGTAATTAAGTTTAACTATCCTATTGAAACAAATCTGTTTTGAATCCTATGTTTATTCCACTTCTATTACATATGATAGGTAGACATGTAGATAAATGAGTTGTGTTTATATTTTTAAAGTAATATACTAAATTTCTTTAAAATGTAATGAAAATTTGTTATGACATTTCAACATAATAAATTACCCGACCAACGGACGGGTATAAAACTAGTTGGAAGAGATGACACTAAGTGAGAGAGGAAGAAAGTGTGTTGAGCCCAACTTGGCTCTGATACTAACGATATAATTTTTTTAAAATTGTTATAATCTTGTAATATAATATATCATTGAGACCAACTGTGTTATTAACTCTTTGCTTTATGTATTAAAACTACTAGAGAATTTGGTATACTAACGTGAGTGGGAGTATGAATTAAGGCCACAAATTCTTACTCACAACTTATAGATGAAGGAGGGGGGTGCTATACTAAATATGATATACATTGATTAGGGGTGTTTAAAAATATCCGAATCCGAAACCGAATCCGAAATATCCAAAAATCCGAAATATCCGAAAATTCGAAATTCAGATATTTGAATTTCTGATATCCGAAATTTCGGATTCGGATAGTGATTTTGAGAATTTTCGGATATTTCGGATGAAATACTTTTATAAAAGTTTAAAAATATTAAATATTAATTACATATTTTAGATATTTTTAGATATTTTGGATATTTTAATAAATATTTTGAATATATGAAATAAATTTTAATAAAATTTATTATATTTTTATAAAATTTATCATTTTTTTGAAATTCGGATAGTGAAATCCACTATCCGAAATTTTTGGATATCCGAAAATGAACACCCTAACATTGATGCACCTATATATCATGTGTGTGAATCTATTACACTCATGTCTTTAAGCCGACTCACGCTTGAGCCGCACATAGCACGCTACAGGATGGAGGGCGATGTTCCCGTGAGTGTGATGTGAGCCACATACACACTCACGACTATATTTTTGACATATATTTGTTATTTAAACTAAAAACTAATTTTATTGTATGTGAATCTATTTTGTTATTTAAACTAAATATGATATACATTGATGCACCTATATATCATATGTGTGTGAATCTAATCGTAATAAGCTAGTATCAAGTCTCATGTGTTGCGGTGGGGGCGTCATACCGTATCAAGTACTTTTTATTCTATAAGTTATGAAATTCTTGTTTTCATCTATGATTTCACATAAGTTATATTCCAAACTAAACATATCAAATTTCTCGTGCATCAATACCCTCTCTCTAACGTGCTATTTACATATGCTACTAGCTTATTGTCTTTTAAAGTACTTAAAAGACTTTTTTATGACTCTTCTTGTTGTTTAAAATTAATATAAAACCAGAAATCAAATCCACACGATGCGGCA
The DNA here is from genome assembly GCA_025506515.1 of Flaveria trinervia. NCBI lineage: Eukaryota > Viridiplantae > Streptophyta > Magnoliopsida > Asterales > Asteraceae > Flaveria > Flaveria trinervia. The sequence goes on from CM046448.1 coordinate 7,742,410, forward strand.
CATTTAAGAACTTAATTAACATGATCAAGTAAATAAGATAGACTTATAAAGTTGTAGTGAATCAGTTCCAAAGATCAAAACATAGTTAGTATATAGCGATACCGACATCACGTTGCGGTGGGAGTTATACGATTAAAAAAAACGCATAAAGCTGTGGTAGATTAGTTATAAAGAGTGAAACAAATATAGAAAACAATATTACGTCTCTTATGTTGTAGCCTAATAATTAAAAAAGCTAATTAGTAAAATATATTTAATCGAGTGGCTATTGTATTAAAGAAGGGCAAATACCAATTCATCTACCTTGTGACTTGAATTTATTAGCTAAAGTAAATGTATTTAGTCGTAAATGCGAACCGAGAATAAGAAATAAAAAGGAAAAAAAGAAAAGTTGTGCCGGCAAATAGATTGTTAACACGTGGCAGCCGGTGGTGAGCCCATTAAGCTTTTGTTTTAAGTAGTAGTATAATGAAACGATATAGATAAATGAACGGTATATATAATAACTTTGAATACATGAATGAATTTTAAAAAAATCTAATAATTTGGTGATATTTAAGTTTCTATAGATTATATACGTGTAGGATTTATATTATATCTTCTTCGTTATGAGAAATTAAAATTTAATTTTATTGATATACAATCACGCCCCTTGCTAAATTTATAATCTCGTTTATTTAAAGAAAAGCTACATTTATACAATATAATTGGTATATAAAGCTAGAAAAGAAAAAAAGAGAATAAATTTGGATTAAAATTTCTCAAAATTTACACTTTTTTGTTTTTCAAGGCGAGTTAAGATTATAATATTTATCTTTATTAACTATTGTGGGTGTTGTATTAAAAATTACTTTAGTTAGTGAAGGAGTAAACAAGGTTATCACTTAACAAAGGGTGAAAAGCTTAAGAGATAAAGAAACACCAACTAACCCCATCATCCACGTCACTTGGTTTATCCTCGAGTTGCTAATAGGATATTTCGACTCAAAGAAAATGACTAGATGCATATAATATTCAAGCTAGAGATCTTCCTTAAAAAGAGTTTAATTAAAGCGATATTTATACTTTTTAAAATTATCTAGGTAGGATTACAATATTAATATGGATGATCACTTGAGGTGGAATATAGTTCATTTTTTGCTTCTTTGTTAAATAATTCTAGTAAGGGCCTTTTATGGTTCTTGGCTTATTGGATACTTGATTATATTATTATAAGTTTCACTTTGTAATTATTCAAAAGTCAAAATTCTTTATAGTTAAATTTAGTTATTATTAAGGTTTTATTTTTCTTTTAGAAATTCTTTGATTGTATTACATATTGCAAGTTATAAAATAAACCTAATAACTTTTTCACTAAAAGTGAACATATAAAATATATACAAAACAAAGAAGATTTATAAAGGGCTGTCAAATTTAAATTACTTATTTGCGAACAGATTGTGCCAAAAATTCATTATGTCGGGCACAACTAGATAATTAAGAAGACTAAACTAAATCTGCTAAAGAAAAATATAGATAACGTATGTTGATGCAAGCTCGAACACGACTTGGTTACATGCGTGAGTAAGGGGCTATTGTCTTTTATGGTCGTTAACAGACTATTTTTTAATGGTAATAGCCTTTTAATGATTAAGAGATAACATTAATGTTAAATGGTTAAAAGGTTATAAATTATTAAAAGATAATTTCTTAATGGTCATTAAGAGATTATCAAACAACTCTTAACCTTAAAATGAAAGGTACTGCTTGTGTTAATCACATACTTTAACTTTATTATATGCGTTATGCATCGTCTTGCATTGGATACAAATATAACTTATGATTAATCTTGTGTTAGGTAACATCGGTCCTATGTTGGTAGATCAACCCATGTGGATGAGTACATTGAGTCATTGAGTTTGCAGTAACATCTAATAATGGAATTTAATTGAAATTAAAATTTTGGAATGTAAACCAAAGATACACACGATTGAAACGAATGAGATAAAAGAAAATCTAAAAATTAATGACACACTAACTTGTATGTAGGTGTTGGTATTCTTTTTCTTAAAGTCGATATCTTTGGGACGTAACTCTCTTATTGTATGTGTAGATAAAAAATATTTAAGATTGACTAAACACAAATACATTTTGAAAAGGAAACAATCCTTTTTAAATATGTCTAACTTTTTCCTAATTTCTTGTAATGGACTTTTCAAATGACATTGTTTTCTAAAGTCCTAGCATACTATGAGGTAGAGGTGTAGTGGTCATTGTAGAAACTGATGTTAAGTTACTATGCTACATGAAGACTTATGGAAGCTATGAAATGGACACATTCAAGGGATGTGAGCTAAGGAATACCATTATGGACCTATAAATGATAATGACATCAATAAAACAAATATTAGTCTCATCATAGTAATAAAGAGAACTATTCAACATAATTATGGAGTGATGCTTAAGTTATGTGGTATTGCCATATCTTGCAAGATATGTGGTGACCAAAGAAGCGGGTGTCAAACTTATGAAATGGCAAGCCTAGTGATATAGCATGACAAGTATATAGTTGTGTAACATCCATGTAGATAAATAACCTAAAACGACAATGAGATGTTATGCGACCCGTAGCATACAGTTGAGTGCTCCTATATTAGGGTATGATACATAGGTTTAGTCTCATTCAAACTTTTATATTCTGTTAATTTAATGTATGAGTATTATTCTTTCTTTGCGTACTTGTTAAAACAGAAAAAATACCTAGAATCCAAAGATCTATAGGTGTATCGCTTCTTGCCATACAAAGTATTATCATATTGTCACTTACGAGTATGATTTTGCCTTTCATATGATTACTATCATCCAAAATACCTTATCATCAGAGGCATCAAGTCTAAAAGACTTTGCTTGGTTTTTAATATACCAATGATCAGTAATAAGCTAAAGGGTATTTAAATATAATGTTGTTCTCTCTGTATATAGAACTCTTATAACCATAACATAATACAATCATAATTCACAAAATAATTTATATTGTTGATGAGTATCAAGGCTAAGTTAACTTAACCGATATTCTAAGTATCATCTTAGCCAACCAAGGTACTCAAAGTCATACAACTCTCACGTTCAGTAAAAATCATAGAGGCTGCCTACATTTGACGAAGCAAAATTAACTAGTGAAAAGTAAAAGAAGCAAAGTCGACTAGTTGTATGAGTAATAACATAGCTAAAACTACATCATTCTAGACTAGGAGACTCGTAGTCTTGAAGAGGCACCTGATGTTTAGGTCTGATGTTTTTTGCTTGGGCTCAACTAAAATATCCATTAATTAAGGCATACACCTTGTCCCCCTCCTGATCTTAAGACTAGTTTAGTTTCCCTCTCATCTCTTTCAGCATTGACATATGATCCCACTTTTTTTATAAATGTTATACACGATCTTTATAAGAAACGGCTTGATCGTCGAAGGGATTTTTGACCTCGGATCAATTACTAACAATGACTTCTCTTATGTTGTGCATTGTAGATTCAAGTTCACTATAACTAAAACTAGTTAACTTGACAACCAAACACAACCCAATAGATTATTGTGGCAACTACTACAGAACCTGGGTTAACCTCAAAATATAAGGGTAACATTTAACGATTTCACGAGCACTTGCCGTAATCAGTGCGTCTATTACAAGAGAGTTATGTGTTTTCATCTATTACAAGAGGATTATGTATTTTCTTATTAGGGCAATACAAGGAGGTGAAATAGAAAGATCTTTAAACCATTTGTGTGCCCATATGATCAACACACTCTAATCCCTTAAGAAACGTTAAGACTACTAACTTTATCATGATATTTGGGTGGGTTATCAGTTTGCAATTAATCTTGAGTAAAAAAAAGGTTAAAAAGAATTTTTATGTAACTTGTATGGTTACTTATTTGCGTTAAATCAAATATAATAATAAAAAAATTTTGAGTAACAAAATTCTTATAAGTAAACATTTACACTATCTGATTTGTAACTTTTTATCAAAAGTTCCAAAATATAAACCAAAAATAAATGAAAAAATCAAACATATGTTTATACTAAATATCTTTTGTTGAAATGACCAACTCACAAACCTTTTAGCTATACTTTTAAATATAAGCATTCGTTTAGTGCATGTTATGAAAACCAACTTATTAATCAACTTTTGACTTACTAATTTTCAAAAGGCTAATAAGTCAAGTTTGGGTAAAATGATTGTAAAGTTTGTTTTAAAGGGTTGAAAAGTTAATTTTAAGAAAGTTAAATGAAGTAACTTCTTAAAAGCTACTTTTCAAAAATAGCTTTTAAAAGAAAACCAATTCCAAACATCTTTTTACCGTAACATTTAAACGTTAACCATTTAACAAAAAAACATATTGTTTAACTAATTTTTGCTTTTAGGTTATAAACCATTTTAGTAAAATGGAAACAGTAGAAATTGAATTGTAACAAATAAGATAAACATTGATTATCTATGTATTATATATTATAGATTTAGTATAAATATAAACTAAATGTGAGACATACGTATGACCCACGGTTTAGTTAGAAAGATAGAGAGTAATGGGCTAAAGTTAGTCCAACTTGGTGTTGTGTTCCCCACCCGCATATCACATGCGATGCACTTGATCTTGTTCCCTCTTATGAAACTCACACCCATTCTTTCCTTACAAACTAGGAAAAGGGTGCCTTCAACTTGAAGCAAATAACCGCAAGTGTACCTCTTTAGTTTATATCGTTAACTAAACACTTCATCTCTCTTGCTTAGTGGTCTAATGACACTATTAATCAACCCGTATAATTGAGTTTAAATATTTACAAGTATAAGTTGACAGATGATTTATAATAGTAGATATTATTGTAAAAATCAAGAACTTCATTTTAATTTAAGCATATGAATTAAATTATTCAAGTTATGCCAAGGGTCGTGTTCTCTAGCCGACTTCATCGCCCATATTAATTTTAATGCTTCAAACTTCACTCACCTAGAAAATCCATTATATGACAGAAACATTTTTAGTTAAATTTAAACCTGAAACCTTAAAGATCTCAAGCTTAACTACCACCCCCTATGCCGTTGGATCAAAAGGTCTTTGACGTTTAAACTAGATTTTTAAGTATCGGGTTCTCTATGGACTAGATATTCCTATCACTTCCTAGTATAACTTTTAACTATTTCTATTTAAGCAAAGAACAAACCATGTACCGAAAAGAATAAATCAGGTAACCAAAACTGACCCAGAAAGTAATGGTTCGATTCTCATCTTTTTTATAACTGATTTTCTATCAATTATACGTGTATACATATAATTAAATTATTCAAATAGACACCAAAATCAACATTTATATTTGTTTATTATGTTATTACGTGCAAATAAGTGCCACTATAAAACTGTACCAATAACATTTAAATTGTCTCATATAATAATTAAATATTCTAACGCATAATATAACTAATTGAATTGAACAAAAGTGGCTAATGGAATAAACAAACAATCTTCTTACATTAAAGTTCATTGCCATTATTCAAAAGGATACAAATTTGTAAATCATCTAATATATTATCACCACTTCTCGTTATTAAGAAATATAAATGTTTTACCAAGTGATCACATACATATGAAGTTTGTGGATTCAAGAACAAAAGAAGCAAAATATCCATAAAATCAATAAAACCAAAAATCTTTAAAAAATTATCAATTACATAGAAATTAGTTTCCCTTGTCTCCTGTGTACACACTTACAGAACCACATATTCATCTCCATCATATCAACAACTAAAATCCGATTCATTCATTCACATATAACATATTCACAGACTTCCAATTTCATCACTTCACGAGTTCAGACGAGTCAACTCGGCCCACCAACGAGTTCTCCCTACTGAGTTTCGCATACATCTTCGCCCTAATCTCCTTCCCCGACTCAACTCGTTCCATAACAGGCTCCTCTCTAGTAACATCCCACACATCAAACGCGTTCCGGGTCGGGTTACGGGTCGGCGTTGATGGCAAACTCGTGTAACCGAGTCGCAGCGTAGATAAACCCAGACCCGACCCGAACCCGTGTCCAACCAACCTTGCACCGTTACCGATCTGCATATTCCGGACAGATGACGTCAGCTCGTTGACCGAGGTTTGACTGATGGAGGATATCGGCGACATCGGCGGCGAACACGACGACGGGTAAAGCGTCGACGTCGGAGACGACCCGAACGGGCTTTTTCCGACGAACGAGTCGGTCGAAAACCGACTCGGAGATCCGTCGTACGACTCAGGCTGAGTCAACCCGTTCTGACTCACCGGCAGAACTCGGAGCTGCTCCGGCGTGTGCGCGAAGAAACAGATCCTCCGGCGACACATGACACCATCCTTACACGGCTGCGTACGATAGCGCAAAGGGTGCAGCCAGCACTCAAATACGCCGTGTGCGTACTCACACGCTTCACCCTTATAACAACACCCTTTACGAAACTCCGGACAAGGGTTGCCGGAGTAATGAAACTTCCGGGGGTCTCTCCGGCGAGCCTTTTCTCCGGGATGAGCGTACGGACACTCCGTCCAGTCATGTGACCTCGCACGTGCGCACCTCCTTACCTTAAACTCATACATACGAAAATGATCCGTTGAGAATGCGTCAAGGGGGACATCATCGTACTCTCCGACGTCGTCGTACGCCGCCATTTCGATTTCGTCGAGGAAAAGAGACGGCGAGTGGATGTGGTCCGTTGGATCGTCCCATGGGGGGACTTGAACCGTTGGATTGGAGTGAAGGTTATCTCCTCCTATGATCATCATCATTGAGGTTTTCTTTTGGTTTGTGTTTTGTTGATGGTAATGGAGGAGCATACTGGCCCAAATATAAACCGACTGGTGTAACTATGGTTAGGTGAAGAAGTGACCTTGGTATGTGGTTAAGTAAAAGATCTTAGGTGGAGTGGATAGTGTGACTGGCTGTGATGGTTGTGGGTCACTGTGGAGTGAGTGTGGTGTTTGTTGAATAATATTATGTTGGATTTTTATTTTTGTTTAATCCATGTTGGTGTCGTTTTGTGGGTCTGGTGGATTGATTTACCCGTGGTTTACTTTGCTAGAAAGCATTTATTTGATGGGTTTATTGTGTTTAAAATTGGGTGATTATATAAACACATCTCACGTTATAAATCGGCATCCGCTATACATCTCGTATGATATTATAGATCAGCATCTCTTATATGTCTCGAATGACATTATAAACGGCGTATAGAGTAAAAGACGTTGAAAACATGAAAATTTCTAGGAAGCTGTCAAAAAGCTACACACCACATATAGCTCTATATAATCCTCTATACGACGCATATAAGTTATATGACGCGTATAATAAATTTTGACACTGATTATGAATAAAAACTCAAAAGAGCATCTGAGGTGTTAAACGTCTCGTATAAAAATATACTACTCACCTATATGAATGGTATATAGTATGTCCATAATGGCTGGTGGAAAAATGTTTTAGCACATGGTTTTATTTTTCTGTTTTATTTCGTAATTAGTACCGGTAACACTAAAAACGAATATTGTTGTTGGTTAATTTAAATTATATTTAGTTTGTTGTGTTTATCACTTTACGACTATTTTCAGATGCTATACTATGCTATCAACATTAAAAAAAAGTTTTAATTAATGATCTAATCTATTCTTAATATTATCGTTTATTACTATAGACTTGGACAAAATATTTTACATACATGAACACTGCTTCTTTACTGATCAATCATTCTTTTCGTCCCTCGCATAGTCTTTACTCGTCAAGAACTCTAGTCCAGTAAAATGTTTTTAAATCAAAGATATGTATTATATGTTTATATATAATGTAATATAGCTTAATATGTTTTACTATATAACATGTAGATTCACACTTGTGAAGCTTATAAGATTTTCTTATACGTTTAGATGCATTTTTGTATTGTTTTGGGCTATGTAATGAACTCTCTCTTTCTTTTCCTAACACGAAGAGCCTTACTTGAACATATTGAAACTTTCTGCTACGTCCTTGCTCGATTCAATTAATTATCAATGTAATTTTATGCAAGTTTAGTAGAAATAAAAGAACCTCATAAGGTATTTTGTGTTATTATTAACTATTTATAAAAATATAACTGAAATAATCATATTTAGTAGAACTAATGTATTCTATAAAGTATTGTTAACATGCCCCACAAGTTAGAATTTAGTTTTGATTTGATGTTTAACTTAATACATGATATAAAATATAAAGAAAATTGATATTTAAAGACGTAGACATTGATTTTTGTGTATTTTTTCATGATCTTCTATCTCTTGTGATTTTCTTGTTCATTTTATTCTTTTTTATGTAATTTTTACTATAGTTTTAAATTTTAGAATCAGCATCGGGTTTTGTTTATGTATGTTTAATCAGTGTTACGTAAACATTGATTATTGTGTAATTCTTTCATGATCTACACTGGTAAATCAAGAAATTTTTTTGATGGGGGCGGAGATCTTAATAGGTAATTTGTTGAATATCACAATATATTATATTTTTCGGTCTGGTTCGGGTCGGATCTGATTTATTACCGAAAAACATTGTTAAAATAGCCCCTAAAATCTTGTATTTTCATATATATCAAGAACTACATTAAAGCAATTATACTCATAAAAATAATTATATATGATATTTAAGGTAATTATACTTATAAAAGTGATCATATATAATATGTGTGAAACAATTATACTTATCGTTAAAATGGTTCCCAAACTCTTTAATGCCGAAAACACATGTTTGAGAACAATGTCGGCCAATATAAATTTAACTTGATTAATAATAAAAAAAACATTTATCTTGCTATAATTTTTTATTCCTACTAATTAGTTGATTATTTGAGAGTGTAAGTACTAAAAATCTATTAGGTTATAAACCCTGATTAGCGAGAAAATATGACTTGTTAAACTGTAACCTAATTGTAGTTTTACCCCTGACAATGTGTTTGAAACATTATTGTTTTCTCTTCAGTTTCAAAAGTTCAAGGGGGCAATTAGAAAATTTAAAGAAGGCGGTCCGAATTTTCCCATATACATAACGTTGGAAATTTTTCGTTTAGGGTGGGCGGTTGCGCCCACCCCAACATGTGGATACACCACTGATCTTTCTATCTCTTGTGATTTTTTGTTCATTTCATTCTTCATGTTTGATGTAATTTTTACTATAGTTTTAAAATTTTAGAATAGGTATTGGGATTTGTTTGTGTATGTTTAAACATAATCAATAAATTCGCACAACGCATTCCCAGGTAAGACAAGAGATTGAAGAAGAGAAAATTGTCAACACATAAGTGGGATGATGGAGGAAGACCTCGTTGACCACCCATGATTCGGTGGTGGTAGCGTTGTTTTAAAGGAGGGAGAAAATAAGATTATAAATCCACCAACACTTTGATGTCGTATAAGAGAATACAAATCTATAAGGTATTATCATACATTACTGATAAACTATATATGAGAGTATAACGTAGATGATTACAAACAAAACATAATCTAATCATAAAAATAGATAAAAATAATTCGTATTTATGTAATATCGGATTAATACATCTCTCCTAAAGATCGATAACGAGTAAGTTTATAATTTATAGTGCTAACAACTTAACATATAACATTATTTTACTCTTTTCATATAAAATTTATGTTAATTCTTTTTCTTTTTTCTTTTTTACCTTTTCTTGTATCCGGTGTAATTTATTATTCTATAATATAATATATCAATAATGAATATATCATGAAAGATTTTACCTGCCCTATATGATATTAGTCGTAATGACCAATCAAATTTAGTCTTTGTTTTCAAGGTGCAAATTAAATCCAATAGGTTTTGGCTGAAATTGACAACAAATGAACTTACAATGTCTTTCAAACCTATGGGCGACGACACATTGTTTAACTTCAATTTTTGTCAAGATTTATGGTCCTAAAAGGTGATTAATTAGCAGTGCTTTGAAATATAAATATGTCAACTATGAATTTTTAATCTAAAATTAGTTGAAATATAAGAATAACGAGCAAGTTATGTGCCTATTGGTTACTTTTGATTGGATTTATTATAAAATATTGTTCGTGTAGTAAAGGCTAGTTACTAATTACTAATTTTATATTAAAAAGGTATTAATGGATATTATTTAATTAAATACCGGTACATTATAGCAGCAGGTTTCTAAAGTCGATTAAAATGTACATTACGTGTGTGTGTGTGATAGTTACATATAAGCACACATGTTTAATGCAATGCATTTGCTAAAGATCCTTATTTTACATATTGTTAACACATTTACATTTACATTTACAATGATCCATTGTGCAAATAACTTAGTTAACAATTTCAAAATGTGTTTATTACTTACTTTATAAAATCTTTAACATTATATTATCTTACATATAAAAAAAATAAAAGTCATGATGAGTTTAACATCTATATATTAAGATGAGATCTAATTGAATAACATATGGGAGAGAGAAAATGGAGTCGGGGCCGCAATGTGAGGTGACACTGAGTTGGAACATGGGTACCACGCAGAATCACCGTCCCGCCTTAATTAGCATGTCGAAGACGTTCGAAGGCGAAGGAGATTGAGGGAACGATACCAAAAATCGAGAGGGTACAGTCCCAAGTAATAAATGATATTTAAATCATGTCTCTTATGAAAGCTCTGTCATTTGATTTTACAAATTCTAATAAATGTTTTTTAAACAACAAAATCATAGGTAACACTTAGCAAAGTTAAAATAACAAATGAGAAGATAACGAAATAAAAAAAATGCCAAATGCAATAATATTGATAGAAGGATGTATTAAATAGATTTAATAAGAGAAAATATCATGTATTACATTTTGTCTACAGAAACAACATTAATTCTATATACTGATTTTCATTTTTATGCAAATGTAATACATGATAAATTATAAATTTCATCATTTCTAGTTTCTAGTATCTTATAAATCAAGTCTTTTAACTTTAGAATATACATAAAACATCCCTAAAGTTCATATATTGTCACAATTTTTGTTTTTTTTTTCTGACAGCATTTCTCTCTATTGTTTGAAAAAGGCATGCATGCGCCCTTTATGTGAGGGTAAGCATGTGTTTATACATTCGTCCATGTAACCAGAAGTAAATCAAATTATATAACACTTTTGTTACTATTATTATCACTAGTTTGAATTCTGTAATATTTCATATAATTTAATGCATCAATCTATATGATATTAAAAAAACTACCTAATAATGATAAATAATATGATTATAAAAAATAAACGTAAAATACGATAATAATATAAAAAACATAAGGACTAGTTTAACGGCACACATATTGATTTGTGGTAAAAAAAACACTACGCTTTAAATTTAAAGTATTACTAAAGTATGTGATAACTAAATATAGTCTTAGACATTTTGGTGAAAACAACGTCCTTCACTTCGTACGTATTGCCTTAGTAATTTATTTATTAACTATTTTTTTGTAAAAATTCGATCAAAGAAAAACCATTTTCTAAAAATGATTTGCCAATAAGAAGTAGAGTTAATTTTGTCATACAAATATAACGGTGACTCGGTGAATCGTACAACACTGAGGTTTATCCGATTAAATTTTGTCGCTACATGTTTCATAAACGACAAACTACTCCTACCAAACCATACCAATAGTTCAATACCCTCTTTTACCGTACGGATATTTTTATGACACATCTTCATCAAATAATTCTTCTTTTTGCTGTTCAAAAGTAAAGATTAAAATAACTTTTTTAACAACTTGAAGATATTATTAATTTAAGGGTGGAAATGATGCTTTTTTATGACATCTTATTTTTATTTTAAACTATCCTAATTAGTGTTGTCATTCATTTTAAATATCCTAAACTATTTCAACTACCCTAACAATCACTTGATGTTAATATTATTTAAAACTTTCATTAGGTGTTAGTAGTCACCAACGCGGCACGCATAGTCTACCCCAAACGGGCTCGGTTGTGTTGTCATCAACATGAAATACCTGCAAGAGTGTATGGAGTACCTAAGTGGTGCCCCGTCTACTTTAACATGAAAAATTACAAAAGTTAGCATGGAGTTGGAGCAATTAGTTCATCGAACAATGAAGCAAGAGCTAATAGCTAGAGAGAGAGAAACTATTTCAATGTTTTTAACTTTGCTTTATTGTTTATCTATAAAAAAACCTTATGCCTGAAATATACTTAAACAGTGTGATAAGAAAACATTTTTGTTTGAGAATATCCACTCATTACAAGTTTTTCAAATGCACCAACATATTAAGGCAAAAACTAAGTGGGCCCATCTTCTTCGTAAGCTCATTTGAACGAGCAGTTTTATGTACTTACCTAAGTTCATGAATCGGAAAAGCATAACTATAGGGAATTTACACATACAACTCATCATTTTTCATGTAAAGATGGCTATGTAAGAAACAAACATACACCGTACAATATCACATGATAATAGGGTATATTGCGGATGAACTTACGGAGAAACCTTACCTCTACCCTAATTAAGGGTAGAGAGGCCACACCCAAGAAGATCCTCGACTCATAAAACCTCTATACTAAGGATATAATGCATGTTACGTATAGAAAAGCACATAACATATCAACTACATCTATACTAAAGATATAATGCTTGTAAAGTATAATAAAATCACATAACATACAAATTACTAGCAACACAAGATAACCAATGCATGAATGCAATGAATTCCTGCAACTAATTGTAGGTAACATCGTCACTTATGACTACAAACACACCTATAAGTCGGAACCATTTACATCTATTGACTAAAGACATTCTAAGTAATGTTTAATGTTCTAGAAAAGGCCTAATGTCTACATTTCTTTACAACTCCTTCACCTTTATCTTATGTTTCCAAAATGAAATATCATTTATCATGTCCTCAAAAAGAAGTAGGTCCTATAAAAAATCATGTTCAAATTGATTATCCCATGTTGGACTTGTTTTCCTTCTATCCTCTTCCACTCCAATATCATGTTTGCGAGACACCGCCTTATATCTCACATTTGTCTTCTTCAAGTGTGCTCAAACCATCTCCATCTCCTATCTCTTATCTTGTTTGAAATGCATGCTACACCTAATCTAACCCTGAAGGCTTAATTCATGATCTTGTTAATCATCACATGTCCATACATCTACATCAGTATTCTCATCTCTACTATCTATCCATCTGCAGCTTTCGATCTTGTGTCTTCTTAAATGGCCAACAAGCAATCCCGTATAACATAGTTGGTCGAATTGTAACCTTATAAAATTTCAATTTTAATCTATCAAGGAATCTCCTATCACACTAAACATTTGAGGTTGCTCTCTAGTTGCACCAACCTTCTTGTACACGAGAGCTACATCACAATCAATGTTTACATCACATTATATAAATTATCCTAGATACTTGAACTTGGTTGTTTGTAGCATCACTTGTCCTCTAATATTCATATTCTCATCCTCCTCATATTATGTAGCATGATGTGAAAATATGGTCCATAGTCTTCGGAGTTTCATTGCATATTGGATTAATTAAAGAAGTGACATGTAAGCTTTGTTTTTTACAAAGCCTCCCAAAAGCATTCACAACCCGTTTCTTAAATTTATGAGTGTGTTCCCTATATTATATGGTATTAAAGATATTTTAAGAGGTTGATTTGTTATGGTTGTTGAGTTAGTTTGAGTTTGTTATGGTTGTTGAGTTAGTTTGAGTTTGTTAGATGTTAGTTTCTAGTTCTAGATTATTCTAGATCTAGTATAATACTAGCTTGATTTCTCTCATTTGTAACACATAAAAATCTAATGAGAAGATGGAGAATATTTCAAGTCATTACATTATTTTATGGTATCAGAGCTAAGCTCTGAGATTCCGGCATCTTCCACGGTAATCTTTCTCCGGCGACCTTTTCCGGCGACCTTTTCCGGCGACCATATCTCTGTCATGACTTCTCCATCTTTCTCCTTTGCACCTACAAACAACTCATCAAATCAAACCAATACCTTGCCAAACGTTGCAAATTTTCTTTCTATCAAACTCGATGATACTAACTATCTCAATTGGAAACATCAAATTACCACTGTTTTGAAGACATTAGGGTTGTTGAAGCTTCTGAAATCCGATGTTCAAGTTCCACAATCTGGTTCAACAGAAAGAGATTCATGAGAGAAATGTGATGGCTATGTTCAAGCGTTGATTACAGCAACTCTTTCACCATCAATTATGCATTTAGCTAGAAATTCAACTTCTGCTGCTTCTCTCTGGAAGTCAATTGAAGATTCATTTGTTCAAATCGTTTTTGCAAAACAGTCACAATTAAGAACTCAGTTTCATCTTTTGAAACAAAACACAAAATCTATAGTTGAGTTTCTGAACGAAGCAAAAGAAATTGTTGATACTCTGAATGCAATTGGAGATCCAATCTCCGATGAACTTCTTGTTCTACAAGTTCTTCAAGGTTTGAGTCTTGAATATGAGAATTTTGTGGTGAATATTGAAAATCAAGAGAAGACTCTCACCTTTTCACAGCTACGATCGCGATTACTCACCTATGAAGCTCGTCTGAAACAAAGGCAACCTTCAGTTCCTCCACCGCTTGTTGCTATGGTTGCTTCTACATCGACTCTGCCTCATTCTGATGGTTCTCGAACTGTGATTTGTCAGATTTGTGCCAAATCTGGACACAAGGCTTCAAGTTGTTACTTTCGGTATTCATCACCTGCTGGTCAAAGTGGAGCTCGTGCCGATGGTGGTTCGTTTGGTGGTCGCGGAAATAACTTCCGATTTAGAGGTGGTGGTCGCGGCCGCGGTGGTTCAACTGGTGGTTCGCGGTGGTCCTCGGGTGGGGAATCTTTTGCTGCTCATGTTGCTGATGTTCAAAGAACATCCTCTTCCACTTCTTATTATCCTAATTTTGGTGTTGGGCCTGGAATATTTGGATCTGGTTTTGGGCCTGGAATACCTGGATCTGGGCCAGCTAACTCTATTCCTAGTCCAACAGCTTTTGGACCACCACACTCCTCATCTGCTGGGCTGCCTTATTCTGGCCCACCTGCTAATGATAATGGTTCAAATACAGGTTTTGGGCCTCCACAATTTTATGGCCTTCACGCTGATTTTACACAAACATGTGCAAATGTTGATTCTTGGATTCCGGACTCCGGTGCCACAGCTCATATGACCTCTGATCCGTCCATTGTTTTTGGCTCGGTTCCTTATACTGGCTCAGAACGTGTGATTGTTGGTAATGGTACCTCTCTTACCATTTCCCATGTTGGTTTCTCTTATCTTCGTTTATCTCATTGCACTTTATTACTTCGTTATGTGCTTGTTGTTCCTGGTCTTGCCAAAAACTTATTGTCTATTACTCAGCTTGTTCTTGATCATCTTGTATCTGTCTTATTCTCACAATTTGGTTTGTCCATACAGACTCCTACAGGGCGGCTGCTCCACCACATGCGAGCTAGTCCTCATCAGCTCTACTCTCTCTCTGCTACTTTCTCTGTCTCACGGGAGCTCTGGCATTCTCGATTAGGACATCCTTCTGATCCAGTGTTATCTAGACTTTCTTTTTTACCAATGTCTCATAAAGTTCTAAATAAACCTTGTAATTCTTGTTGTATTTCCAAATCTACTCGATTACCATTTCATTCTATTGTATCTCACTCTACAGCTCCCTTACATATTATGCATTGTGATATTTGGGGTCCCTCCCCGGTTATGTCTCGTTGTGGTTATCGCTATTTCATCACATTTATTGATGATTATAGTCGTTTTACATGGATGTATCCTCTGACCAGTCGATCCCAAGCTGTTGATTGTTTTCGTCATTTTCGACCTTTGGTCGAAAATCTTTTCTCCTGCACTATTAAAAATCTTCAATGTGATGGTGCTCCTGAACTTGTTCACGGTGATATGGCTCGTTATCTTTCTGAGTCTGGTATTGCCTATCGGATTTCTTGCCCTTATACTCCCCAACAAAATGGGGTGGCTGAGCGCAAAAATCGTCATCTTTCTGGGGTTGCTCGTGCCTTATTATTTCATGCTCATTTACCAAAGAAATTTTGGTATGATGCTTATGCTACTGCAGCCTTTCTTATCAACCGTCTTCCTACACCGGTTCTTCATTTCTCCACACCTTACGAGGTTCTTTTCGGTACCCGTCCTGACTATTCCATACTTCGTACATTTGGGTGCTTATGTTATCCTTATCTTGGTGATATTCGTACGGATAAACTTTCACCCAAATCCACTCCTTGCTTCTTTCTTGGCTATGCTCCTAATCATCATGGTTATCTCTGTTATGATCCTAGTACTTCTCGTACTATCACTTCTCGTCATGTTATTTTTCATGAGTCTGTGTTTGATATTCCTGGTTCTGCTCCTCCTTCTGCTTCTTCCGCTTCTATCTTTTCTGATTTTGTTATTCCTTCACCTTCCTATCCTACTGTATCTTCCTCTTCCACTACACCTCCTCCTCCTCCTTCCCCTCCTCCTCCTCCTCCTTCCCCTTCTCCTCCTTCCCCTCCTCCTCCTCCTTCCCCTCCTCCTTCTTCTTCCCCACCTCCTCCTCCTGTACATCCTATGGTCACTCGCTCTCGTGATCATACTCGTCAGCCTAAACACTTTCTTAATCATGTTCTTTTTCACACTACTACTGCTCCTACCACTGAGCCTTCTTCATTTTCTCAGGCTCAACGTCATTCTGTTTGGTGGGATGCTATGCGTACTGAGTTTGGTGCGCTGCAGTCCAATCACACTTGGGATCTTGTACCTCCTCCTCCTTCTGCCAATATTGTTGGTAGTAAGTGGGTTTACAGGATTAAGCATAATCCTGATGGTTCTGTCAGTCGTTACAAAGCCCGGCTTGTTGCCAAGGGCTTTCATCAGACAGAGGGCATTGATTATACTGAGACTTTTAGTCCAGTGGTTAAACCCACTACTATTCATCTTGTTCTATCTCTTGCCTTCTCTCGTGGTTGGACTATTCGTCAGGTTGATGTCAACAATGCTTTTCTTCATGGTGATCTCTCTGAGACTGTTTATATGTCTCAGCCACCTGGCTTTGTTGACTCCTCTTGTCCTGATCATGTTTGCCTTCTTCGCAAGGCTCTTTATGGTCTCAAGCAGGCTCCTCGTGCTTGGTTCTCTAAGCTTTCTTCTGCTCTTCTGACTAGTGGCTTTATCCAGTGTGTATCTGACACTTCCTTGTTTGTTTATCAGCGTGATGGCCTTTCTTGTTATGTCTTGGTGTATGTGGATGACATTATTATTACTGGGAGCTCATCAGAGTTTGTTGCTTCTTTGATTACTCGTTTGGACTCTCAGTTTACACTCAAGGATTTAGGCACTCTGTCCTATTTCTTGGGTATCCAGGCTACCTTTACTGATAATTGTTTGCACTTATCACAGCAGCGTTATCTTCTTGATTTACTGCAGCGTACTGGATTGACTCAGTGTCGCCCTCTCTCCACCCCTGTTGTATCCGGGAGACAGTTATCCCGCTACTCTGGTACTTTGTTACCTGATCCTGTGCTCTATCGTAGCACAGTGGGTGCTTTGCAGTATCTTGTTCTTACCCGTCCAGAGATTGCTTATGTGGTTAGTAAGGTGTCTCAGTTTCTACAGGCTCCTATTGATCGTCACTGGGCTGCTGTCAAGCGGATTTTACGCTATCTTCGTGGTACTCTTACTCATGGGCTGACTTTTCGTCGCTCCACTTGCTTTGATATTCATGGTTATTCTGATGCAGACTGGGCCGGTTGTCTTGATGATCGTCGTTCGACGACGGGTTTTTGTGTGTTTCTGGGTTCCAATCTTATTAGTTGGAGTTCCAAGAAACAACATACTGTTGCTTGTTCTAGCACTGAGGCTGAGTATCGTGCTCTTGCTCACACAGCTGCTGAGATTCGTTGGATTATGTCTTTATTACAGGAGCTGCAGGTTCCTCAGTCATCACCCCCTACTCTTTGGTGTGATAATATTGGTGCCACTTACCTCGCAGTTAATCCTGTTTTTCACCAACGTACCAAGCATATTGAGATTGATCTTCATTTTATACGAGATATGGTTTTATCTCGCCAACTTTGTGTTCGGTATGTTTCTACTGTTTTGCAGTTGGCGGATTTATTGACCAAAGGTCTCTCCTCCTCTCGTTTTGATGACTTACAATCCAAGCTTCACGTTTTGTCTCCCCGTTCAGCTTGAGGGGGCATATTAGAGATATTTTGAGAGGTTGATTTGTTATGGTTGTTGAGTTAGTTTGAGTTTGTTATGGTTGTTGAGTTAGTTTGAGTTTGTTATGGTTGTTGAGTTAGTTTGAGTTTGTTAGATGTTAGTTTCTAGTTCTAGATTCTTCTTAGATCTAGTATAAATACTAGCTTGATTTCTCTCATTTGTAACACATAAAAATCTAATGAGAAGATGGAGAATATTTCAAGTCATTACATTGTTTTATATGGTATGGTTATAAATGGTTGTGAGTAAAGATTATGATAAATTTACTTTTTAATTTGTATTTTTGAGAAACACTACTCAAATCCTTGTAATATTTTTAATATATTTTAAGTGGTTGTGAGAGGAGAAGAGAGAAAAAATAATGATAACAATATAAAAAATATTATTTAGTTGAAAAGAAGAGAGAAAAAATAATGATTTTTAGTGTAATTATATGAATAAAAATGATAAATGTGTTGTGAATGCTCTAAGTTGTTAACTAATTCACATCTGTCATCATATAAAAAGATTAAGGGGGTGTCTGATATCAGCTGACTCGGCTGACCGGCTGACTCGGTCAGCGGGTCAGCCTGTTTGATACGCTCTTCATTTCAGCTGACCGGGTCCAAGATGGCTGACCCAGACCTGAAATTAAAAAGACTGGCCCAGACCTGAAATTAAAAGGCTGACCCGGCTGACCACCCACGGCGACCACCTGCGCGACCGCGACCAGCCACGGCGATAACCTGCGCGACCACCCACGGCGACCGCGACCACCCACGGCGACCGTGACCACCCTTTGCGGTGGCGGAGGGGCGGTGGCGGAGATGTAGGCGGCGATGTTGGGAGATGTACGCGGTGATGTTGGGAGATGTAGGCGGCGAAGGAGAAGATGTTTGTGAATATATATATATATATATATATATATATATATATATATTATTAAGGGTATATTTATTATTTCACACTCAACTAGCAGAAAAATTTAACAGAAGTGTACACAGTGATTATTTTTCTCATTCAGCAGAGTCAGTCAGATACTAAATCAAACAGCAAGTTTCAGTCAGATACAGACCCAGTCAAAACTTCTTACTGGATCAACTTCTGACTCAATCAAATCTTACTCAGTCAGCAGTAATCAAACAGCCTCTAATTTTTATGAGAAGCCATATAATCCTATGAAAAGAGTTGGATGAAGTGATTGGGATAGTAACTTTTGAGTTGATTTCACCTGAAAACACAACTTCTATCGCATAACCCTGATCATTTGTCAACATCTCCACTTGACTTGTAATAAAAGTTTTAGATGGTGTTAGCAGCTCCTACATATCTATGAATTGATCCAAAAGCGAATGGCCTCATCGAATAGTTAACATGGATAAAACTTTGTTGGAGTTTCATGTTTTAATTCATGTTTTGTCAATGATGATTATTTATAACTTATTAATTAGAGATAAATAATCACTTCCTATAATATACGATATAAATATACATTAAGGGGCTGTTTGGCAACATCTGATTGAATAAGTGTTGAACCAGGTCTGAACCAGTAAGATATCTGAATCAATAAGTGATCTGGGCCGGTGTGCATTGCGACGACACCCTTCACCGCGTCACCGCCCTCCACCTCCCCGGTGTTTCACTCTCGACCACCACCCTCTCCATCACCGCAGACCGACTTCATGTCTAACCCGAATTAGACTTTGGTTCAAGTCTGACTGAATAAAGGGTTCGGTCAGACCTCTTCTCCGGTAAGACGTACACAACCAAACAAGCCACGTCTGACTGAGTCAGACTTGCATGTCTGACCGGGTTTGGTCAGACGTAACCAAACAAGGCCGAAGTCTGAAATTCTATGAGCGAGTTGGTTCGGCTCATAATCTTTCCAACCAGCTGAAAATCAAGTTCATACACAACTCATTAAGACCTCAAGCACAAGGTGACTCTTCTTTTTTAAAAAGTTTGATGGTGAAATACCAAAGGAAAGGTATAATAGGTGTCTGGTAGGATTTAATTTAAATTGATTGTTGGTGAACTAATTATTGTTAGTCACATAAAACTTCAAGAGACATTAAACACTGGTTGTGAAATTATCAATGAATTTCATGTACTTTCTCGTAGCAAAACAGTAGATCAACGACTCTTGCCTCGTGATAGACTTCTCTTTTCCCTTTCCAGCTACAAAAAATCCATATAACATCGATCAAAAATAAGTTCACCTACTCCTTCCAAACAAAATTTAGTTTTTGGACTTTTGGTGTTGTCCACTCAATAAGGTAGTTAAGGTAGTTAAGTATGTCTTGTGGGAGCTCTTGTCTAGGTTATTTAGTAGGTTGTTTGCAAGTTAAACTAAAGCAAACCTCAAAAGAGTTCGAAAAAATGTGTTTCATCATAATAAGACATCAGACCATTTTCTAATTGGTTTCTAGATAACTTATAATAATTAAGTGATTCTGTTAGGGTATAAAAATGTTTAATGTCTAATGTTCATTTTAAGAATTGTTATTTGAACTAGTTTGGTGCGTAAATTTATATTTTTCCATCAACAATTCTAACTTTTCACGAAATAGCTAAATTTTAGCAATAGGAATGATTGATAAAATAATTAAATCAATCTATGGGAGTTTTAGGTAAGATGTCTAAGTAGTGTAAAATAAATAACAAACACAATTTTGTCAAAAGGTTCAAAAACGACAATAAACTAGATAAATGCTATAACAAGTAAAACAGATCCTTGAAAACGATCAAATAACATGGATCTCAACAACAATTTGCAAGAGAGTTGGGTGGTCAATTTCATGGATTTAAGTTCATACAATTATTATGGTTCGTTTAATCATATGTTCATTTATAATGGGGTGTGATACTCACGCAACCTCAACCTTTCACACTCGACACGCCGTCAAAAGCGGGTGTGACAGGATGACCATCAGGGTGATCACATGCAAAGTGACAAGAAAAAGTGATTTTTGAATTATTTTTATTTTTTGCACCAACCACAATAGCAATACACCTCGTTATATGTTTTTAATTAAACATCACATTCATACAAACATTAGACACATTTTTATAATGATTATTTGAATGACTACGTATGTGTTGGCGTCCCCGTTGGACTTGCTAGGCCTACCCTCTAGACTTGTCACTACGACGTAATGCAACCCAAGATCTTAGCGTAGAAAGCCAAAGGCCTTTGGACAAAACCCATGAACTTCAGACTAAGATAATTGTTGACTCAAAGTATTCAAAAAAAGCAAAAAGAGGTTGCCTTGAAAACTTACTAACTACGCCACTCTTACATCAAAGAGAATTTCTTACAAACTATGATCTCATAAACAATTATATATAATACTAATTTTCAACTTTATTATACATCATTAGTTGTATTTCATGCTTTATAGGTTGTATTTTTTATTATTGTTTCTTTTAAATTTTAACACTAATAGTTGTTATTTCTTATATTTAACACTAAAATTTTTTTACTTTCAACTTTGATGTTAGGATCAGAAATCTACGTTTGATTGTTTAGAGAGTATTGCAACGGAAATCGAACAATTAATTAGCCAATTCACAAGAATACAGTTGATATTCAAAGTAAGAGTGAATGGTTATAGAAAGAATTCTGCAAATCAAATATTTCATTCAATACGCGCTTTCGTGGTGGCAAAATGTCACACATACAATTAGGTCAATCATCCCTTATATAAGAGATGTCGTGGTGAAACATTCTTTATATAGGAGATGTGACGTCTGCTGATGTCATTTGATAGTGACATCTAACAGAATTATTCAAACTACTGAAAGTTAACACAACTACTGAAGATGTCAAAACAGCTGACATCTTCTTACAAAAATACTAAGTGTTAACTATCACTACAACTACTGAAAAGAAACTACTGAAACTACA
Source organism: Flaveria trinervia (assembly GCA_025506515.1). Classification (NCBI taxonomy): domain Eukaryota; kingdom Viridiplantae; phylum Streptophyta; class Magnoliopsida; order Asterales; family Asteraceae; genus Flaveria; species Flaveria trinervia. The sequence continues at coordinate 7,764,583 of CM046448.1, forward strand.
ACGACTGAAGAACATGATCTTCAGTCGTTTTACAATTACTGAAACAGAAAAGAAAACTATTGAAAGGAAACCATCACAACAACTGAAGAATGCTTCTTCAGCTGTTGTGACAAACTCTGAAAGCTTCAGTACTTGGACTTCTTGAACATCAGCTGATGTCTTCAGCTAATGTCTTCAGTCTTTGTACTTCAGCTGTTGATTTTCAGTACTTTAGTCTTCAGTTGTTGAAGTCTTCAGACTTTGATCTTCAGTTGTTGAAGTCTTCGGACTTTGGTCTTCAGCTGTTGAAGTCTTCAGACTTTGGTCTTCAGCTGTTGAAGTCTTCAGTACTTTAATCTTCAGCTGTTGATCTTCAGATTTCGTCAAACAGCTGATCAAGTTTTCAACAGTTGTTGTGATGTCTTGTGGGACTTAAAGGTTTTTCTGATCTGGTTCATTGGTTCTTTTGGTCCAACATTTGATCTCATATACTTTTAATCTATTGCAAAATTTTCGTTTTTACGTTACAATCTAAAATTTTCAAGTTAATATGTTGCAACATGCGTATGTGGTTCAATGTTTTTATATAATTTATTCTGTTTACCGATCACTTCATGTTTTACGTTTCGGTCTAATTTTTGCACGTGTTAACAGAAAGAAGAGAAAGCGCCATAGTGAGAATGATAACCGCTATGTAGCCAAGTCATGCAACGGAAGTCTATGGTTCAATGTTTTTACGCCTACATTTTCTTTTCATTATTATTTCTTTTATTTTGTGGTTTTTTCAGTGTTGGTGATAGCTAACGACGGTGTAATATTAATATTGCTTAGCACAATTTTACACCCTCACCGCAACAGTTTTATCTATATTCCAATCACTCATACTCACATATACTTTTAACATTCATATATTTGCTATTTATTTTTCTAAATAAACTATCAGATAAATTCAACATAGTTACACATATATGTAAGCTAAAAAAAGTGTCTTGGGGATATAGAAAATAACGACATAGAAAGGGGGTCTGATTGAAACCCCGATAACCCTCTTTCTTCAACAACAATGTAATTTGTGCTTTAGGTGCAACTTTTCGTTGGACTCTATTTGTAGGATCATCTTAAATCTCGTGTTCCAATCTTTATAAAATTGAAATCCTAAATAACAAACACGTAAAATCACCATCGCCAATCACTAGCGTCAATGAAGTCTACAAAACCCTATATATATAGTGTATACAAGTAGCCAACTAGATTGAGATGATGAGGAGAGGTGTTATATAGAGAGAAATAATTGTCTGTTTATACGAACAATCAGCAATAGAAGATAGTGTTTCATAAGAGATGAAAGAGAACGAGCAACTACAGTTCAATGCAGAGAAATAGAGGCAAGTGAAGTGGTCCATGGGGCATCCGTTGAACAACATAAATGTAGAAGAGAAAGAGAAGTGTGATAACTGATAAGTAAGCCATTATTGAATATGCTTTAGGCTGTTAGGTATCGTTGTATACTTGTCTGCATGCATATCACAAAAGATTAAACTTTGACGATTTATAGTTAAAAAACTAAGAATACTAAAGTTTCAAGAATAAATATTTACCAATTTAAAATTTATATGTAATCTCATTTACAAATGTTGCTGGATTTTTCTTATTCTTTTATAAAGACATATTAATTGTTATATATTTATTCTAGTAGCATGGTTCAAATGTGGCTTTCGTCTAATGGTTTGTTTAGTTTTCATACATAGGCCTAATGCGGGTTCAAACCCTGCCCGCCACAATCTTTTCTTTTTTATTTTTCGGTCTTTTTTATTTTTTATATTTTTCTTTCATTTAAATTACTTTTTTAAGATTAGATTTCACACGTGTAATAAAATTTGCATACACCCTGCAACTTGTCCTTACTAGTTAAAGTCATCATAGGCCTTGTTGCAACATGCGAGTCTTCCACTAAATTAATTTTTTTTTATTTATTATACCACAACGTGCGATGCATAATATTGTTTTAATATGTTTCTTTTATGTACTAAAATGCGTTACCATCCATATGCAGGGGCGAAATTTAATAGGGGCCGGGGGGCCGCCGTCCCCCTATTTTTTCGTACGTAGTGTTAAATTTTAGCCCGATAGTGTAAATTTTTGGCCCAGTAGTATAAACTTTTTATATAAATTTCGAGTTCGCCCCCGTAAAAAATAATTTCACCCCCGCCCCCCCTTAAAAAATTGATTAAACTCCGTCACTGTACATATAACAAAACATGTAACAAAGTTTATAACCGCAACAATACTAGTGGTCACGCCCCAACGTGCAGATAATTTGGATTACTTGAAAACAAAAAATACATGTCGCGACGGAGGACCAAATCGTACGGTCTGATTGGAGTCTAGATATACAATCACGTGAGCATCAGGCTGACCAGTGGTAAGAACTACACGTGGAGAGTTATTACTGGCTGGGTCCACTCATGTAATCTCCAAGTCATAACATGATTTTGACCCTTCGAGATCTACTTCATTCGATTTTCCACGTCATCATCCCTATCCATATTTGGATAACGTTGGAAGAACAGTTGTATATTATTATTCCTTCACTTTCAATTCCTCGGTTCCTCCAAGTTATATAACTTTTAACTCACTATAGTGGATCTAAAAACTTTTATAAAAGTAACATTATATCCTCTAATTATGGGAAACACTATTAAACTAATATATTAAACTAGTTTATCCTTTCACCTTACTTTTTGTTATCATATAGATAGATTAGCATTGATTAAAATATTAAGTTGGCATATCAATACTCTTACTTTAAAACAAAACATATGTATAATCATATATAGGATACAATAATATGGTGTAAAAGAACAAAGTTTCTTTTCGACATACAAAGATTAAGAGTTAAGCAAACGAAAGTAAAAAATATTAAATGAGTAGATTGAGCTGTTTAGCAAAATATTAGTCTGTGTATAAAAGTTAAAAGTTAAGTAACTTGTACTAACGCAATATATTGGGCTACATCCACTGATGGTTTTTTATTTTCATTTATATGTAACATGTGTTATAGAAATTCTAATGGTCTTATAAATTTTTGAAAAGTGATGCTGAAAAAAGTAACTGGAGAATAAAAGGCAAAACTACATATTGGTTTAGTGGTGAAACATTTGTTAGTTAATAGTAATTTAAAGGTTTGAATAATTGGTGGTGGAGTTTATAATGAGATTTGAACCCTATGTAAAAAATAAAGTTGTATTCGTGCTACGACCAGTATCAAGCGGGTGGTACACCCACACTTTAGACTCGCTTGGACAATGCATTGAACCCCAAAGATGTTTAGCATGTGTTGGTATCGACGACATCATAATAGATGGTTAGCATTCTATTGTAATCACACAAATTTTAGCAATTATAATTCTTGTTAAAGAATATCGTGTTTCTAGTTTCTTTAGTGAGATAAACCTATTTTTTGTAGACCGGATCGGATCATCCGGTCCGACCGGGAATCGGAGTGGTGATCGAACCGGTTCATATCAGTTCGTTTTGGAGGGGTTCAACCAGCCAGTTCGTCCCGAATCGGTGGTCGGACAGGACTTTGATTATTTTTTTTAGCTTTTTGAATTTTAATAGATAAAAATGGGAGGTTGAACAATAAATTAGTATATTGGACATAAGATATTGAATTATATATATATATATATAACTTTATATATAATATCCTTTATATAATTATGACGTTTTCGGTTCTTAAATCTGGTTCGACCGTTCCGATCACCGGACCAGTAAAACGTCCGTTCGACGTCCGATCCGATTCTAAGAAACGTACACATTGTTATCACTTTTTAATTACAAACTAACTTTTACAAGCTATTGATTCTCTTTATGAGTCATAATCTATTCCTAAATCCTACATAGAGTAATTAAATTATTACTAAACTATATACATATATTACCGTTATAATATTATACTGATATAAGTTTTCTTACATAAGTATAAGTTTAGGAAGACAAGATTTGTTAATATGATGATATCTTATAAATGCTTGTTATCTTAAGATTTATTTATTTATTTATCTTGTGGTTGGATTTGTAAAGAAATATCTATTCGGTAATTTTTGGGTTTGTAGATTGTGTCATAGGTTAACAACCCGTGTGTTATACCGATTGAATAAATAAAATAATAAATAATTAGTAATAAAAATTTATGAATTATAAAATCATGGTTGAAGATAAAATATGATTATAATTGCATATAGATAGCTATTTCAAGTAAATAAACAATAGATAGGTTATGAATAGATACATATATGGATAAATAGATAGTCTAGAAAACCCATTTATTATACGGATAATAGTTAGTAATAAACAATAATATAAGATATGCATAAAATTATATATACGTATTTGTTCAAGAGATACAATTATACTATCTTTAACTCTCTTATCTAAATAGTTTTATTTTTAAATATTTGTTTTAAGATTTTCTTGTAAAAATTTATTGTTAATAAAAATCTTGTTTATTAAAACTCACGTTTTTAATTATTCTGATTGTTTTAATAAAACTATTTTTAGAAAATTCCATATTTTTATAATTATTTTAAAAAATGAGTGATTTAAAATATTTTGTTTCAAAAGGTTCAATGTTTTAGAAAAATATGATTTTAATTTTCTTAATAAAATTTATTTTTAAAAATATAGTTTGATTTTAAAAAATGTAAATGAGAGAGAAAAATATATCAATTAACTAAATTAATCTTTATGAAAAGAAAGAATTGTTTGAGTGTTTAAATTACTTTAATACCCTTTTAGATGAAAAAAATAAATTGAGTATGTTTAAAATAATGACAAGTGTCAAAAAATTGGTTTAAGAAGATGAAAAATGACAAAAGAAATATTATTTTATTAATATCTATAGATTATAATTACATATGAATAACTATTGCAATTAAATAAATAATAGATAAGTTATAGATAGATAGATATATAGATAAATAGATAGTCTAGAAACTCATTTATTAAACGGATTGTAGTTAACAATAAACACGAAAATTTATATTACGATATTTTAATATAAGATATGCATAAAATTATATATACGTAATTGTTCAAGAGACAAAACAATTATATTATTTTTAAGTCTCTTATCTAAATAGTTTTATTTTTAAATATTTGTTTTAAGATTTTCTTATAAAAATTTATTGTTTATAAAAATCTTGTTTATTAAAAAATCAAGTTTTTTATTATTTATGTTGTTTTAATAAAATTTGTCACATCCCCACCGACGGCGGAATCATCGGGGGAGGGGGGGACGAATGTAAAACGATTGTTTATAGCGCACGGAACTAAATAAGTTGTAATGATATTAAATATTATTTTTAATGAACATTACAAGACAATTAAATAAATACTACACAAACAAGATATACACAACAACATAAGACTTTCTATTAACTAAGTCCAAGTCCTATATGAGCATGAAGAGATTTTCAAGTAGTAAACCTGAAACATGTTAAAAATAAAATATCAACTTTGAAAGTTGGTGAGTTCACATGGGTAAACACAAGTGTGTGTGTGTGTGTATATATATATATATATATATATATATATATATATGTATGTATATATAAAGGTTTACAAACAGCAATTCATGTCAATGGTTATGAGTTAGCAAGTTTATAGAACTCATACAGTCACAACAAAACCTCGACTTGATTACAAGTTTATAAGATTGGCTAAGTATACTTGGTTCCCATGATGAACAAGCATACGTCATCAGGAGCCGGCATTGTAGCGGTACGGCTTCGCTCCCGGTTCTTGTTTTGTGATCTCTCGGTTTGTGAGTGTGTTATTGGATGCCTATGTTTCGGTTTTGGATGTGAGGTTAAGTGTGTGCATGATGCTGCGATTTTGTGTGTGTATGTAATCTGCGATTTATGGGTGTGTGGGTATGATCCGCATTTATGTATGTATGTGTTTTCTGTGTTATATATATATATATGTAATGCGGATGTGTGTGTGTGATCCGTATGTATATGTTTGTGTGTGTGTGTGTGATGATGTGTGTGTGTGTTAATTATGTGTGTTCGTATGCATTGGTGTGTGGGGTTTTTAACCGTGGGTTCGGTGTACTCTTGTGTGTGGCGTTACGTATGTATATATAAGTATTCGGTGTATATATATAAGCATGTGTGTGCTGCGTTGTGTGCCTATATATGCATGTAGGCTGCGTATGTATATGTAATCGGTTATGTATGCTTGTTACTGGAAGAGGAAATAGCCGAGGGTGTAGTGTATATATATTTGTTTTGCAATATATATGCATATAGATTGGTAGTTGGGTCCTCGGCAGTGTGTGATTTTATGTATATATGTGTGTTCATCAGTTCATGCATGGGTATTTATGCATGTGTGTTGTATGCGATGTGCATGTATGTAATGTGAATATGAAGTTTGTGTGTGCTTATTTATTATTATAATTGTGTGTGTATTCCTGCGAATGGGTGTAGTTATGATCTGCATGTGTACGTCTATTGAATGTGTGAATATATATGATATATGGGGTGTATGCATGTGTATGAAATTGGGTTTGGAGTTTGAGTATGGTTGCAACATTAATGACTGACATGAACCCGAACCGAGCCGTGAAACGCGAAACCGTACAATACTTATGATTATAGTTAATAAGTGATATTAATTGTATACTAACTGAAATTCAAGTTATTTGGAAACCTAAGGTTTAGTGTTGCATTACTATTTTTCCGTGCGTTCAAGATGAGTTCTCAGCCCCGTTTTATCTATTTTCTTTGGGGTGAAAGAAACGTGGGTTCTAAACGTATTTTCGTCTGATCAGTATTACTGTAATATCACTTATTTACTAGTGTGACACCATGCTTAAGTCCTCACTTTCGAACCGTTAATATATGTACTTTAGCGAGGTAATTCTGAGTAGATCTACTGGGTTTGACAAACTCCACCCAGGCTAGTCGCGCTAGCACAACGTTCGTCAAAAGAGGGTTTAATTGACCTAATTTTTGTTGCTGTGACCGGTGTTCACAGCCGATGCATTTCTTTACGTTGTCAGCGTCGGTAGCGAACTTCATACACTTAGTAACTTGTTGAGTAGACTAGCTATCTACTGATATTATTTATGATTACTGCATCAGTTACTCTTATGTTCTATTTATCAAAACCTGTGAACTCACCAACCTTGTGTTGACACTTTAGCATGTTTCTTTCAGGTTCTTAAGCTGCGCACGAATAGGAACATCTCACACTGCATTCATCATCGTAGAGTCTAATGAACAATTTACATTTTTCTACAAAATATATTTATTTGGTTTGCGCGTGTTTGCGCTATTTAAATTACGTATTATTTCGCTTCCGCATTTATTTTCATGTTTCGTATTTAATTATGATTTTAAGAAACTTTATTTAATTTGAAAATTATGTTTTGTAATTGTTGCGTCGTTTGGTGTAACTAATGGCTAAGATCCTGGTATGTCACGCGCCTAACAGTATTACTCAGTTTGTGGAATTTGAGGGTGTGACAGGTGGGGGGGGGGTTGGTTTAACAATTTACACATTTGGTCCCTGATGTTAAGATTGTTTATTATTTCATGTAAGAACTTTTAAATTAAGTTTTGGAAATTACAAACTATACCCTAGACTTATACCAAACTAATTTGAATAATAAATCAAATTAATTGGTTATTAATCTTGAAATCTTTTAAAAACTAGTAAACCTTATAACTTGGTTATTTATTTTTACTTAATAATTAAAAATTATAATTACTTATAAAGTTGTATAAGTTTATTGAATCCATTTCATAACTTAATAGTTTTTAATAAAACTTTCCATTTATCATATCTTGTAAATTAATTAGTAAGTCTTTATATCTTTATGAAAAAAATATTTATAAATCAATAAGTTATTACAAGTTGATTTAATGTATTTGATCCATTAAATTTATTACATATTTTAAATAAAAAAATCCAAAAATAAATTCGGATTTGGGTATTATTTTGGAAAATGGTGGTTGTTACAAAATTGTTTTTAGAAAATTTCATATTTTTATAATTATTTTAAAAAATGAGTGATTTAAAATATTTTTTTTAAAAGGTTCAATGTTTTAGTAAAAATATGAATATTAATTTTCTTAATAAATTTATTTTTAAAAACATAGTTTGATTTTAAAAAAATGTAGATTAGAGAGAAAATATCAGCTGATCAAATTAATTTTTATGAAAAGAAAGAAATTATTTGAGTGTTTAATAATTTAATATCCTTTTGGAGAGAAATAAATTGAGAATATTTAAAAGAATAACAAACGTTAAAAATGTAATTAAGAAAAATAACAAGTGAAAAAAACATTCTTTTATTAATATCTATAGACTGAGATGTTTTTTTGTTCGAATGTGTTGAATTATGGATATAGTTTCTTTATTGGTTGCCTAATTTAAGATTTTTTTAATATTCTGATAAACTTTACACGAGGCTTTTAAATAGTAGAAAATGTGTATTCCTAAATTTGGTATCGGCTAATACGCGTGTAGTTACGAGTTAAATAAATAAGATAATAAATAATTAGTATTAAAAAATTATAAATAATACAATATGATTAAAATTATATATAATAATTAAATTTGTATAAAATGAAATTTCATATGGTTCAAGTTAGATTTACCTGTACGTTTTTTGTGAAAACTTTTAATCATGTCTAGCACATTAACTACTTAGGAAAATAAACTTTAATAAAAATTGAATTTTTTCATAAAAAGTTTGTTGTATTAGAATATTTTGTATTTCATAAAAATTATATTTTTTAAAAAGTGCTATTTAATACAAAAGAACCAGGTTTTTAGTTTAAACAATATGTTTTTTTTTCAATTTTAAAAGGTTTGAATAATATTATTGGTATTTAGTTTTATCATTATAATAAAATGAAGTGATAAAGTTAGCATGAGAAGGCTTAAAATTATGTCATGCGATATCTTAGTTATTTATTTATTACATATATATTCAAGAGAGATAGATAGACTAGAAACATGTGTATTAAATATTTAATAAAACAATTTAACAGTTAGTAATAGAAATGAGGAGTTATTATATACTATTTTATAACAAAATATTATTAAATTACATATAGATAATAATTCAAGAAATAAAAAAATTATATTATTTTTGAACCCTTTTGTCTAAATAAATTTTTATTGAACTTTCCTTTCAAGAAAACTGTTATAAGAAGATTTCATTTTTTTAAATCTTATTTCTCAATAACTTTGTTTTTTAATTATTTACGTTGTTTTGATAAGAATGATTTTTAGGATATTTCTCCTTTTATATTTTTTTTAAAAATAGTGATTTAACATATTTTGTTTCAAAATATTTCATGTTTGATAAATTTCATATTTTATGAAAGCTTTGTTTTTAATTATTTCTATTCTTAATAAAAAGATGTTATTTTTAATTTTTTTAATAGGATCTAGTTTTATAAAGATAGTTTGATTTTAAAAAATCAAAATGAGAGAGAGGTTTAATTAAGGGTCATAATAAAAAAACACCCACTTGGATAAATTGACACCCGCCTATACGCCACGTATGGTACCGTACGCGTCGTATATGGTCGAAAACACTGAAAACAAGGAAAATTCAGGGGGCTGTCAGATTGCTATATACCACATATAGACCTATACGACCTCCTATATGACACATATAGAGCTATACAACGTGTATAGCAAATTTCAACACTAACTATGAGGAAAAATCCAGGGGGCTATCTGATTGTTATACGACACATATAACCTCATACGACACATATAGCCCTATACGATCCTCCATACGACGCGTATGAGCCTATATTACACGTATAGAAATTTGGGATGCTGATTTTTAATTATGGGGTATCTAAATAACCAAATCCTTAATTAAATTGATTTTTTAAGAGAAATTAATGTTAGTGTTCAAATGACTATAATACATTTTTGAATGGAAAAATGATGTGGGGATGTCAAGAAAGATGAAGTGTGACCATTTAAACTTTCTTTTATCATATAGTATAGATGGATAGCATTTATTATGGAATCATTTTTATATTATCTTAAATAACTTTTTAAACGACTAATTGAATTAATGACGAGCTATTAGCCTAACCGATTATCTTTTATTACTCGAGTACAAAATCTAAGACCAATTTTAGCATGAAACTCAATATTGGTGAATAAAACTCCTTGTCCAACTTGTAATCTATTTTTTTTATCATGTGTGATACTTGAACCAAAAACCTTCACCTATGTTAATGAAGTCTTGGAGTATCTTACCACAACCACCCATGTAAGGATCATTGGCATATCTTAAATAACTAAATAGGAACAATATAGTTTAGTTAGCATATAAAATAAAAAAGGTAAATTGGATTTTAATATTATGACTTATTGGTTGATAATAGTTCATATTATCAGTTTGGCTAATAGTAATAGTAATGTTCATTTTGTTGCTAATGACAATCATAGAAACATAACTATCACTGATTTACACTCGATTTTCACTGCACTTCATTGTATGTTTTCTTATTTTATTCGCAATCATCATCGTGAGCAAAATCAAGTGAATATTAGATGTAATTCAATGAATGATTATGATGATAGGATTGTCTTTGATAATAAAAATGTAATATAGGATTATCATTGGTCAAACTAATAATATAGATTATCACCAATCAACAATTGATAGTTTAAATAATTAAAATCTCATCTCACATAAAATAATATTTTCAAGTTTAAATATTATTCATCATTTATATGCCTTTCCTTTTATAAAAACAACTCAAAATATTGTTCAAATCATAAACACATAGGGTATGTTTGGTATGGGGTAATGAAATGAATGAAGGAATAAAATGAATGAATGAATGGAATGAACGAGAAAATGAAATGAATTATTACATTATATTGTCTTGTTTAGTTACCCTTTAAAAATAAATGAATCATTACTTTGTGTTGGTTGTTAAGTATGAAAAAACGAAACAATTAAATGTAAAAGTAGTTATGATGGTGATGGTGAGCGGTGGTGGTGGCCGGTGGTGGTTTCCGGAGGCGGCGGTGGCTGGAGGTGGTTTCCGGAGGCGACGACAACCTTCGGTGGTTTCTTGCGGTGGTGATTCCCGGTGGCGACGACAACCTTCGGTGGTTTCTTGCGGTGGTGATTCCCGGTGGCGGTAGTGGCCTTTGGAGGTGGTTTCTTGCGGTGGCGGTGGCCGATGGTAGTTTCTGGTGGCAGTGACGGTGGCCCGGGGGTGGTTTTCGGCGTCGGTAGTGGCCGACGACAGTTTCCAGCGATCTTTGGTTTCCGGTAGTGGCCGGAAGTGGTAGCCTTCGGTGGTTTGCAGCGGCGGCGACGATGTCTGGTGATGGTGTTCCCGGGGTGGTGGTGGTCGGCGACAGTGGTGGCCGGTGGTGGGTGGCGCCGCTGTGGCCGTTGGTTGGTGGCGTTTGTGGTGGTTGATGTTGACGAGCGATCTTGGTGGTCGGTGGTCGTGGTTGTGATGGGTGGTGTTGATGACTAATAATGGAAGAAGAGATTAAATGAAAATGAAGAATGAGGAGTGAATGTAATGAATTTGAGGGAATATAATTAATTACGTAATGTTCATTCCATTACTTCCGCCAACCAAACATGCTTTTATTCATTCACCCTTAATGGTTTATTACATCCCGTCTCTCATTCAAACGATTAGAATAATAAGTTTTGTTAAGAATAATAAACAAACACTTAAAAGATAAATTTATAAAATGTAGCATGTGTACAAATCTTCGGGCTTTTCTAGAATAATATAGACTATATAAATGAGATTCTTTGTGATTAAACCTCTCCAAAAAAATCTTCTACAGAAAGATATTTTAAAAGTCGAAAACCCCAAGAACATAGATTGTGGGTTATTTAGTTTACGTGGCAAACACTCTGGGAATGCTCCGAAGCATAATTCCTTCCTTTAGAAAACCAATCTAAAGGATACTCCAAGAAGATCTAGGCAATTGGTAAGATGCTTTGCGAGAATGTTTATAAACACAACTAAATAGAATTAGTCACAAATTTCGTGACACAATATTACTCGTAACATGAGTATGTCAGTTTATAACTCGATCTTGCATCGTGCATGTGCTGTTTGTCTAGATTTCGAAAAAAATTCTAGATTTCTGAAGCTACCTTAAGTTTCAATGGACTTAACATCTCTCATATATTCAAGTTCGTAGTTTACAATAGAGTGGGAAAGGGTTTGCGGGGCTAATATTTAAGACAATTTCATATACCTTCTTTTAATTTATAAAATTACATATTTCTTAAATCATGTTTAAAAAATACTATATATTATATATTGAAAAAATATAATTTTATAAGTTTGAAAGAATATAATTCCTCTCTAAAAACTTTAATATATATTAATCTAAACTAATCTAAACTCAAGTAATGATCTCAACCAACTTATTCGGTGAGCTCTTTTCCATTTCCTTCCATAACACCAAACCATAAAATTCAAGAGCGATGACATTGACTCACACTCGTGTTGCACACACATACAAACACACATCAATTCACACTCACATATCAAAAGCACAAGCACACATTAGATTAAATAAAAACACAAATAAATCCAAAAAATGAAAAAAAGATTGATAGTGGGTGTGAGTCAAGTTTCAATTTATTGTTTCATTTGTGTGTGTTAATCGAATTGAAACCCAAAAGTCATAAGCAAACAATCATAACTTACTCAATAAATCAATTCCAATTTTACGTGTTTACATGTAGATTAAAAACAATCACAGGTTGATGTGCAACTCTTTAATTGATTTGATCAATATGTCCTTCTACAGTTCGAATTAAACCTACTGATTGTGATATTTACATCGTTCTTCATAGACTAAACCTTAAATTAAAGGCACGCACAAATCACAACCTTGTTCACTAGTATCGAAGTTATTAAACGAAACCCTATCTAAAAGATGAAGGTGACTAGCCATCTGCCGACTAACCTTGTAGTAGATATTCACAAAGAGGGTGATCGTATATGTTGGGAGTACATGTAAGATATCAATCGATGATGGAGCTTGAACAAATATATATATATATAACGAGACCCAAAAGTAATGGAACCCATAAAATTTTCTATGAGGGGGATTGACTCAATACATATAACATTTTCAAACGAAATACACATAAATTTCAATTCATAGGACATTTAAAGTTTCGCCTTCTAAAGAAACAATAATATACTATTGAAGTAAAGATATAGATGATAATAACACATATAATTTTAATAATTCACAAAACCAGAAAGTATTAAATGATGAAACATACTGATATCTATAAAAATCTTATTGAAGGATTTAAGACACAATATAAACTAAAATTAAGATAAAATATGACAGAAAAACAAGACTAATATAATAAGTTAATAAATGTAATAGAGTCAGAAGATATTAAGGGAGTGTTTAGAATTACTTATTTTCTTCAAAAATTACTCTTAAAAAGTAACTTTTTAAAAGTAATTTTATAAACTTTTTAAAATCAATTTATTAACGTTTTCTTTTATGTAGTAATTTTATAAACTTTTTAAAATCAATTTATTAAAATTTTAAAATCACTTTATTAATTTTTTCTTTTATGTTTCCCAAATATACTTATTAACTTATTAATATTTTCAAAAGTTAATTTAAAGTTGGTTAGAAAGTAAGTTTCTCAAGTTAATTTAAGGGTGTGAGCCGACTTGAAAAATATTTAAATAAAAACAATTAAAATAACATATATCCAAGTATTGTCACTAAATTAAAAAAAACATAAAAATAATACAAAGATGGGTACATGTCGCAGATATGGAAGACAAGGCCGTACGGCCCGATTAAGATACAGTCACGTGAGCAGCAGCTGACCTGTGGGAAAGGAAACACGTGGAGAGATATAGTGGCGTGGGGTCCACGTATTATGCTGATTTTGACCCTTTGAGATTATGTTCACGCTTTTTTACCATTACATTATCCACGTCACCGTCTCTATCCACACTTGGATAACCTTGGCTCACACAACTTGTTGTTTATTCCTTGACTTTTTTCCCACTTGCAAGCTGAACATTAGATTTTAAGTATGTAGTTTATAATATTTAAATAATAGAATCATGTGAAATTTTAGAAAATTACATTTAGAATAATAAACTATTACACCAGGTAGAATAAAATAAATAAAATATTTATAACCTTTAATAAAACAAGGTTTCTTTCTTTCTCTTTTGTTATGTTTTTTCGACACTTGTAATTTTTTTAAATATTCAAATATTAATTTTTCTTAAAAGAGTATTATAGTAATTTAAATACTTCTATAAATTTCTCTCCCTTTATAATAATATAAATTATATTAATTGCTATGTTTATCTCTTTTATCTAAATTTTCAAAATCAAACTATCTTTTTTTAAATAGATTTTATGAAAGAAATTAAAAATCACATCTTTTAATTAAAATTTAAATAACAAAAAACTAAAGTTTTACATAATATGGAATTTTCTAAAACACTAAACATTTTTAAACAAAATATTTATATCGTTTTGTTTTAAAACAAAAATTATAAATATGTGAAATATTTTTAAAACAATCTTTTTAAAACAACCACTAATTACATAAGATAGTTAAAAAATGATATAATTATTTCATTTCTTGAACTATTACACATATATAAGTTTAATTATATTTTATATTAATATTGATTATGTTTATTTAAAAAGTTTTTAGCCGATCTATCTATTTATAAAAAACCAAAGTAAGCATGAAACAATCGTAAACTTTATTATACTTACTTTCATATTTTTTATATTATTAATAATAATATTGAATACTAATGTTATTAATCATAACATTTTTAAATTAAAAATATATATAATTTAACAAATTAAAAACCTATTTTTTACTGAAAACATACTTTTTAAAAACAAAAAAATTATAAAAAACAGAATACAACGAAACTAAAAAACCATTTCTCTTAAAACAATACATTTAAAAAACACAATTTTTTTTAAAACAAAAGTTTAAGAAAAATACATCATTGTTTATTTACTTAAAGTGGTTTTTTATACGTGATTATAATCATATTTTATTTTCAAGCATGATTTATTATAATACATAAGTTTTTATTAATAATTATTTAATATTTTATTTATTCAATCCGTATATTACGAAAACTAACCTAATAAACAATACTTTTCTATATGTGTTTTTTAGAACTACAAAGACGCTAGTCTAAGCCTACCTTTAAATCTACAAGGATACTAGTGTAAACCTACCTCTAAATCTATACCGTTGATTACTAAGATTACATCATTAACATTTTCTGATGATCTACATTATAACGCTTTGGGTTCAAGCTTGTATTGACTATATTACATGTTTGTAGACGGTTTGAATAAAACAATTATTCAATTTCATTAACAATTAATGACTGTTTATAAAAAATGTCGGTTGAAAAATGTGGCTACATTTTTGTAAAATACACAATGTGATTAGTAACGAAGTAACTGGGATAAATAATATAGATATATATTATACTTTTCTCCATAGTTCATACACTAGAAAAGCACGTATATAAGTAACTCGTCACAACACGTTTTATTTTCTTTAAAATACGCAATATGTACCTGATAATACACTTAAGTGTATTCTTATGTCTTAAATAATCAAATAAATAGATGTTTATTAAATGCTATCAATGACAAATTGACAATTGAATTGGATTGGATTGCTGTTTTGGGGCTGTTCTCGGAAGTGTAAGTGGGCTGCCGCCTGTGCTCACATTAAGGCCCATGCAAGCGTCGTGTCGACATGTCGGGTGAAGAATCCATGGGCCTTGGGCCATGATAACGGGCTTAATTTAACTTGGATATAAATGGGCCGTCATCTTATGCTACAAGCCCACAAGTGTTGTTGATTATTACAATCGACCTTCATTTAGATAAATTGATATTGGAAATATAATAGATAAATAAAGGACAAGAATATGATTGAGACTGGGAATATTAAATAGATAAATGAAGGTTGAGTACAATTTATTTCAGCGGTTTCAATTTTAGAATGAAAATCATTTTTGTATAGGGATATGCTTTAAGTGTAAACATTAAATGTGAAGATATTAAGTACACACATATGGACACGTTAAATTCACACATATAGGTTAATGTCTAATTGGATAAATATTCAAACAAAAACTCTGGGTTTCTTACTAGAAATTACGAAATCCTATCAAGATCAATCAAAAAGTTAACACGATATTAATTACTTTTACACGTATGGATTTATAAACTTTTGTACATGTAATATGTTATTCCAACAACAAAATAATCTTGTTAATTGATCTTGACGGTTTTCGTAAGTTCTCATAATAAACAAATGGTTTCATTTGAACCTTACCATTGTCAAATGAATCTATGAAACCAAGATAGTCTATTATAGTTTTAAAAGAGGGACATGATCATTATGTTTTCAAACAAAGCTCAATTAGTGATTCTACACATGACCTTATAGCCTATTAATATTAGTGATTGTATGTCACAAATATAATGTGATTTTAAGTTCTAACCGAGAGTTAACGCTGTTATTTTTTATGATGTTGACTACTTATATGACCAAATTACTAAACAAAAAGTTGAAATCAACCATCAGATCCATCAATTAGAAACTTATGCATCCTGAAACACGTCACTATTCACATTTTGATTTGAACCACTTGATTCGTTGAAAGTAAATTTCAGATGACAATAAATGATCGACACAAAAAAACGGACCTAATGAAAGTTGGCCGGCGACATAGATGAAAAATGGCTCCAATACGACTCTGTTTTATCAAAAAAACTAACGAGCTTTAACTCTCGGTTAGTAAAAAATAATTAAAAGAAAATAAGCTTAAATTTAAATAAAATTACAAATATTTCTTGAGTTTAAATTAACCATCCAATAACCCTATGAAAATTTATTGAATTCCTTACAAGTATATACTGTGTGACATTAGCAAAAAAAAAAAAGTAAAACAATGAAACCTCTCACAACCGCCTCAATCGCATTTGCAGACATCTAGATTTGCCCAGAGTTCATACTTCAATGGGCCTTTGGTATGATTTGCAATTCACCCACTCACTCACCGACCACAAAACCAAATAGCTGACTTCCGCCATTAATTGAACCTTCGACGAAAGCATATCCTACTACTCCACCGTTTCTTTAACAGCATATTCTTTTTGCAAGAACCTTAGACCCGATCGCAATCACGCTAATTCCCATCAGGTATCATAAATCCCCTTTACTTTCATCGTTAATCGCTCTTGTGATCCTGGGTTTGTGATTTATATGTGAAATTCGGTATCTGATCTGGGTGCACTCCAACTGTTCGACGAAATTCCCAGATGACGTAACTTCTTTTTGATAGATTTATTGTCTTCTGATCGAGTTTTGGGTGGGTTTTAATCTTTAATTGCTCTGGTTTAAGTAATTGAAGTAAAGTTAGTTACTTTTTGGTACAAGTTGTGCATCGGTTCAAACGGTGGAATACGAATTTTGAATCTTTAAATGGTATGATGTTGGAGTAGTTGAATGAAATCATAGTAATCAATGAAAATTAAAGAGAAGGATTGGTGGTGATTTAGTGAAGTATTTTATGAAAATTGCCATTGATTCTAAAATCATGTTATAAGAAAGAAAAACTATTGAACTATGATGCTTGCGACTTTGGGTCAACAATTCTGAAGATTTAGTTTTTGTATGATGATTTTGTAAGTTCTTTATTTGGTTGCATAACTTTGAGCGCGTTGCAGGTTTAGGGATTTCTTGAAGATGACAGGTTGCTGTGGGACTCACATTTCATTTGGGTGAACATATTTGGAGCATGATCGTGGGCACTAAAGCTAACAATGAAGCGTTTTGTGTACATCAATGATGATGATTCATCGCACGAGCTTTTTTGTGATAACCGTGTATCAAACAGAAAGTATACATTGTTAAATTTCATCCCCAAAAATCTATGGGAACAGTTCAGGTAATATTATTACCTAGACGACTTTAAGATTTTACATACCGATATAATGAATTGGTGTGTGTTTTCCATATATGAATTTAATACTTTATCTTTGAGAATGAAAGAATCTAGTGTCCAAGAGCTTAAACCTTGAACAAGTAGAACTAGATGTTTGATGCAGATGTCTGGAATGAACTGCTTTCGTATATAAGTAAAGGAAATTGAAAAATGCTCGATGTGAAATTAAAGGAAGTTCTCATGTGAGAAAGAAAAATAACTGCTTGTAGTTTGTAAAGCATGACCTTGTTTATGAGATGAAATGATGAAATTAAAGGCAATTCCTTGAATATCTGTTCTCATTTGCATTTGATATTATTTATTGTTTTCCTATATGGTTAAGGTTTATGTAAAAGGGACCCTTAACTTCCTAATGTACAGAAGGTTAGGGAGTATTCTCAAGCTGACATGTGTTATGAGTTATGATGCACCAAAAATATAGTGCATAAGTTAAGAAAACGGTGCATTGGGATATTTGTCAGTCTAGCATCCTCCTTACCTTGTTCTACCTTAGTGGTCTTTCTCCTGAAACTTACTTCTATAGGCTATATCAGTTACTTCTGGTTTACCTCCTTATAACAATCTAACCTATTTTTGCAAATTTTTTCCAGTCGGTTTATGAACCAATACTTTTGTTGATTGCTTGCCTTCAACTATGGCCGCTTATTACGCCTGTAAATCCTGCTAGCACGTGGGGCCCACTCATATTTATATTTGCAGTCTCGGCAACAAAAGAGGGATGGGATGACTACTGTAGATATGTATCTGATAAGAAAGCAAATGAGAAAGAAGTATGGGTTGTAAGGCAGGGTTCTAAGAAACTAGTAAGTCCATATATCATAATGTAATAATGTGTATATATATTTCAAACAAGCTCTGTAATCCCATATCCTTTAAAATCAGTGACGGGTCTTGTTATAAAGTATTGTCTCCTGGACTTGCTGACCATTATTTCACACTTGCATAATTTGAATTTTTTTGAAGATTCAAGCTCAAGATATCCACGTAGGCAATCTGGTGTGGCTGCGTGAAAATGATGAAGTTCCATGTGATCTCGTTTTGCTTGGTACCTCTGAACCACAAGGAGTCTGTTATGTAGAGGTATATTTCCTGTTATATTTTGATGATACTTCTTACAATTTATTATTTGTTATATATGTAATTTATCAGCTTGTGTAAAGTGTTTATTATTTTTAAGGCATATTTGCTGTGTGTTAAACTAAGTTTGAAGTGTTACCATCTGAATTACGAGTCAATATTTTAACTTCCTTGTCACCAAGTTTTGTGAACATTTTAGATTAGGAATTTGATACTGCAATGGAAATAAATGTTTATTACTTATAGTTACAGTCATGCCACTTGTTATTTTGTTAAAGTTAAACACAAACTTAGTTCATAAGAATTCCATTAGTACTATTGGTGGAAAATAGATCATATAGGTGAGAACGGCTGTTTGTTAGTTTGATACAACTTAAGTGTAATGATATAGCCTCCTTTTTTTGATCAAACTAAAAAATTAAGTAGTTCTCAAATATCATAACCTGTTTTTTACTATATTTTTGTACTTGGAATTTCAAATTACACAACATAATTTGCAGACTGCTGCCCTAGATGGTGAAACTGATCTTAAGACAAGGAGCATACCTCCTGCTTGCATGGGTATTGACTCTGACTTGTTGCACAAAATCAAGGCAAGATTTTCATTTACTTTATAAGCTGAGGCATTCTGACCATTCTCACACACACATGTTTGAATAAATATTCTTTGCTGTGTCTTCTTTTTGGCAGGGTGTGATTGAGTGTCCAAACCCAGATAAGGACATTAGAAGATTTGATGCAAATCTACGGCTTTTTCCTCCATTTATAGATAATGATATGTGCCCTCTAACCATTAAAAATACAATCCTACAATCATGCTATTTAAGGAATACAGATTGGGCTTGTGGTGTTGCTGTATATACAGGCATGTGTTATCTTTTCACTATTACAAACCTCTCTTCAATAAAAATAATTTACAAGATCACTTTTCATTGAATTTATGATACTTTTGTTTAATATTTGTATGTAATAGATGGTTTATTTTCTAGGCAACGAGACCAAATTGGGCATGAGTAGAGGTGTAGCAGAACCAAAGCTTACTGCTATGGATGCAATGATTGACAAGTTGACTGGTGCTATCTTCATTTTTCAGATTGTAGTGGTAATTGTTCTGGGCGTAGCTGGGATGTATGGAAGGATACAGAAGGAAGAAAGGTATGTTATATTCATCATTTGTTGAACACTTATCAGGCTTTCGTTTCTTAGATCTCTTATGCTAACAACTATAAAAAGGTAGAAGATAATATGTAGGAAATATTTAAGATACGTTAAGTTTGTAAAGGGGATATCATGTTTTAACGAATGATGTAGTCTTCCATTAGATATATGCAATTGGTATGTAAACTTAGGAATAAACTCTTTTCACCTATAGTTCCATAAAATTTTTGAGGTAGTCTTATGATTATGAGCGTAATGGTTTGTAACAACAAGACGATCTGTTTTCCACTAAAAGCATTGATCTTACCTAATTTGTGAATGAAGGCTCGTTACTTGACAGAAAAGTAAATACTTAATGTAAAAGAGACTTGGGGAGATGGAAAAATAATAATATCTATTCAGTGTAATAGTTATGTGATCTAGATTGGACTCATTTACATCTACTTTATGCAGCATTGGTATGTTCAATATCCAGATGAGGATCCATGGTATGAACTACTGATCATCCCTTTGCGATTTGAGCTTCTTTGTTCTATCATGATACCCATATCTATTAAGGTAAAAACTTTATATATCTTTACTTTATGTGCACTTGTGTTATGATTAAACTTTTCTATTAATATTTTTTCATAATGTATGTGAAGAGCAATGACACATAATTTTGCTTTGATCACCCTCGTCTTTTACAGCGATCCATTGATGAACATAATTTATATAAAGGCCAAAGTTGCAATTATGTGATATATGGGGTTTTAATGAAATGGAAACTATTTATGCTATTACTATGAGCATGGCTTAATGTATTCAGTTTTGATATTTTTTAGATTGACATTCAAACAGGGACAGTGATGGTAAGGAAGTTAATTTTTTCTTCTTTGACAGGTGTCATTAGATCTAGTAAAAAGCTTATATGCAAAGTTCATCGATTGGGATGAACAGATGATTGATCTAGAGACTGGAACTCCAGCGAATGCAACAAAGTAAGAGAAGTGCTGTTTGTTTATTACATTGTTTACACATGTATGCCTCACATTATTCAGTATATTGCTGTGCTTTTCTATATATGCCAGCACAGCAATTAGTGAAGATCTGGGACAAGTTGAATACATACTCACAGATAAAACAGGAACACTTACTGAAAACAAGATGATTTTTAAGAGATGTTGCATAGCAGGGACATTCTTTGGAATGAGAACGGAGATGCTGTAAAAGGTTTGATTTTCTTCGTACGTCGAGTTCATCAACTTTTCACCGGTCAAATCCTATGGTTGCTTTCGTTGTACTTTTGTTTGCGCATTGATGTTTCTCTTATTGTCTTGCCTCTTACAGATGTGGAACTTCTCAAAGCCATCAATACTGGTTCTCCAGATGCTATTAAATTTCTTACGGTTATGGCAATCTGCAACACTGTCATTCCCATTAAAAGGTTATATATCATTGACTGTTGGTCAATGTTTACTTTTTTTTTCCTACAAAGCTGGAAACATTGTTAACAAGTGGAGATGGCCGTTCCAATCCATTTATTTTTGGATATGTCGATTTGGTTTGGCATTTCATCTTAATAATGGGTCAAATAAATTTTTTTAGCTCAAAGGGGAACACGCAAGGTTATTTCCGAAGTTTATTTTTAGTGCGTAGAACCTCCCAAGTCATGTTGGCTGTAAGATTTATAGTATAGTATAGTATTTTTTTTACTTTTTTTACTTTTAATTTTTTGTAATCATACGTTATTACATTATTTTTATTAAATTATATTTTTAAATTTTAAAATGGGCAAAAAGGTGTTTGCGGGTTCAACCCAACTTGTCATATGTCAACCGTTCTAAATTTAAACCGCCTTAACTGCTACCAAACCTACCCACCTGACTACCCATCTTACCACATCTATTGATTAGTATTCTAATTCATTGGTATGATCTATTTGTTTTTGCAACTGAAATTTATCTTCTGAAACTACAGTTCAAGTGGCATAGTTTCATATAAAGCACAGTCTCAGGATGAGGAAGCTCTAGTGCGTGCAGCTGCTTCCATGCATATGGATTTCGTCAACAAAAATTCTAACATTCTTGGTATAAATCCTTCTTTAACTCTATAAGCTGGCTTGATTAATAGAATGACATTTTTGAGAAATTTGTGTTGGTTGTTTACTTATTTTGCAGATATCAACTTTAATGGTTCATTAATTCAGTATGAGGTGTTGGACTACCTTGAGTTTACCTCTGATAGGAAAAGAATGTCAGTGGTTGTCAGAGATTGCAGTAGCCGCAAAATCATCCTTTTGTCAAAAGGAGCGGATGAAGCTATTCTTCCTTGTGCATATGCTGGTATTCTTTACCATCTTTTGGTTTTACTGATTAATAATTAGAAGAACCTTATGTGTTTTTTTATATGGAGAATATGATTAAGTTTTAAATTTTGATCACTGGAACCTTTTAAAATGTGGTAGGATTTCCAACAAGGACATTTTATGAAGCTGTAGATCAGTATGCCCAAATGGGTCTTCGTACTTTCTGTTTGGCTTGGCGTGAATTAAATGAGGATGAGTATCAAGATTGGTCTTTATTGTTTAAAGAGGCTAATAGTACATTAGTTGACAGAGAGGTAAAGAAATACCTAAATACTCTCTCTCTCTCTCTCTCTCTCTCTCCCTCCCTCCCTCTCTCTCTCTCTGTGTGTATGTGTATATACGTAACTTATAACTTAAAATCTAACTTTGTAGTGGAGAGTAGCAGAGGTTTGCCAAAGATTAGAAAAGGACCTTGAAATACTGGGGGTTGCTGCCATTGAGGACCGTTTACAGGTAACTATATTTTCTGCAAAAAAGAACAAATAATATAATAAAGAAGTTTGGCTAATGCAAAGAAACCGCGTATCTATCTTGTATATTGTTCAGGATGGTGTGCCAGAAGCTATTGAAACCCTCAGAAAAGCTGGAATAAATTTTTGGATGCTGACTGGAGACAAGCAGAATACTGCCATACAGATTGCTTTGTCATGCAATTTTGTTTCCCCAGGTAGGCCATTTACATATACATACAGAATATGTATGTAATATAGAACTTGAAACCTACCAACTATGGCATATTGTGAATGGTTGTTTAAGTAGGATTCATTCTCTAACTTCTATACTTAAATTTTGAAGCTTTTACAAGTTACTTTCTGGAAATGTGCAGAACCAAAAGGCCAACTTCTGTTGATTAATGGGAAAACAGAGGATGAAGTTTGCAGAAACCTTGAAAGAGTTTTGCTTACAATGAGAATAACAAAAGCGGAACCTAAGGTACAAACCTGCATCTATTCTATTTCAAAACTTGCGAAATTTATCGACTGATGTTGGTCCTACACTTCTGCGGTTTTTCAACTATTGAATATTAGGCTATACAATATAGGAAGACATGTGTTTAATCTGATTAAGAAACAAAGATTTCTGTACACTTTGCAGGATGTGGCTTTTGTCATTGATGGGTGGGCTCTTGAAATCGCACTAAAAAATTACCGGAAAGCATTCACAGAATTAGCAATTCTGTCAAGAACAGCTATATGTTGTCGGGTTACACCATCACAGAAGGCACAGGTACACTTTTTTTATCACCTTTAATAGTTATCTTAGAACCTGTATTTCAGTTAACTGGGGGAATGTTCTGATACAACTATACCAGGATTGTCGTCGTTGTATAATTTGCTTAATTATCCATTATCTCCGCTAAATTTTGAATTTACTGTGTTTCAGCTTGTAGAGCTTCTTAAATCTTGCGAGTACAGAACTCTGGCCATCGGGGATGGTGGGAATGATGTGCGAATGATCCAACAAGCTGATATTGGCGTTGGCATTAGTGGAAGAGAAGGACTTCAGGCAGCAAGGGCTGCTGATTATAGTATTGGAAGTAAGATCTAAAACTTAATTAAGTAATTGACATATGATTTAGACCCCTAATTGAAAACTTACAGTTTTGTTTCATATGCAGAGTTCAGGTTCCTTAAAAGATTAATACTTGTCCATGGAAGATATTCATATAATCGTACTGCGTTTCTTTCACAATATTCATTCTATAAATCCTTACTCATATGCTTCATCCAGATATTGTGAGTTTCTTTATTGAAATGTTTCATCCATTTGTTTTATTTTTCCAGTTCAATTCTCATCATACAAGCACCAACTAAGAAAACTCTTCAGCTTTTCATTTGTTTCAGGTGTTTCGGGTACGAGCCTTTTCAATTCTGTCAGCCTCATGGCTTATAATGTTTTCTACACAAGTGTTCCTGTGTTAGTTAGTGTTCTAGATAAAGATCTCAGTGAAAAAACCGTTATGCAGCATCCACAAATATTGTTTTACTGTCAAGCAGGGAGGTTAGAAATCTTATGAGTTATGAATGAAACTTACAGTGACATTGTTTCGCGGTCCTAAATTAACATGAGTTTAATGAAATCGTATCAGGCTTTTGAATCCTACCACTTTTGCTGGATGGTTTGGACGTGCTCTTTTTCATGTGAGTGGTATTTCTTAATTAGCATTTCATCATTATCTTTTGAAAATGCGAATATATATCTATGTATGAAATGGACTAACTATTTTGGAATATTAAAATTTTCAGGCAATTGTTGTGTTTGCAATAACTCTACATTCATATGCCTTTGAGAAAAGTGAAATGGAGGAGGTTTCAATGGTGGCGCTCTCTGGGTGTGTTTGGTTGCAAGCTTTTGTGGTCACATTAGAAACAAGTATGTTACCACCACTTTCTAAGTTTATTTGTTACCTTTTTCTGTTTTCTATTTTTGTGTTGTATAATTATTGTCACTACGATTTTGAAATAAGAAAGTTGGAAATGATTTTATGTTTGATATTATACCCACATACATTTTTCTGCTGCTCTTTTGTGTTCTATAATTGTCGAAATGGAAAGGCTGGGCCTTTCTTTTTCGAATGTGCATACTCTTTAATCTTGTATATGAAATTGATTTGCTTTGTTAACTGATTATATATATTCATGGGTGCAGCTCATTTACAGTACTGCAACTTGTTGCCATATGGGGTAATCTAGTAGTTTTCTACATTATCAATTGGATTGTGAGCGCTTTGCCACGATCTGGGATGTACACCATCATGTATCGCCTGTGTAAACAGCCAGCTTACTGGAACACCATGATTGTAAGTAATCCTTCCCTTCGCTATATCTATGGTTGGGTTAGGTTGACCTGAATCTTTCTTTGTCCCCAAAATTATCTTTAACTTTTTACGAATAATTAATGTCACATACGGTTACAATAGTCATATTAGTTACCAGATTGCTGTGTGTAGTTTTTTGAATAAATGATTTCTGAGGTTTTATGGATTAAAACAACACTTCGAGCGACTCTCAGCCATTTTTTTTATATCAAAATCTTTTCTTTTTAAATCTTTTTAGTTGAAACATAACGCAAATCCTGCCATTCATGAGATGAGCGGGTTGAAATGTTCATCTCTGCTATTTGCTATAATATTTGGTTATAACTTGTTTAACAGAAGATGTTACTCCTTTTCAGCTCATAGTAGCAGCAGGGATGGGCCCAGTACTAGCTATAAAGTATTTCAGATACACATACAAATCAAGTAAAATCAACATTCTCCAACAAGCCGAGCGCTTGGGTGGGCCTATCATGTCACTGGGAAGCATCGAATCACAACCAAGAACGTTGGACACTGATAATCTCCCACCCTTGTCGATTTCTCAACCCAAAAGTGGGAGGAATTCCGTGTTTGAGCCACTTCTCTCTGATTCACCAAATGCAGTGAGACGGTCCTTTGGTCCAGGCGCTACATTTGATTTTTTCCAGTCACAATCCAAATCTTCAAACTATTTAAGGAATAAGGACAATTAGCACCCTGAAGGAATATCATTTTCTCAACATCATAATATAGCATAATACTGTAGAACGCAAACGTACATTTTGTAAAGTTGTACTTGAGATTAGCAATGGGTTCGTTTGATACGTCTGTAGGCTCTTTTGCTTTTGATGTTCTTACTTGTCATGCAATTGCATTTCACTTTTTGAGTTGACACAAGTAAAGGATTTAGGATATTGTATAGACTGATTCTAAATGTATTATAGCTCAAAAACATTTTTCAGTAAAAAAGAATTTTGTAGCTCTAGATATATAAGAAAACCAAAAAAAATATAAGCATATAATTAAATAAGTATAAGTAAACACAAAATTCCACGTTTGAATTTATTATTGTGAAAAAAAGGAAATAAGCAGCATAATGTAAAACCTAAGGGGGTTTTTGGTTTGCTAATTATATTGAAATTGAAATTAAAATTGGAACTAAAGAATTTGGATTGAAAATTTTATATTTTTAAAGGATTTGAAATTCACAGAATTGTTTAATTAAAAAGTCCTCTGAAACTATTTAAACTAAATAGTGTAATAAGTAATCTTAATATCAATCTTTTTTAATTAATGATTGAGATTAATTTATAAAAAAAGTTTGTTAGAGTGATATTTTAAAATAAACAATTTGTTGATTTTTTTAAGTTACCAAATTTTTTTAAATGTCATAATTTTTATGTACGATATTTTTTTAATTACACAATAAAATCGAACATTTTTTGTCTTTAAAATGAACACAATATTGTTATATAAAGAGCTAGCAATTTTTTCACGATTTTAAGCTCACATATCGTTATTATGTCTTTATTGTTGTTAATTGTGTCTTTTTGTTGGTTATTATGTTTTTCTAAATATTATTGTTTTTTTAATGATGAATTTAAGAAAAATATAATGGTGACATAACATTATTGTGTATCATTAATATATAAAACATAATAATAAATTAATATCTAATTAATCTAATACATTGAACACATTCACAAAATAACACAATGTCTTATTGTCTTTTGATTATCATTGTGTTATCTAAACACTATGTGTTTTGAAATATACAGCAGTGAAATAGCATTATTATGTATTTGTACTTGTAAAATACAATGATAGACAACATTATAATGTTGATCACTTAACCGATTTAATGGAACCATAACCGAATTAACCGAATTGAACAATTAACTGACGGTTCGGTTAAGGCATAACCAATTAATCGCACATTGCGGTTCAGTTTCAGTTTTGATGTACAAATTAACCGCACCAAACCGAATGACATTAATGTGCAAAAAATTTAGAATACTTCTCATGATATTACTAGAATTTCATATGTTAACCTTATTAATTTACATTTTTAAAAGATATATATACATAGTGGGATTCTATTATGTATAGAATGAACCTCTAAATAAATAGAAGTAATGCAAAATGCGTGCACATATTGTTATATGCACACTCTAGATTCGGTTTAAGTTTTGGTGGGACCTTAAAAACAAACATTGTCGTGAACAGACTTATAAAGTTAGTAGAAACATAGCATGATAATAATTTTTTAGTTTTAGTTTAAAAGCATATATTAAATAGATTGGTTAATTAAACGAAATTAACCAAAGTGAACCACAATCGGCGGTTAACCGAAATGTGGTTAATCGAAGTATCGGTTGCGGTTTCGGTTTTGAAAATGGTATTAACCGCAATTGCGCTTTCGGTTTCGGAAATGCTCTTAACCGCACCGAACCGCACCGTGCACACCCCTAGACAATAAGTTTATATAAAGTATAAAAATAATGACAAAAATAACACATTGTGTTATTTTTTAACACTATAAATTTTGAAATAGACATTGGTGAAAGTTTATCATTGTGTATTTTTTAATAGTAAAACACAATGATAGATAACATTCTATATAATCAATAAAATCAGTGACAAAAATAACATAAAATGATCTAAAACGTAAAACATAATGATTAATACATATAACAAATTATGTAAAATATATGATACGATAAACTGATATTTGACACAATAAACGACACATTGACCAAAATACTCTCCTCTTTAAGACGATACATACTGCTGACTACTTTCGCCGTCGCCGTTGAAAATCGATTGCGGCCACCTGACCCCATAAAAGCTAGCGACACATGTCAAGCATCTAGGAGGGTATAATTATCACCAAACCTGATTGTTGATCTGTCATACTCTTGAACGCGTGGAGGGTAGGATCCAACAATATAACAAACTTTTTTACAAGCACCGCAACATGAGTTACAATAAATAAAAGGTAAATAAATGAGAACGATCTTTCCACACAAATACACCCCCAAACTTCCTTTATATTCTCCCTAACCCCAAACTTATATTCTCCTTATCACGCCTTAATTTGATGTTTACTTATGTTATGAACAAGTTCTAGCTCGCCTTAATTTGATGTTTACTTATGTTATGAACAAGTTCTAGCTCGGTTGAGAGTCGTATTTACAAATTTGATGTTTAGTTATGTTATGAACAAATTGTCCATCATCGCTTATCACTCACAAATCATGTCATGAACACCAATTGATTATCTAACAACATATAATCTAGTATCGTTGATGCTTCGTTGAAGTCCTCATCTGTTGTATTCTCTTCTTCTCCTACTCGAATTTTCAAGTGTGTCAGATATGATCTCACATTATATTATTTCATAATTTTCATTTGTGGCATAGATTTTTTCAATAAAATGATCTAGAAGTCAAACGTGAAACAAACATTTAGAACTGATTAATCAGAAAGAATAAAAAACAAAAGTATGGGTATAGCTGTAAAAGAGTTGGACATAAATAATTGCAGGGAAATTATGAGTTGACTCCTGATCCACTGGCCAAAGAAACAGATGTGATTTTTCTTTTCAAGTATGATATAATAGCTCTTCTGATGTTCATTGATCAAGCTCTATACTTGCCAGCTACCATTGTTTTCCGCTCTACGTACTTTTATATTCTTCTGTTTATGACATCCATATAATGTCTTCAATGGATGAATTTGATCACCTCAAAATTCAACTGAAAGATGTTATAGCGGCCACTGACAATTTTGGACCCAACAAACTAATTGGACGTGGTGGGTTCGGATCAGTTTACAAAGGAGAACTCTCTCTCCCGGAAGGACGTAGAATGGTTGCTTGTAAGCGTTTAGATCGTAAATTTGGGCAAGGGAATGTAGAGTTCTTGAAAGAGATCATGATGCTGTCCAAATGCAAACATGAAAATTTGGTCTCTCTCCTACACTTTTGCATTGAGGGTGATGAGAGGATTCTCATGTATGAGTATGCACCTCGTGGGAGCCTCGATTTCTATCTAGGTGACATTAGTCTTACTTGGATTCAGCGTCTCAAGATATGTATTGGGGTTGCACGTGCACTAAACTATCTTCATGATCCAATGGAGACCCAACAAAGAATACTCCATCGGGACATCAAAAGTTCAAACATCCTTCTGGACGAGGAATGGAATGCCAAGGTTTCGGATTTTGGTCTATCAAAAATTGGCCCTGCTAACCAGCCCCAAACATATCTTGTTTCGAATGCAGTTGGTACGCCTGGATATTGTGATCCGTTGTATTTTGAGACGGGTATCCTATCAAAAGAGTCTGATGTGTACTCTTTTGGAGTTGTTTTGTTTGAAGTAATGTGTGGGACATTATGTTGTGAATATCATGATGGTAGGTTACTTCGAATTTTAGTGCCTATGTGGAAAAAATGTTTTGAAGAAAAAAGACTAGATGACGTAATCAATCATGGTCTACAAAAACATATGGAACCGGGTTCTTTGAATACGTTCGCAAACATCGCTTATCAATGTTTAAAGACAAGTCGTAAAGAACGGCCAACACCGGCAAAGATTGTTGAAGAACTTAATGTTGCACTTGAACAACAGGTACTTTTTTTCTTTTATTAATTGTTCCCATATATTACATGTCTAGATCTGATTAATTTTTATTATATATAATATTAAGACATAAAAAGGGTTGAAATTAAAATTAATAATCTTACAGGAGCTCTTTGAAGATATTGGAAAGAGAATGAGCTTTGAACGAATGGAAAGGATCGCAAATCTTGCTGTAACTCCTCTATCCTACATAACCCAAAGTCAACTTCTCTTGCTTTTCATGAAAGGGATGCTTGTTGACAATGGCAAAACGGTAATTTGCTCTTATTTTATAGAAATATAATTTATAAATGACACAAACCTTTCCATCTAATTTCTAATACGCCAGACCTTATGGATAAGATTAAATAAATAGTTGAAAATGTTTAAAAGCTATCTGGTTAATGAAAAAAAAGTAATTTTATAAGAGGATAATCTATAAAAAAAAGTAGGAAGTTCAAGATCTGATATATTCATAATTACCTTCTATATTTAAACAATTTATATATAAATTCAATATATAAAGAATATGTATATGTATATGTATATGTATATGTATATGTATATGTATATGTATATGTTATGTATATGTATATGTATATGTATATGTATATGTATATATATATGTATATGTATATGTATATGTATATGTATATGTATATGTATATGTATATGTATATGTAATGTATATGTATATGTATATGTATATGTATATGATATGTATATGTATATGTATATGTATATGTATATGTATATGTATATGTATATGTATATGTATATGTATATGTATATGTATATGTATATGTATATGTATATGTATATGTATATGTATATGTATATGTATATGTATATGTATATGTATATGTATATGTATATGTATATGTATATGTATATGTATATGTATATGATGTATATGTATATGTATATGTATATGTATATGTATATGTATATGTATATGTATATGTATATGTATATGCATATGCATATGTATATGTATATGCATATGCATATGTATATGTATATGTATATATTAGGATATATGGTTTAGATTCGGGCTTTTGGTTTCTTCAGGCATTTTGGGCTTTGATATAGTATGGCCTGGATGGAGCTCTTATGAGTTAAGAGTTATGACTAAATTTGAGCCTGCATATATAAAAAATTGAAACAAAAATAAGAAAAATAAAAAAAACTTGGTAAATTATGCATACCTCAAAGCCAATTATTTTATAAAGAAAAATTGAAGCAAAAATAAGAAAGTGATTACTTTAAGGGAAATTTACCACGGGCTAGGCTTAAAATGCTAGTGAGATTTTTTTAGATGGGCTGGCGAGATACATAGGATATTGTCTCGTCCTTTTTAAAAGCGAAATACATGGGATATTGTCTCGCCCATGTCTTGCTTTTTTTTAATTCTTTTAAATCGATTTAGGCGAGACGCATGGATCTGTATCGGCCGGTGGCTAGATTTTGGCTAATTTAGTAATATTTGAAGTCAATGGCTATTATACAAAACTAGATTGGTCAAATGGCTAATCTGGTAATTTTCCCATACTTTAATCTTCACCATCCAACTTATTTATGTGCTTTCTCTTTGTCAATGTTTTGTTGATATACTAAATCAGATGTCTATTTGAGCAGTGGTTTTCAGTGAATAAGAAAGGACAACATTGTGAAATCATATCTGCACCAAAATGTATTTCTACATCTGACAGAGTGTTTATCATACCAAATACAGACTTATTAGGTTCAAGGTCAGTTTAGTTCTCATTTGTTCATATGTTTCCAACTCTTATGGGGTGATCTTGAATTCGAACTTTTTGCTTCTTATTATCGTTTAATGGGTTGATTTAATCCATCGTTAATTTGGTGATTCTGATGTGTGCAGATTTCAACACTTGTTAAAATATACATCAACCCAAGATTTGAGACTAACAGTTATGACTCAATTTCTATCACCAAATGTCACATACATCTTAAACCTTGTCTACCGATGTGATTATCCTCATCAATATGACCTGTGTATACCCTTCAAATATAAACTGGAGGAAATGAGACAATATTCGACATCATGTATTGCACATGTTGGGGAACGTGGATGGCTAAGGACTGAACTGTTCCAGTTTACTAGCACCAAAGAGGAACATTATTTTGACATTCAGTTCTCGAGTGAAATGAAGTCTGAGGAGCATCGGTCCATTTCCATCAACATTGAAGGCATTGAATTTTGTCCTGTAAACTTTGTAAGTAGACAACTAGACATATATATTTGAATTTGTTTTTTTACTGAATTTTCAAGTAATTAATAAACTTTGCGTCTCAATAACACAGATTCTAATATGCATGTATTATAGGAGAATGATGAAAATAAGGTTGATATGCAAGTGATAAGTTATTCATACAATGATTGGGGGGAAAGATTGCTAGATGAGTTTATCAATATAATCAAATTGTCAAAACATATTGAGGAGTCAATGACTAGGTTGGAAGTCTACTTTCTTCTTCGCAAAGGGATCTACATCAATAATTCCCAACAGGTATAACACACATGTATCTTCATGGTTCTTTGCATTTGCTCCTTAATTATATATTCATGTTCCAAAATGGCATATTCATAATAATGTCATGATGAAGTTGTTAAAACTTAATGATGACTCACAAGACATATTTTTCATGATAAATCAGTGGTTTTCTATCAGTAAGAAGTCAAAGAAACGTCTTATGCTACCTGCACGAGCAATTCTGCCAAGAGAAAAATCAGGATGGAATTTTCTGTCACGAAGAAAAATTTGGCAATGGAAGTCACTGCCAGGATTGAGGTTATATATCTCTATTTCTCATCATTTTTTGTTGCTAACATATCTGACTGTAACAACGCTACACATCAGACAGTTGTTGAATCGTAAAGGTTATATATCTTGCGAAATTAAAGAACTATACGCGATATAGAAGCTTATGACCCAGTTAAAGAAACAAGAACGATTACTTAGATCCTTTCTGCTAGCCTTACGCATGATAAACTTATCCAAAATTTAATTTGCCGAAAGAAAATGATCTAGGTAGCAAATTTTGTTTCTCTAAGAGTAACTTTATCATGTAGGAAAAAAAAACTTTATATTACATACAACTCAGTAATCATATACATAGTGACATGCATTATGCATATCATGTTATTTTACAAGATATGTTTTCTTCCATTTCTTTGCAGATTTAAGGAGGCAGCCGAGTCTTGTGATAATAATCATTTAGCTATCAGTTTCCAAATCGAATCCCAACTATTGTCACCTGATATAATGTATGCATGCTACCTCGTGTTCAAACTACCTGAAAATGCCTCTAGGTTTGAGGGTATCATAATAACAGCTTTTAAGGAACGGTCTAGGATGCATAAACCCACAGAACATCATATCTATTTAGTCACTCCTCCTCATACCCCGAATGTCGTACTAAGCCCTGACGAGGGACCATCAGGAACCCGTAAAATAAAAGGTCATCCAAAACTCAGGAAGGATGGTTGGATGGAAATGCAAGTGTGGGAATTACAAGTTGGTCTTACTTCTAATCCTTTTTGGATGGATGGTTATTTGAAGAGTTTGAATAAATGGAACTTTACTGGTCTTCTTGTGCAAGGTATTGAGCTCAGGCCTGCTAAAGTTTCATGGGGTTATTTTAACAGGGTTCTTTAAATAATGTTAGTATGATTTACATAGTGTTGTAGAAATCGCTAGCGCTAGTCGGGCGGTGTGTTACCGACTAGGGATTAATCGGAATTAATCGGCTTGGACTTTTGTGTATAATTTTACAAATTATGTATCTATAACATTAATTTTATACTTATTTGTGCATTAATTTACAAGTTAGGGGGGTAATTGTAAATTGATGGATATGGAGGGGGTTAAATGTTCAAATAACCAAACTTTATTAAATCATTTAATACAACACATCATCTTGTCGTTCCATCTCCTCTCGTTCCCGTCACCAGCGTCGGAGTTCAGAGCCGAAATCGGCAAATTCGCGCCGGAACACCGCTGATTAGAACGATTTGATCCGACTTGGACCAATTTTGATCGTTCTAGGACCTCCGATTTGGTGAAATCAAAACGGTCAACCTCTGATTAGCGATTAATCAACGACTAATTAGAGTCTAGGCGTGATTATTACAAGACTATATTTACATTACAAAT
Organism: Flaveria trinervia; assembly: GCA_025506515.1. Lineage (NCBI taxonomy): Eukaryota > Viridiplantae > Streptophyta > Magnoliopsida > Asterales > Asteraceae > Flaveria > Flaveria trinervia. The sequence continues at coordinate 7,798,851 of CM046448.1, forward strand.
GTTTTCTTTTTTCCTCTGCACTTATTATATCTTTTTTGAAATACATTTAAAGGAATTAAGTCTGCGACATATTGTTAGGGAATAATTTCCAAAAAGAGAACAAATATATATTTTCGTTTGAGTCTTAGGGTAAAACTTGTCCCACACAAGAACAATATGAAACATTTAGTAGGAGTAATATGATGTTTCGATAACACATTTTGCGCTCTGCTATAACTAAATAAAGGATCATTAACATTATGTACAATGCTAAATCTAATGGTGGGGATAAGACGGCTTTAAGAATAAAATCACTCGCCATGAAACTGTATATATCGATATACAAATGTTGTTATATATTATACTTTAGCCATTGTTTTAGAATCAAAAGGAAGTATAAGTGGGTGTTTGGGAATGTTTTTTTACTTACTTTTTAACTTATTAACTTTTAAAAAGTTAAAAAGTCATTTTATAGTGTTTGACAATACGATGGTTGTGAGGATATAAGTTAATAAGTAAGTTCATACTAACTTATTAATTTATTTAAAAAATAAATAAGTCAATAAGTTGTTTTGAGAAGCAATACCAAACATGCCCTAATACCTAAATAAATTGTATAGTGAACAAAAGTAAAGGCAACAAAATGTGATTCTTCTATACCTCTCTATCTACATAGCAATTTGTAATCAGAAAATCAAACACGTATTTGTATTTAGAATATGGCATTTAATACTTTCATGTCTCTTCTTACCGGTATTAATTTCTTCGAGTAACAACTAAAATGTAAACCTCCTCGTTACAATAATCTCCCACACAAGACTTCAAATAAAATGACTCCGAAAAAAATATATGCAATAACCTTATCAAAAGATCATCTCTCAATATAATTGGCCCTTATACTCAAGTTTACCTACAACCCTCGATAACGGATATGAGTGTCGTTAGTTAGCTTAGCATAATCATTGAAGATCATTAAAATGTAAACATTCCATTACAATGATCTCCCACACAAGACTTCAAATAAAATCACTCCAAATAATACTACCCCAAAAGAGTATGCGCTATACCCTTTTATTAAAAGCCCATATCTTAATACAACTGACCATGGTACTCAGGTTTACCTACAACCTTGGATGACGGATATGAATGTTGTTGGTTAGCCAAGCATAATCATGATAAACCACAGTCAGAAACTTTAGCATTCATATGCACATGAAATAGGACATTTGAGCTTTTGATGTCTCGATGGAGAACTCTTTGTTGTGTGTTAACAAGTTTATGAAGGTAGTGTAGCTCACATATAGCTCCAAACAAACATACCTCAGATGTGTGTTCCAAGCAAGACTACTATAACCTAGACAACCATCAAGGTCCATACCAGGTCTATACTCGCTCAAGAGCATTCTCTTCACATCTTCATTACAAAACTTGTGAAGATAGATCATGTTCCAATCCAAAGAAAAAGGATGGTTCTAGCTCTTTTGTACGCCTTATGAACCCATTTGTTCCGAATAGCTGATCAACAAAACAGATAGTGGCCGAAATCTTTAGCTGAATCTTGAGATGTAACATGAAATATGTTAATTTTGTGGATGAAAGATAGAAGCTTGAGCTCTAAAGAAGATAGCTCTAATAAGTGAGATGCCCTTCTGTGCCTCTGTGGTATTGTTTTTCTCTACAAATCATGTGCACATGTTAGATGCTGTATGTTTTGTCGTGATTGAGAAATAAAAGAACAAACCAAATGTTTGTTAACTCCAATAAAAGTTGAGTCTGGCCAGAGCATGGTACTAATGCTATATTTGTTTAATGTATTATCAAACAAACAAAATATATGCTAGGTACAATACATAGTATTTTTTTACAACGACAACTCCAACATAACATACTATTATTTCTACCTTACAATGTGTTAGGCCATTATTGGTTGTATGGTTAGTTACTAAAGTGAGGGGCTTATGTTGTAACTTTGATAATATGTAGGGTTCTCATTGTAATTATCTCTATAGTTGTAACGAACTTAACGAACTAATAAAAAGGGATCGGGCTAATCATTTGAGGTTAGCTTGTTGTGTGAATCTTCTTCTTCTTAGTTTCTGCTCTAACAGTGGTATCAGAGCTCTCCGATCCTCATCGGAACTCTGAATTCACTCATCATTCACTATCAATTCCACCATGTCGACAAGAAATCAAGAGATCGAGAAGTCAATCAAGGAACATGAGGTGTCATTGCTTCGATTGGAATCAGCAACGGAGAAGAATCGCTCTGAATTGGAGGCAATCAAATCAACTTCAGGGAAGTAGATGATGGAGATGGCGAGTATGAAGAATCACTTAACTACTGAGATGTCTTCGTTGAAATCTCAGTTGACTGAGGTAATCAAGAGTCTACAATCGGTGAATACAAGCAATACTTTCAATCGAGAAGGTGGTTCAACGGCAAATGGCAATAATCATCGGGAGGATGATGAAACGAGACTTAATCGTAGCAACAATCGTTTTTCTAGAGTAGAATTTCCGAAATTCGATGGAAGTGAAGTCGAAAGCTGGATACAGAGATGCGAGCACTTCTTTGCTATCGATGAAACACATGAGAAACTCAAGGTGCGTTATGCGGCAGTGCATGTAGAAGGTGGAGCTGTGCAATGGCATAACAATTTTGTGAAGTCGCGTGGAACGTCGGTAACTGAAATTCCTTGGAGTGAGTACATGCGGTCCATTCAGGCTCGTTTCGCTTCAACATTGGTTGAAGATGCGATGGGTGCACTCAAGGCACTCCAACAAGCAGATGATCTAGAAGAATACTGTGATAAGTTTGATTTGTTGTTGAACAAGGTGGATATTCCGGAAGAGTACGATCTGAGCCTATTCGTTGAAGGTTTGAAGGCTGATATCAAGTGTCATGTAAGACTCTTTAAACCAAAATCACTTCAAGAAGCACATTCTTTGGCACGATTATAGAATCAAGCCAATTTGACTGTTCTCAATGGCAAATTGCATTACAAATATACTCCCAAAACCTTTAATAACCAATCGATTTGAGCCAGTTCTAAACTGCCTTTGTTACCTACTCCTCCAATTAAAGCTAATCTTATTAATTCATTCAAACCGACTAAACATCTTACTAGTAAGGAGTTTGAAGAAAAAAGAGCTAGGGGAGAATGTTGTTGGTGTTCGGTAAAGTACACTCTGGGTCACAAATGTTCGAATTCAAAGCAATTGTTTGTTATGGAAGTTACTGATGACATAGGAGAGGAGATGGAGTTGATGGGGTCAACGATAATGTGGAAATAGTGGAGGAAGTTCATGATCCTCATATTTCCCTACATGCTATTACAGGTATTCCTTCTTACTCTACAATGAAACTAGTGGGAGCTTTAGGCACTAAACAATTACAAATCTTGGTGGATAGCGGGTCAACGCATAATTTTGTCAACCAACAATTAGTGACAAAACTTAACTGTCAACTACAATCAATTGGGAACATTCCTGTTACTATTGCTGATGGTAATAAACTATCATGTGTTCACTTGTGCAAAGACTTCTAATGGACCATGCAGGGTCGTTGGTTTAAAGCAGATATGATGGTTATTCCCCTAAGTAGCTACGATATTGTATTGGGTATTCAATGGCTCCAAACTTTAAATGATATCATTTGGAACTTCGAGTCTTTAACTATGAAGTTTTCGGTTGGCAATCAACCAATTGAACTCAAAGGTATTACAAACCAAGGAGTTCATCTTTGCACAATGGAGTAGATGTTGACTTATTTGCAAACTTCTTCTCCAATGATACAAGCTCATTTGTTTAGTCTGCATGATGAAAAGGGGGGCCAGCATACTCCCATTATTACTTCTACTCCACACAATGACCAGATGGCATAGTTGTTGTCTGAGTATAATGACATTTTCAATCTTCCTACCGGGTTACCTCCCAAGCGAGAATGTGATCATAGGATTAAGCTCAAGGATGAGTCTATAAACCTCAATCTTAAACTTATCGGTACCCAAGTGCTCTGAAGAATGTAATTGAATAGATGACACAAGAGTTGCTGGATTCAAGTGTGATAAGGAATAGTACCAGTTCCTTTGCAGCCCCAGTGGTGTTAGTCAAAAAGAAAGATGGTTCTTTCAGGATGTGTGTGGATTATCATAGGTTGAATGATGCTACTATTAAAGATAGCTTTCCCATTCCTCTTATTGAAGAATTACTTGATGAATTTGGGGGGCTACGGTGTTTCCTAAGTTGGATTTAAGATCCGGCTATCATCAAGTTCGAATGCATGAAGATGACATCCATAAAACAGCCTTCAAAACTCATCAAGGTCACTTTGAATTCCTAGTGTTGCCCGTTGGCCTTACTAATGCACCCGCTACCTTCCAGGCTCTAATGAATTCATTCTTTAAACTAGTTTTGTGAAGAACTACTTTGGTCTTCTTTGATGACATTCTGGTCTACAGCTCTTCATGGGATCATCACTTAATCGATATGGCCAAGGTGTTAACTCTAATGCGGCAGCATCAACTGAAAGCCAAGCAATCCAAGTGCATATTTGGGGGGGGGGGGAGTTGAGTATTTAGGCCACATTATCACAGGTGATGGAGTTTCCACCGATCCTCAAAAGATTGCAGCCATTCAACGTTGGCCTCCACCCTCTACAATTAAGCAATTAAGAGGATTCCTTGGACTTGCTGGGTATTATAGGCGCTTTATTAAAGGTTTTGGATCATTAGCCAAACCTTTAACTGACCTACTTAAGAAAGACGCATTTGTATGGTCTAGTTCAGCTCAAGAGGCTTTTGAATCTTTGAAAGCTGCTTTATGTTCTTCCCCTATTTTAGCTTTGCCTGATTTTACTAAAACCTTTGTGGTTGAAATGGATGCTTCATCCAAAGGTTTAGGAGCTGTGTTAATGAAAGAAGGACACCCCATTACCTTCATTAGTAAGGCATTGTCCATCAAACAACAGGCTCTATCGGTGTATGAAAAGGAGCTGTTGGCTATTCTATTAGCAGTCAAGACATGGCACCATTACTTGATTCTTAAGCACTTTGTGATCAAGACTGATCAGCAAAGTCTGAAATACCTATTGGGACAAAAGATTATTACCCCTCTATAGCAAACTTGGTTATCAAAGTTGTTGGGTTATGACTACGAGATCACTTACAAACAAGGTGTAGAAAATAAGGTTGCGGATGCTTTATCTCGGGTCTCAGGCTTGGCTTTATTCACCATGGGCCTTAGTTCCATCCACCCAACTTTGTGGGACCGGATTCAACTTTCGTGGTCATCTGATCCTCACTTATCTGCTTTGATGTTGAAGTTGCAACAAGGCCAACTAGTAAAAAATGGACATTGGAATGGTAAAGTCTTAACAAGGAAGGGGAAGGTTTTGGTTGGTGATGATGCTGCTTTGCAAAATGATATCATTCATGAGTGCCATTCTTCCGTAATGGGAGGTCATTCGGGCTTTAAGCCTACCTTGGCCAAACTAAAAGAATTGTTCTATTGGAAGGGATGTTCTAAGGCTGTGTATCAAGCTGTCAAGGAATGTGCAACTTGTCAACGAGTTAAGTGTAACATCTTGTAATTTTAGGTTAATTTAAAGTTAACTTTGTTAATTCTTGTAAGGACCATTGTTGCCTAATATGAAATTTATGGGTTACCTTTGCATATGGCTTTAATTTGTCTTCAACTTGAAAGCTTATAATGATAATTATTATATAATAGATAATAATAATAATAATAATGATAATAATAATAATAATAATAATAACAATAGCAACAATAGAAATAATAATAATAGTTTGTAAAATTACTAAGCTTGGAAACTATTTAAACTTAAATTAAGCAAATTAAGGGGTTAATTTGGTAATTTTGAAACTTTAAAAGAAGTTTTGGGCATAAAATAATAAAGATTGAAGGTTGAGGGACCAATGTTGTAAAATTTTAAAACCAAAACCGTTTTCCCCTTACTTCCCCGTTTTTCCGGTGGGTCTCCGGCCAAGTCGCCGGCGACTCTCCGGCCGTTGTAATCTCTCAAAATCCGACGATTTTAGAACCTAAAACCGGTTCCTAACCCTTCAAGCAACCGTTTCGATCATGTAAGCATTGATTAAACACATTCAATCGCGGTTACAAAGTTCAACGATCGAATAACCGAAACTTTCTTAATCGTATAGTCGTTCAACCATTAAACACTAATAATAATCCAATTAATTGAGCTTAAGCAATCATCTAACATATCCTAAGCGTTCACAACAATCAAATTCACCTGACAAACACAATTTCACCGGAATCGATTCTCACTTCATCGAAATTCTGCAACCTACTCAAAACCCACCTCTCGAACAATTTAAATCAAAACCGACAAAGGGCTTTTCATCAGTTGGGCTATTCGAAACTTTCTGTAAAGCGAATTCGAGTTTCATCATCGATTGTAACCTGAACGAATCGCAACACAGTCGCGACTGTTCTTCGATTGTTCACCATCAATCCGTTTGCAATTCGGGTAATTAAACATACATACATGCTCGATTTCTGTTGGGGAACAAAATCCCTAACATTAATTTGATTGACAACATTGATTTGGAGGTCAATTTGAATCCAATCGAATTTAGGGTTCTTGGATTTGAGGGTGTTCTGTTGATTTAGGATAAACCAATTTGGAACCGGATTATACCGCGGCTGAGAGCCTTGGTTCACCGGTTCACACTCCACAATTCAACTTAGAGGTCTCGGGTTCGAACCCGGGCATCCTCTTACTATTTTTAAAATGGCTTTTTAGCCTTAATTCTATTTTAGAAAAATGCTATTACATATAAAAATGATTTGTACAAACTTCCAATCTTTTAAAAATCAATAAAGTATTTTCTGTAAAATATTTTAATATTTTATTATAAAAATTATAATTAAGTATTGTTATAAAAATGGATTTATATAATAATTTGAATTATTAATTATTATTGAATCTTATGTTTTCCTTGATTAAAGATATATGTTATATATGGTTATAATTCCTTTAAAATTTTATAATGTTAAAAAGAGTTTATTAAATTGTTTACAAAACCCCAAAATCCTAAAACCCTAATTCGCGTTAAAACGATCATTAAACTTAAGCATTGTAAATATATATATTTTAGGTACATTGTGAAGGGCTACGTTGAAACGACGCTTATTATTATTCATATTAATCATCAATCATATATTATTTGATCAAGTGAGTATTTCTATACCCCTTTTTTATATTTCACACTTTGGGGTGAAACATGTTACTTTATAAACTTTGCACTTGTAAACGTTTGATTCTTGTAAACTTATGGCTTTTCACTTATATGTTGTAGTTAGTTGAACTTGGTAGCTACCATGTAATGTCGAATATATGTACAATCATTAACTATTGCTAGCCTAGCGAAGTCATAGATCTATGGGCCAGACAAGCCTGCTTGGTTGATCCAAGTACACTTAGCTAATCGTATATACTTTTAAACATTTGAGACTTGTAAAACTTTGTCGAGGTTTGATTGTGCATTCTGTCTTACATCCCTAGCTTACTTTGTTTTTATAATTTACAACATGAATTGCCATCTTTTATATACTTATGTATTTCAAACTATGGAAATCTCACCAACATTATTGTTGACCTTTTATTTTTAACATGTTTCAGGAAATACTCAAGCTTGATTTCTACTCATTGAAGCATACACATCTAGGAATGGACCTAGATAAATAAGTGAAATAAAATGACTCGTTACATTTTATGTTATGTTTTTATTTCTTTGAGACTTATAAATGATTGTAATAGTACAATTGGAACTTATGTTTAATATAAATTTGGGTTATTAATAGCGTCATGTGGCTGTGAACGATCTTAACTCTCACTCCTCGACGTTTCCGCCGTCAAGGTTGGGGTGTGACATTAAGTACGAAACAACTGCCACTCCTGGGTTGCTCAACCCTTTACCTATTCCACAATCCATTTTCACAGACATTTCTATGGATTTTATCTCCGGTTTACCCAAGGTCCAAGGCAAGAACACTATTTGGGTTATTGTCGATCGTCTCACCAAGTATGGCCATTTTATTCCCTTAAGCCATCCTTACACAACTGCCACTTTAGCTCAGCTTTATTTGGATCAAATTTTCAAGATACATGGTAATCCAACTACCATAATTTCTGATCGTGATCCTATCTTCATGAGTAAGTTTTGGCAGGAATTCATGAGATTGCAAGGGGTGGAATTAGCAACCTCTAGTGCCTATCATCCGCAGTCTGATGGCCAAACTGAGGTTCTAAATCGTTGTTTAGAATCATATTTGCGTTGCATGACTATGGATTCTCCTCTCCAATGGGTTAAATGGGTACCATTAGCTCAACGGTGGTATAACACCACTTTTCATTCCACTATTCAGATGTCCCCTTTTGAGGCTTTGTTTGGATTGAAACCAAATATTCACATTCCTTATATTCCCGGGGACACTACTTTAGCAGTTGTGGAAGATCTTCATCGTGATCGCGAGCATATGATTCAATTGCTCAAACGTCACCTTCAGGTCGCACGAAACAGGATGAAACAATTTACGGACTCTCATCACACTGATAGAGTTTTTAATGTGGGAGATTATGTCTATGTTAAATTGCAGTCGTGGGTTCAATCATCTCTCAAGATGCATCGGAATGAGAAGTTGGCCGCTCATTTCTATGGACCCTTTCTAATTTTGGAGCGCGTGGGAGCTGTTGTTTATTGACTAGATCTTCCTCGATATTCTATGATCCATTCAACGTTTCATGTATCTTTGCTTAAACGTGCTCATGGCCAACATTTACCGGTTTTTCCATTGCCGGCTGCCCCTTGTTTCGTGCTGCAGCCCCAGGCTATTTTGGATCATCGTCTTGTTAAAAGAGGACATCGTTTTGTGGCTCAAATGCTGGTTCATTGGCATGATTTGCCTATTACTTATGCCTCGTGGGAATTTAAGGATGAGTTCATCCTTCGTTTTCCTCATTTCCATTTTTTAGGACAAAAACGTTGTTAAGGGGGGAGTATTGTTAGGCCGTTATTGGTTGTATGATTAGTTACTAAAGTGAGGGGCTTATGTTGTAACTTTGATAATATGTAGGGTTCTCATTGTAATTGTCTCTATAGTTGTAACGAACTTAACAAACTAATAAAAAGGGATCGGGCTAATCATTTGAGGTTAGCTTGTTGTGTGAATCTTCTTCTTCTTAGTTTCTGCCCTAACACAATGACTTTAAAGAGATTTTTACCACTTTAAATGGTATTACCATTTAACTTATCCCCACACTATATATATACACAAAATATGTACTATAGTTTTTTTTAATAACTAATTACATTACCCATAAGTCACTTGTATACCTGATCATCTCCTTTACTCGAGTATTGTAGTTACCATTTAGCAAATAAATTCCAATTCTAAATGTATATTTAATTAATAAATGTTTTTTGATCCTTAGTTTAATAAAGCATGCATAGCTCGTTGGAGGATTAAAATATGGCCATTTTATCGAAATTTGCAGGCTATATTTGACTGTGGACACAACGTGATGAATCATTAAATACCATGACTAGAGGAAGAAAAACAGGGTCGTGTCCGATTCGATCAGCTGGTATGGATATATTAATTTAGAAACCGCTTTGGGTAAATATCTATGAAAAAAAACTCGATCTGATATGGTACGTATTTCTTTTAGAAACGGGTTTCTAAACCGAATCGATTTGGATGCCAAACCGGCGAGTTTTGACTAAGTTGGCTGGATCTCGTCTAACATTGAGCCCTAAGGGTGGGAAGGGTGTCCACACCATACACACAACACACCTATCAATCACGTATTGCTATTTCACACTACACCACACTAAGGTATTGTTTGTTTTTTAACATCATAAGATGTGGACCAAATATTTGCAGTCTGCAAAAAAAGACTGTTTGTTTTTTAACATCTGCAGACTTTTAAAACGATTTCACAACCAACTCAAAATAATGTCAAAACCAACTCAAAATTCAGATCAAATCAATGATTATTCCCACAGGTTTGGGTTGATGTGGCCTCAGGAGAGCAAGTGAAGCCACTGGAACGATGATTTTTTCTTGCTATGCATGGGGAGAGGGGGGAGGCGAGCGTAGGTGGGGCGAGGAGGCCGGCAGACGCAGGTGGGGGAGGGGGGCCGACAGTGGTCTAACCGGTGGGGGAGGGGGCCGGCAGTGGTCTAACCGGTGGGGGAGGGGGCCGGCGGTGGTTCGGCCGATGGGGGGAGGTGGGGCGGCCTGTGGGGGGAGGTGGGAATGTAATGAAAAGTTGAGAAGAGGTTAGAAGACCTTAGAAGTGGTAGGTCCATGTCTTCTCCACGCAAACGTCAGAATGATGTTTTTTAATGAAATGTCTTTCAAAAAACAAACAATTTGTAAAGTCTAACGTCTACGTGTGGTCTGCGCGACGGAGGCAAAAGAGTTCAGGAAGTATTTCTCAGAAAAAACAAACACTCCCTAAATCACAAACTCAAATTCTGTGATAGTGGTGTTGCCACACTACACAACACCACACCACTATTCCCTTCACACAAAAAAGTTCACGGGGTCAACATGCCGAGAAATTAAAAATATGCAACGTAGAGGGAGGCGGTGTCAGTGTTGCTGCTCGACGCCGCCACATGTCGTGGCCTCACGGGTTGGACACCCCCACCCCTCTAATGGTTTGGATCAAAAACCAATTATGTGACACCCCTAATGTAAGGAGAATGATAGTTGCATAAATTTAAAGATAACTAGGTCTTCCCAACATGCATGTTGCACGGAGAATTCCATCATAATCTCAAATATCAAAAGGCTAACACAACAACTAGGTTTTCCCAACATGCATGTTGCACGGAGAATTCCATCATAATTTGTCGGGCATTGTATTTAACGTGATAACGTATAGTCTAACAATCGACCTAACTTGTTTTCGAACTAATTTACGTTGAATCGTAAAGTAATTTACGTTGACATGACTCGTATCGACATGTACATTAAAATACGAATGTTAGAAATTAGTTTTTTAATAAAAATTTCACGAGAAAATCTAAAACTTTAGAAATCTAAAATGATTAGATTCGTATTAAATTAAACAATAATATTTTATATATAATAAAACAATATTATTATTAATATTAATAATATTCAATAAACCAATAATAATATTAATTAAATTCAATAAACTAATAATATTATTTAATAAACAATATTGTTTTGACTGTAATTAATCTAAATATATTCAACAAACCATTAATAATATTAATTGAATTCAATAAACTAATAAAAATATTTAGTAAACTAATATTACATTGACTGTTCGTTTCATCCTCGTTTAATATATGCTAGCTTTATTCTCCCTGCGTTACATACCGCGAGACAGGTCAATTTTCTCACACGTAAATTTACATTACTTTGGTTGTTATTTGTTCGGTTCGTCAGGCACTTGAAATTTAAAATTGGACAGAAAAATAAAAAGTATTAAACTTTAGTAGTCAAATTCAAATAAATAAATCTCACTGTAAATATAGTTTTGTGAAAGTAAAAAAAACAAATTGATGGCCAAACTTTAATATCCTAAACTTTAGTGGGAAAAGTAAAAAAAATAAATTTGTGGCCAAACTTTAAAATCCAAATCTTTAGTGACCAAAGTCAACAAACAAATTAGACTAAACTATAAAATATTAAACTTAACTCAGGAAAATAAAGCTTCACTAAAATAGTTTGGTGGCAACATTAAAATTTTCTAAACTTTAGTGGCTAAAGTTAATAAAATAAAAAGTTATGATTAAATATGTAAACACTTAAATTAATGTAATTAAATTCGAAAAAACAATACGACACTATTCATTTCCCGTTGAAATTAATTATAGAGTAATTGATGAAGCACTTTGTACGGCCATTAACATCGAAAGAAACAACTGAATAAGTGTTGAGGATTATCGTAATAAATCGAGAGTTACAAAACGCTATCAGATTAAAACTATTTAAGTTCACACTAAAGTTCAATCGGATAAAACTTAATTAAAAAACAAGTGTGATAGGTACGTGAAAATTCGTGAACAGAGAAAACAAAAGTGACTATAAATCGATTCGAAATTAACATTTGTAGGGAAGGGAGGCACTCCGACAATTTTCATATCGAAAATTTATATTTTTACCCTCTAATTTCACATGTGAAATTTCAGAAAAATCAAATTTTAATGCATTTTTTGATAAAACAATGTTTATCAAAATAAAAAAATTCCGTGTTGATCTGGCAGCTTGACTCTAGCCACGGGTTCCTAGGTGTATGATCTTAGGGGCGAAACCCCTAAGCAATAGGGGTTCCAAGGAACTTAGCGAGGGTTCAATTTCGAAGATCATACACCTAAACAAGTATGCACTTCGCATCTTCTAAATTGTTTGATAGATATTATGATTACATTGGTTATTAGTCAATTCAATTACACTAAAATATATAGCAATAAATAGATACTAGATAAAAATTATTTTTGGCTTTTGTAATTATTTATATTTTGTCAAAAGTAAGTTTAACGTATTTCACATTTCTCTCCTACCATTTTTCTTCTCTCCGTCTCTTATTTCAATGTATAACTTTTTCCTGAAAAACCAAACTTATTTATAAGTATAAATTTTTTATAACTGGCCTTATAAAAAATATAAGTTGTTTAAAAACAACAGTTTTATAAAAAAGAGAAAAAAATAGTAAAAGACAGGAGTTGTTAAACAGCAAGAAATTTATAACAGAAACATTTTTTACAAACAATTTATATTAATGAAAAGTTTTTTAGAAAATGATTTTTTAATGATGAAAATAAATTTATTTTAAAAACAAAAATTTAAAAAAGATGAAATGGTTATTTTATTACTTAACTACTTAGTTATACATAACTAAACCATATATTATTTCAAATATCATTTCATTATTTTTAAAAGTCAATTATCTCTTACTCTAATGGTCTAATAAGGAGGTTAAAGGTTTTCTCTTTCTTGAGCGTTTTGGGTTTTAGCTTTAGGATGGTGATTGATTCCTGCTTAGAGCATTTAGAGCATTCACAACAACCCGTTCTCTAAAAACTCATTCTTTAAAATAATGTGTGTGTAATCCTTATATTATATGGTATGGTTATAAGTAGTTGTAAGTGAAGGATATGAAAAATTTTCTGTTCAATCTGTATTTTTGGGAATTACTATTCAAAAACTTATAATGCTTTTAATATATTTTAAGTGATTATGAGTGAATAAGAGAAAAAAAATAATGATAAAATAGAAAAAGTTTTGATTTGTAGTGTAATTATATGAATAAAGATGATGAATGAGTTGTGAATGCTCTCACAACCCATTTTTCATCTTTATCCATATAATTATACTAAAAATCACTATTTTTTCTCTCTTCTTTTTAACTTTATCATTATTTATATCTTTCATTCACTCACAACCACTTAAAATATATTAAAAATATTATAGGGTTTGACCAGTGTTTTCCAAATATACAGATCAATAGTAAATTTCTCATATCATTTACTCACAACCACTTAAAACCATACCATATAACATAAGGAATACACTTACATAAATATAGAAAACCGATTGTTAATGCTCTTAGTAATACATAACTTAACCATATATTGTTTCAAATATCATTTCACTAAACTTTCGTTATTGTTTTTCATAATTTATAAATATTTCATCGATAACTATTTGGTATTTTGTTGATTCAACATATGTATGGTTTAGCATAATTTTTTAGGGTGGTTGGATTTTAATATTCTCAACTTTTATTTATTAGTCGGGATTAATACCAACTCAAAAACTGTTTACACACACTCTTAACTTAAAGCTTATTTTTTTCCAACGATCCTTTGCTAACTGATAGTTAACGCCCATTAGTTTTTTTTATCATATGAGGCTAACTTTGAGTCATTTTTTAACTTTGTCGGAGCCTAACCTCAACTAGATCGGTTTTTTGGTGTCTAGCCTCAATCATCACTTGAATTATACTTTTAACGAGTCAAGTGGTTAAGATTAGAAGGTGAAAATTGATGGGTTTCAGAGTATAGACTTTTTAGATTAACCGACCTGATGGTTGATTTCAATTTTTTGCTTAGTGTTTTGGCTATATATGTAGTTCACGTCATAAAATGGTGTTAACTTCCGGTTAGTAAGGGATTGTTAGAAGAAAAAAACTAAAATTTGAAAGTTTCTGTAAACATTTTTTGATTTGTAATTAATCTCAGTCAATAAATAAAAATTAAAATTATTAAAATCTAATAATCCTAATTTGTAATAAAAAAATCTATATGTTTATTTGGATCCTTAAAGAAAAAGCTAAATTTCTAATAGTTAAAATTTTAGGATAAAAAATTATCAATAATTCAAATATGTTTTTATAACTACAAGTTCTACAATTTTACTTCACCATCTTACTCAAGTTCTCTTATTTATATAACCTTAATATTAAAGAAAGTAATCACTAATTCAAATCTATTTTTAAAATTATACATTCTACATATTTAATTTACCATCTTGCTCATGTTATTATAAAGATTGTCATCCACAATATTAAATTATAAATAATTTTATTTTGAAATTGAATGCGAGAGCATTCACAATCCATTCCTTATATTTTTTCATATAATTATATTAAAAATCATTATTTTTTCTTTTTCTTTTTCAATTTTATTATTATTTTTCCTCTCTCTTTACTTACAACCACTTAAAATATATTAAAAATATTATAAGATTTTGAACAGTGTTTTTCTAAAATACAGATTAAACAGTAAATTTCTCATATCTTTCACTCACAAACACTTATAATCATACCATATAATATAAGAAACACACAAAAATATAGAGAACGAGAAACACATTTTGTTGTAAAAATACAAAAGTCAACTATTATGAGTTACTTTTGGGCCGAAGAAAGAGATGTGAATCCTAATCAAATGTATATATATAAAGCTCTTCTAGTGTTCATTCAAGATCTACCTTTTCCTTTCTATCTATTTCATCAAATATATATATAATTTTTTCAATCGAAGAGTTTGATCACCTCAAAATTCAATTGAAAGATGTTACATTGGCCACCGACAATTTTGCACCCAACAAACTAACTGGGAGCGGCAGGTTCGGTACAATGCACAAAGGAGAACTTCTCGCCCGGAGGGACTAATAACGATAGCTTGTAAGCGTTTAGATCGTACCTTTCGGCAAGGGAATGTTGAGTTTTTGAAAGAGATTATGATGCTTTCAAATTGCAACACAAAAATTTGGTCTCTCTCCTGCAATTTTGCATTGAGGGTGATGAGAGGATCCTCGTGTAAGAGTATACATCCCATGGGAGCCTCAATTGCTATCTAAGTGATATTAGTGTAACATGGACTCAGCGTCTTAAGATATGCATTAGGAGCATCTGGTGATTAGACATTCTTAAATTTATATTTTTTACTGACCACACACATCGTTCATGTAGCGAAATTGACACCGCGTTACATCACTAATGTAATAGTTTTCCTACCACTCTATAAAAAAACTTCATTCTTTCTTTAAAACTTTCTTAACGCTTTTTATATGAAGTTGAGTTTTATACAAATTATACTATTCAATAGATCGTTTTAATATCTTTGATTCGAGTATAGTATTGCTATATTTTTTAATGTTCATTGTGAACCGCTAGTTTACCACTATAACTCTAACTTACAGTGGCGAATTGGTCTGCTATGGACCACTATAACACTTTTAATTGGACTGTTGTGGACCACTAATTCGTTTTTCAAGGGGGTTATACACTTCATATATGATTATGCTATCCCCTATGCGTCACATATAAGGTTATATGTAGAATTCTAGATGTATCGATTTATAATGGGCGATTTATAATTTGCGGGTATCTAAATATCTTGTGCCTTTTTTCCTAAGTCAATATAACTAATGACTATAACTAATTTCACATCTCTCACTCTCTTATTTTAAAATCTAGATTTCTCCAAAATCAGTTTTTTTTAAAGAATGGATTTTTAATAAATTAAAACTAACATATTCTTAAACTTTTTAAGAAATCAAAATTTTTGAAACTTCTAATTTTTTCTCCAAAACAACAAACTTTTTTCAAGTAGGAAGTATTTTACACCAGTCTCTTTAAAAGAATAAAAGTTGTATAAAAACAAACTTTTTTATAAAAAAACACAAATAGTTAAAAAAACTGGAGTTTTTAAACAAGAATTTTATAGCAATAACACTTTTCAAAAACAGTTTTTTATATGAAAAGTTTAAAAACATTTTTTAAAAATGATTGATTAAATGAAAGTTAAAAATATTTTTATTTACTTAATTTAATACTTATAAAGTTATTTAATTATTTTTAAAGAAATATTTTTTCAAAGTGTATGGATCATAGCGTTTTGACACAAACTATTCACAGTGAACTTTTATGTTTTCAACTTTTACTACTAACGTTTAGTATTTTAATGTTTTGTCATCAAACTTTGATTTTATTGTTTATGAAGAGTTGGATGATATTGACCAAAATAATGCGACGGCATTGCCTGTGAAAAAACGATTAGCCTCCTGTCACATCTTATATTTCAAGTTAGACCACTAAAGTTTAAAATTTTAGAGTTTCACTTCAAGACTTCACTTTTATGGTTTCCGATGAGCAGACCCAGTAAAGACCCCAAAGCAGTACACATGTAATGACACAGTACCCCGTCGCGTAGCGCGTGTGAAAGACCACAAAGCAGCACACATGTAATGACACAGGTTATACATTCTACCTTATTATTTTACCATCCTACTCAAGTTATCATAATGATTGTCATCCTCGATATCAAATTAAATGAGTCTATTTTTAAATCAAATGTGAGACGCATTTTGTTATAAAAATACTAAAGTCAACGCATTACGAGTAGACAGTAGACTTCTGGGCCGAAGAAAGAAATGTGATTCCTCATCAAGTGAATATATTATATTAGCAGCTATAGCTATAGCTCTTCTGATGTTCATTCAAGATCTACCTTTTGTTTTCTATCTATTTCATCAAATATATACAATTTCTTCAATGGAAGAGTTTGATCACCTCAAAATTCAATTGAAAGATGTTATATCGGCCACTGACAACTTTGCACCCAACAAACTGATTGGGCGTGGTGGGTTCGGTTTGGTATACAAAGGAGAACTCTTTCGCCCTGAGGGACTCATAGCGGTAGCTTGCAAGCGTTTAGATCGCACCTTCGGGCAAGGGAATGTTGAGTTTTTGAAAGAGATCATGATGCTTTCAAATTGCAAGCATAAAAATTTGGTCTCTCTCCTACACTTTTGCATTGAGGGTGATGAGAGGATCCTCGTGTACGAGTATGCATCTCGTGGGAGCCTCGATCGTTATCTAAGGGACCCTACTCTTACTTGGACTCAGCGTCTCAAGATATGTATAGGAGCCGCACAGGCTCTAGAATATCTTCATGATCCCTCAGAGACATACCAAAGAGTACTCCATCGAGACATTAAAAGCGCCAACATTCTTTTGGATGAGCAATGGAATGCCAAGGTTTCGGATTTTGGTCTATCAAAAATTGGTCCAGCTAACCAACCCCAAACATATGTTGCTTCAAATGTAGTTGGTACGCCTGGATATTGTGATCCATTGTATATGGAGACGGGTATCCTGTCAAAAGAGTCTGATGTGTACTCTTTCGGAGTTGTGTTGTTTGAAGTGATGTGCGGGACGTTATGTTGTGAATATCGTAATGGTAGGCTAATTGCCATTTTAGTGGCTACGTGGAAAAGGTGTTTTGAAGAAAAAAGACTAGATGCAATAATCAATCATGGTCTTCAGAAACATATGGAATCGGGTTCTTTAAATACATTCTCAACCATCGCTTATCGTTGTTTAAAGACTGCTCGTAAAGAACGACCAACGATGGTTGAGATCGTGCAAAGACTTGAGATGGCACTTGAACAACAAGTATTTTCAAATCCCCCTTTTATTATATGGAAGCTAGTCTAGATCTGATTAATAACCGTAATATACAAGCATAAATAGGGTTGAAACTATATATACATATATATATATATATAATATATATATATATATATATATATATATATATATATATATATATATATATATATATATATAATATAATATAATATAATACTGTTGCAGGAGGTTACTGAAGAAATCGAAAATAGAATGATCAGCTTTGAAGAAATGCGGAGGATTGCAGATCTTGCGGTATCTCCTCTATCTTACGTAACTAAAAGTCAACTTCTTATGCTTTTCATGAAGGGGATGCTTGTTCATGATGGAAAAACGGTAATTGTCCGCTCCTATTTTATTTATTAATAATTAATAATTATTTTTTTAGAAGGATAACTCATGTTTTTAATTATACTAAGAAGTTTACATAATACATAAATTTCTATTACGAGACTTAAACCCTTAACTAACACTTGTTATGTACGTCTAGTACCCGGTAGGCCACCTACCTTGCAACCTTTCCCTTTGTTAAACTACTACTCCCGCCCGAAAATAACCAACAAATGTTCACAATTTCTGTAGTTTTTAGTTACTTTGCTAGGCCTTATCTTGAGCCTAAATGGACTAAAACTGTCCTAAATTACAAAGTAATTAGGTATTTCCAGGACGCGATGCCCGTAGAGATGCACAAATAGTTTTTTTAAACTTTTTTCGTTTGGTTATTGAAAAAGTAAAAGTGAGTTAAGAGTCAAACCGATTTGGATTATCGGTTTGGTACAATGCTACTGTTTAATTTTTTTTAGCAGAGATGATTATAATTGATGTCTAACCTACTGTTTTTATTGGTTTCAAAACGGTTTCTAGTATACTGGTTTCGGTTCAAAAACCGATTTTGTTTTTCCGCAAATCTACCCAATGGTGAGGACCGAGTCAAGTTTGGTGGATTTGAATATTGTTGCAAATTTTATTTCTTATTGAGTTGTTTTCAATCATTAAAATTAATTCACACATAATTTATTTTCTCCTATAACCTTGGAAATATAATGTTTTTTTAAATCATATACATTTGAGATGTGTCTATTTCTGTTTACGTTTTCAATATAAAATTTAGAGTTAATTTTAGTTTTGTTCCCTAAGGTTTGATAAAAGTAACTATTTTCCTTTTAAAGTTTTAAATACATCAATTTCACTCTAAAGATTTTATCATTTGTTTCAATTTCAGTCCAAATGTTTTATTTTCTTGATTCAAATTAAAACAACTTATGAAACTTTTAAAAATAAATTGATATTTTAATGTTTTAAAAAATATAATTATTTTCACTAAGACTTAGGGAGCAAAATCGAATTTAACTTTAAAATTTATTCTTAAAAAAGACTATTCAAATAAAATATGTTTTCTTACTTAATTGTTATATATGTTTTGATATAAATTATTATCTAAAAGGGGCTATCAGGTAACTAGTATTAACCGCCGCAGATTGCGAAACTTGTTGGTAATTATTTTATGGAAAAGTAAAACCGAAAAATGAATAGTAATTCGAAAAGGATAGAATAACTACTATAAATCTATAATTAATCTTCACCATGGTAAAGATCATAAGGGATAGTTAGTCAGCATTTAGCAGGTTACACTTATTTTGTTAATATAAAAATATCCATAGTAGAATTTTTATTTTTATCTATATAACTATATTAAAAATCACTATATTTATATTTTTTTCAATTAAATAATACTTTTTATACTTTTATTATTATTATTTTTCTTTCTCTTTCACTCACAACCACATTAAAAATATTAAAAAAAATTATAAAGATTGAACATCGGTTATTCAAATATACAAATTTATAATAACATTTTCTCTCTTTTTCACTCACAATCACTCAAAACTATTTCATATAATATATCAAACACACTCACATAATTTTAAAGACTCCACTATGAATGCTCTAAATGCAGTTTTATAATAGCTAACGCATACAACTGTTAACCTACTCATATATAACCAATGCTTATGTAGGACTAAAACTTCATACCACTTGAGGAGATGAACATCTTCAATAAACACACACACTGATACATAATTAGAGCTATTAATTGTATCGACTTGTAACTTATAGTCACATTGTCATACTTTCTAGATTTAGATCAGATTACACCATCCAAACTTATTTACATACGTACTCTTTACAAAAGTTTTGCTGACTAACTAAACGGTTTGACAGTGGTTTTCAGTAAATAAGAAAGGACAACACTGTGAACTCATATCCGCAGAAAAATGCACTGCTACAGCTAGTTTTAAGACACCGGTTACGACAAACTTAGTTTCAAGGTCAGTTTACAGTCTTGTGTTCACAACCTTCCGGTTCTTATGGGGTGATGTTTTAAAGTTTTGCTTCTAATTTTTTTTTAATTGCTTGTTTGATCCAGATTTAATATGGTGAGCTTGATGTGTGCAGATTTCAATACAGAATAGAATATTTATCAAACCAAGATTTGAGACTGACAGTTATGACTCAATTCTTGACACCAAATGTCACATACGTTATAAACCTTGTCTACCAATGTACTATTCCAACTAAGCATGACCTGCGTATACCCTTCAAATACAAATTGGAAGAAATGACACAATATTCGACATCATGTGTCGCGCGTGTTGGGGAAGATGGATGGCTAAGGACCGAACTGTTCCAGTTTACCAGCACCAAAAAACAACATTATTTTGACATTCAGTTCTATAGTGAGATACAGGGCTATGAAGTGTCAAGTTCCTTTTACATTTCCATTGAAGGCGTTGAATTTTGTCCTGTAGACTTTGTACGTTTACTTCATTTTCAAGTAAAAAAGTAAATTTTCGTTTGAATAACTCAGATTCTAATACGAACGTCATTTATAGGGGAATGATGAAAATAAGGTGGATATGCAACCGACAGACATTGATTGGGGGAAAAGATTGCCAAATGACTACACCACAATCGTCAAAGATATTAAGGAGTCGACGGATAAGAAAGAAGTTTACTTTCTTCTGCGCAAAGGAGTCTACATCAATAACTCACAACAGGTATAACTTAAGTAATTATTGTTCATGTTCCAATACAACAATTTCATAATAATGTCACGATGAAGGGGTGAAAACATTACTCTTAACTAAGATACAATTACTTTTGTTGATAAACCAGTGGTTTTCTATTAGTAAGAAGTCAAAGAAACGTCTTATGCTACCCGCACGAGCAATTCTACTTGAAGAAAAATCAGTATCGAATTTTCTATCACGAAGGAGAAGTTGGCTATGGAAGGCGCTACCAGGATCAAGGTAATATATGTTCCTATTTATCATTGTGTACGTCTTTCATTTGTTGAATTACAAAGATTATATGTGTCACGAAAGTAATCAGTCATATTTGAATAGTTATTTAAATCTTTTTTATTAGGGTATCTTTGGTATAAGGTAATGGAATGGACAATCATGTAATTAAATCTACAAACGAATGAGATAGATCATTATCATTCCATCGTCCGGTATGTTTGGTTATCCTATAAGGTTGAAATGGAACATTACTTTATGTCATTTGGTAGACAAGAAAAATAAAACAAATAATGAAACACAGAGATGGAGATGGGTCGGGTCATGGGTCGGGACAGGGTTCGAGTCATGAATTAGGAGAAATATCATTCATTCCTTGAAGGAATGAAAAGAGAACACCTCTCTCCCAAATAATAAAATCATTAGAAGAAAAGAAATCACATACCCTATACAAAGGTTTATTTTATTCTTATGTGATTAACTAATGTGAATAACTAATGTGAATTTTCCTTAGGCTAGCAGAATTGAAATGATTCAAGCAAAGGTTTTTTTTATCTTCAAAAGTAACTTTATCATCTATTTTTAAGCTCAGTTTTCATATTTATTATGGCATGCACGTCTTGTTATTTTACAAGATATACTTTCTTCACTATGCTGCAGATTCAATGAGGCAGCCGAGTGTTGCGATAAAGATCAGCTTGCTATCAGTTTACAAATCGAATCCCACTTATTGACACCTGATATAATGTATGCATGTTACCTCGTGTTCAAACTACCTGAAGATGCCTCCTTGTTTGAGGGTATGGTAATTACAAGTTTTAAGGAACGGTTTCGGATGCATAAACCAACAGAACGTCATTTGTATTTAATTACTCCACCTCATACCCCGATCATCATACTAAGCCCTGGTGAGAGGCCATCACGAACTCGTAAAATAAAAGGTCACCCAAAACTCAGGAAGGATGGTTGGATGGAGATTCAAGTGTGGGAGTTTCAACTTGTATCTACTTCTAATTCGTTGTGGGTGAAAGGTTATTTGAAGAGTTTGAATAAATGGAATTTTACCGGTCTTCTTGTGCAAGGCATTGAGCTCAGGCCAGCTAAAGTTTAATGAGTTATACAAAACCAGTTTTTATGTAATATCAATATGATCTACACAATTACATTGCAAAATTTGCCTCTTTTTTTGCCGTGTTACTGTGTTTTTACCAATAATTTTCAGCAAGCCATTTATTTTTCTGCAACTAGGAAGCATTAAAAACTAAATGTAATACCTATACTAAAAGCGTATTTAGTAAACATAACTATATGCTTTATAAATTTGGTACGTTCCTCTATAATCTGTATGTTTGTTTCGATCATGACACATAATATCATCTCTAAAGGTTTAAAAGATATTCAAAAATTTTGAATACTACTAATCACTATCCATATTCGAACTATCAAAGATATCCCACAGGTATACTTGACATGTATATATCATGAAACTAACAGATATACCTAATTACAAACGGGTATACCGATACCCAACTAATAAATACCATATACATAACAAACGTGTTTCAGGCTGGGTATGAGACACTTTTTTTAAGTAGGTATATGGTTGAGATTATTTATACCTATTCCAAACCAATCTCATTGTCATCCCTTAATGGGAGGGGAAATGTAATAGGGAATTTAATGATACAATATAATTAAATTAATTAAAATAAACAAAAAAAATAAAATTATTTCGGGTATGTAATCAAAAAAACTAGCATACTTAATTATGAAATAAGGTCGGGTACGTGACGATGTCATGAATTTTCATACCCAAACATCTGGTATCATACCCGTTTTCCGATCTCATATCCAACGTCTCGAATATTACTTATTTCTATCAAGTCCAGTTCTTTTGGGTCTTAAACTCGACAGGAGTCAAAATTGCGTGTGTGGTACTAACAGAAGAGGAAAATTAGGAAATTGCATAAAACTGAAGCTTCAAATCAGCTGTCAAACCTCTTTCTAATCTTCTTGGTGATTCGAAGTGTTGTAACAATCTTGTCATTCCTCTTCATCACCTAAACTGTTGCTGCCTCACTATTCATCATTGACTATACCCGGCAAAACGGGCGGGTTGGGTCGGGTAGTGTAACGGGTCAGAATGGGTTCGGGTAAAAACGGGTTCGGGTCAGGATGGGCCAATTTAAAAATGGGTCAGGACGGTTTAGAGTCAAGTTGGATTCGAATAAATATATGTTCGGGTCAGAATGGGTCAAAAGTCTATAAATTGAAAACAATATATAAAGTTCAAATAGGTTGCATTCTGGATGGTATTAGTATACAATGAGGATTAGGCCCGTCGATTTTATCCGTACCCGATTAACCCACCCGACCCGTGCTCACCCGTACCTGAAGAAACCCGACCCGAACAATCTGTTATCCGAACAACCCGAAAACCGATAAAATTGTTTTTATTCGGGTCGGGTTTCGGATAAACTTTCAAACCTCAAAAACCCGAATAAGCCAAACTGATTCACCCGAAACCCGAATAACCCGATCAACCCATATTAAAATTGATCAAATTGTTTGTTTATTAATTGAAAAGGCATACCTTCACTCTAAAGGATTAAATTTACAAAATAATGACGAAGACCACGAACGTCGACGTCAATTATGGCGATGAAGACGTTGGTGAAGGTCTTGGGTTTCAACAACGAATATGAGTTTCCATGACTAGTAGAGTCTTCTTCAAAAACCGATCGAATGCCATTGGAGGATGAAGTTTACTCGTTTTTATAGCGAAAGGCCTTAATGATTGTATCATCACAATGATTTGAAACAACTACACCACTTCCAGTTGAATATTACATTCATATTGAGGATAATTATAGGTTGAATTTAAAAAAAACAACATTAAACAATGATTTGTGATGAAAATGAAAAGGTAATACGTGAAGTATTAAATCAAAATAGGGGATTAATCACTAATGGTGATTTTTGAATGGGATCTAGATATTTGATAGGATGAATGAACATGTTACAAAGGGTCAAAGCCAAACGTAATAGTGAACCATCCTGACCCGTTGAGGGTATTTAGCATCGTTCATCTTAACCCGTTTCTTTTCTCCTCAGCTTTTAAATTGCCCATCCTAACCCCTTCAAAAATAATAACTAACCCATCTTAACACATACCTTTATAATTAAAGCCCAAATCAACCCAATTGAAAGAACACGGGCTAGTATTACCAGGTCTATCATTGACCTGTCGACCAGGGGCGTCGTGACCTTGCAAGTTTGTGTGTATCACTGTATTGTATGTGTTTTCTTTTTAAATTTTTACACTTTGAGAAATCCAAACCTTATTATTACATTAAAACTAGAGCAACTAATCAATCATTAAGTAAATGGAATAAATTTACGGAAAGATTAATGAGTAGTTTTGAAAGGTTTTAATTGAAATCAAATAGAAGCATTCAAAATCTTAACTGGTTAAGGTGAGCTACTCAAGATCTTATAAAAACATATGAAGACTTTGGGTTCAACTCATTTGTGACAAAAATAATGGGAGGGTCTAGGTGGGTCAAAGAGTTTCTCATCTAATATGAGTTTTCATTTGATAGAGGTCTTAAGTTTCGTACTTGAGTAAAGAAGATAATCGGATGAGCCAGTGGCTCATTCAGTGATCTAATTAGTCATTAAAAAAAATAAAAGAAGTGTGTTGTGAGAGGTATAACCAGTGTCAATTAAAGAAAATTATTGAATAATATGTCGGCCATTTTTCCTTTAGCTTTTTGCTAGATTTTTTGTAACCCACAAAAATCATCCATTATGACCCATTTAGCATTCGAACCAGGTTTTGATGTTCAAATATAAAATGTAGTACACTCAGAGAGCTTTCCATATATAAAGTTTGTCTACATCATATTTGGTGTGTGCCCAAGTGTGGAGGAGCAAACCATCTTGTATTTGGAGGTTCACAATCGTAATGGCGCTTCATTAAAATGGTCATAACTGGAGCTATATGTTTTGGGCTTGCGACCAGTCAAAACGATCATTGGATTGAGGAGCACGTTTCTACAAACATCGTAGACAGTTGGGTTCTCATTCAGGCCTAAACACGGCTATTTTATGAGTTGTTTTAATTTTTGTTGTACTCCTAGTTTGTGTTGGACTTGGTATATGGTCTAGTTTTCGGTCCATTTATGTTTTGAGATCTATTCCAACTAACTTGTTTTTTATATTGATGTAAACATTGGAAGATGATTAGTTTTTTGAAGTTTATGAAAATTAATTTTCTCTCTATCATTGTGTTAGCATGTGAAAACTTTGTATCAACATTATACGAAAATCAACGATAGTCAGAAGAATTGTTTTTTGGATTTCTTGGTGAATCAACAAATTCAATTGGTTAGTGTAATTTTCCGTCTACATCAATATTTCTATGATTTTGCATAATTTTTGGAAAACATAATAGTGACAAGATTATCAACCAAACAACTTTGTTTAGTTTACTTACTAACTTTAAATCCAAAACCCATCCTTACGCCTTATCGTTATGGTTACAAATCAAACAAAGCATTCCAACTAGCAACCTATGCTGAAAGCTTTAACTCCATTACCATACTAACATGATCAAACCTTAAAACTAACATTTCAACATATTCTTTAGCATTACTTCTTCATTTAGACATTTCATCAAACACTTCGCATGCATATTCAACATATAATTTATCATATCCATGAAAGACTTAATCCACCCACCTATTACCAAAATAATCATGGATTGAGCCAACATTGTAATAACTAATCATCAATTAGTAAGCTTGTGTGATCAAAATCAACATATTATCATCCTTAGGAATTTGGAATAGAAATACATACCTTAGTAGTAGAATCAATGCTAGATTCCAATAATCAATCTCCAATTTGAGAATATGTGTCTGCTTGTCGACATCAAATCCCAGGTACGATTTCTTGTATAAAAAAGTCGACACCCTGCAAAACCATGTGCAGTGTTTTTATCTTTATTATTATTTTTATTCCAAAACTATGAAGGTGATACGAACACAACAGGAAATTACATTAAACTGAAGCTTCAAATCAACTTCCAAATCTCTTTTTATAAATCTTGCTTAACGTAAATTGTTGCTGCTTAATTACACGCACTTGCAGGTTTGTGTGTGTGTTGAATGTGTTTGAGAAACTGAAACCTTATTAGTATATTTCATCAGTTTAATTTCTTATGGAAGAGTTTGATCACCTCAAAATCCATTTGCAAGATATCATATTGGCTACAGAAAGTTTTGCACCCAACAAACTAATTGGGCGCGGTGGTTTCGGATCGGTGTACCGTGGAGAACTTTCTTGCACTGAAGGACTTAAAGCAGTAGCTTGCAAGCGTTTAGATCGTAGATTCGGGCAAGGGAATGTTGAGTTTTTGAAAGAGATCTTGATGCTTTCAAAATACAAACATGAGAATTTAGTCTCTCTATTACACTTTTGCATCGAGGGAGATGAGAGGATCCTTGTTTACGAGTATGCACCTCGTGGGAGCCTCGACGGCTATCTAAGTGACCCTACTCTTACTTGGACTCATCGTCTGAAGATATGTATAGGAGCAGCACAGGCGCTAGACTATCTTCATGATCCCTTAGAGACGTACCAAAGAGTACTCCATCGAGACATCAAAAGCGCCAACATTCTTTTGGATGACGAATGGAATGCCAAGGTTTCGGATTTTGGTCTGTCAAAAATCAGCCCAGCTGACCAAGTCCAGTCATATATGGTTTCAAATGTTGTTGGTACGCCTGGATATTGTGATCGTTGTATTTTGAGACGGGTATCCTATCAAAAGAGTCTGATGTGTACTCTTTTGGAGTTGTGTTGTTTGAAGTAATGTGTGGGAAAATATGTTGTGAATATCATGATGGTAGGTTACTTAGCATTTTAGTGCCCAAGTGGAAAAAATGCTTTGAAGAAAAAAGATTAGATGACACAATCAGTGATGGTTTAAAGAATATGGAACCGGTTCTTTGAATACGTTCTCAACCATTGCTTACCAGTGTTTAAAGGCCGCTCGTAATGAACGACCAACAATGTCCAAGATCGTTGAACAACTTAAGATTGCACTTGAACAACAGGTATATATTTTTCCTTTATCAAATGTCCCCATAGTACAAGTCGAGATCCGATATGATTGATTTTTGTTATATGCAATATGTATGTAGGCGCGAGAAAAGGTTGAAACTAAAACTATTGTTACAGGAGGTTTTTGATGATATTGGAAAGAGAGTGAACTTTGAAGGAATGCGGAGGATTGCAGATCTTGCTGTATCGCCTCTATCCTATGTAACTCAAAGTCAACTTTTTATGCTTTTCATGAAAGGGGTGCTTGTTGACCACGGCAAAACGGTAATTCGCTCCTTCTTACAATTTGTATAGCATTGGTTAGTTCACTATATGGGGTATATCTAGTGAATATGAGTTATAATTAAGTTTCGCCGAAGTTTTGTTAATACGCTAATCAGGTGTCTGTTACACAGTGGGTTTCAATAAACGAGAAAGGACAACATTATGAACTCATATCCGCACTAAAATGTATTTCCACATCTGATACAAATCAAGGTTCAAGGTCAGTATACTGTCTCGTATTTATATCTTTCTGATTCTTATGGGGTGATCTATTGAAGTGTTGCTTCTTAGTTTTGTTTGCTTGCTCGATTTTAATACAGTGGTTTTGATGAGTGGCGATCGGAAGTCATTTATCGCTATGCACTATCAGAAGATTTGAGACTAACAGTCGGGGCTCAATTCTTGTCACCAAATGTCATGTATTTCATAAACCTTGTCTACCATTATGATTATCTAGGACACAGTGACCATCGTAAGCATAAACGCGTACCCTTCAAATACAAACTGGAAGAAATGAGGCAATATTCAACGTCATGCGTTGCACATGTTGGGAAAGATAGATGGCTAAGGACCAAACTATTCCAGTTTACTAGCACCAAAGAAGAACATCATTTTGACATTCATTTCTCGAGTCAGGAAATATTTGGGGAACATCAGACTATTTCAATTAAAGGCGTTGAATTTTGTCCTGTAGACTTTGTATGTAGCCATATTTGAATTTGTTTCTTTCTTTCTGTTTCAAAGTAAATGAGAAACTTGTCATTTCAATAACTCTGATTCTAATACAGAAGTCATTACAGGAGAACGATGAAAATACGGTGGAGAGTCCACCGAATTTGGCGAGAATACTCAAGGTGGACCAATCTATTGATATAGTCAGTTTGTCAAAAGATATTAACGAGTCAATGACTATGAAGGAAGTCCACGTTCTTCTTCGCAAAGGGGTCTACATCAATAATTCAAAACAGGTACGATTAACACATACACTACATGCTTCCTTACATAAGTTCCTTAAAGGCTTAAATGTTCATGTTCCAAAATGGCATTTTCATATTAATTACTATCATATTCATGGAGGTGTTTTAATTAGCTTTATGATTACTCACAACATATTTCACTTTTGTTGATAACTCAGTGGTTTTCTATTAGTAAGAAGTCAAATAGACGTCTTATGCTACCTGCTCGAGCAATTCTGCAAGGAGAAAAATGGGGATGGAATTTTCTATCGCGAAGAGAAAAAAGTTGGCAATGGAAGTCACTGCCGGGATCAAGGTTATCTATTTCCATATTTGTGTCCTTTTTGTTGCTAACATGTCTCATTATAAAAGCAGTCCGCATCGCAGAGTATATTGTTGAATTGTAAAGATCATAAATACCGTGAAAGCATAAGAAGTATATTACCCACTTAATAATCAAGAATCGCATTATTCGTGAACAAGTTGTCTAAAGTTTGATCAACCAATTTTTGTTTCTTTACAAGTGACTTGTGTTTGTGTGCGTGCGCGCGCTTGCATCTTTTTCATATATATTGCATGTGACTTGAATATCATGTTATTTTATGAGATGTGCTTTTTTCTGTCTTGCAGATTCAAGGAGGCGGCCGAATGCTGTGACATAAATCATTTTTCCATCAGGGTACGAATCGAAACCCGACTATTGACACGAGCTTCATTATATGCATGTTACCTCGTGTTCAAACTACCTGAAGATGCCTCCGTGTTTGAGGGTATCGTAGTAGCACAACTTACGCAGAGCAGTGCGGACTATATGTATTTAGTTAGTCCACCTCATACCCCGATTATCATACTAAGCCCTGCTGATGAGAGAGTACCATCAAGAACCGATAAGATAAAAGGTCATCCAAAACTCAGGAAGGATGGTTGGATGGAAATTCAACTGTGGGAGTTACAAGTTGGTCTTACTTCTAATCCTTTTTGGATGGATGGTTATATTAAGAGTTTGAATGGATGGAACTTTACTGGCCTTCTTGTGCAAGGAGTTGAGCTCAGGCTTGCTAAAGTTTTCTTTTGATAATTATAAAGGAATGGATGGTAATTACTGGTTCAGTGGTTATGGTTAAGTATATCTGAAGAGACTTATAGGTGATATCAATATGATTTGCATTACAAATGTTTTTGTGCTTCTGTTCCTGTACGTAGTTCTCATTAAATTATTGGTTTATTATTATACTTTGATGATTAAACATGATACTGTTTTAGTTTTTATAATTTAGTTTTTTATCTCTAGAAGTGGTAGGTCAAATGTTAGCTAGCTAGCAGATAGAGTTCTGGTAGAGGAATCGAAATTTGATGATAAGAACCGGGATAATATGAGAGTTGTGAAAAACACTTTCATATGTTGAACAAAGTATGGTTTTTGTGTGTTTTCATGGACGACCCAGAAGAAGAATATCAAAGATAGACCAAAGAGAAGACTCAAATTTGATTTTGTAGAAGATGGGGTGAAACTGTTGTTTTTCCGTTTTACTTTCAAATAAAGGCCTAAATATTGTGTCTTTTAGAAAATTCACTTAAATTTCACATGTGAAATTCTGGAAAAATAATTTTTAATGTATTTTTAGTGAAGCTATTTTTACCATAATAAATTTTTTTTAAGTTGAGCTGAATGCTCGAGTCAAAACTCTGGTTTTTGGACCCCACTACTAGGGGTACTGGACCCGAACCCCCGTCAAGGGGGAAACCCTTGAAACCTCATTGCTTAGCTCCTAAGGAGGTTCTAATAACTAAATATCACAATAAACTTAAACAAGCTTACACTTAACATCTTCTAACTCGTTTGATAGATATTATGATCACATTAGTTGATCAACTAGTCAATCTAATTATACTAAAATATCTAATAGTTCATTTGCAATTGCTTTGTTGAAGAGCAATCTAAATATACTACTTTTTCTGGATTTTGACATGTAATATCTTCTCGTCCATTCTCATCGTAGTACTTTTTCTCGCGTGACTGCGAAATTGAACGCCTTCTTATTACCATAATCTCCACACTAGGACTTCAGATAAAACTACTCCAGAAGATTATGCATAATACCCTTTAATCAAAAGCCATATGATGGACCGTGATACTTGAGTGTTATGTATGTCATTGGCTAGCCGAGCGTAATTTTACCTGAAAATTAATGATGGAGAACTCTTTGTTGTGTGTTGAGGAGGTTATGAAGTGCATACCAAAAATTTTGAAGACAGATCATATGGTTTCCTTATGTACATTGTGATAGACAGACATCTTTGCGCTGAATCTTGAGGTGTTCCAAATCATACATAAAAGAACGGTAAAGGTGCTAACTCTTGATGTACTTGAATAATGAGATGCCCTTCAGTTGTGTATCTTAGCATTGCTTTAACCATTCTTGTTATGATCTTGTTGCTACAAAAAACCACACAATTGGACTCGGGTTCCACTAGCAATGCTAGGAGGCGATGTAACGTTGGCTTTCCTCTTCATGGGTCATGATATAAACTGCAAACACAAGAAACTCTCATACAAACCTTAGTCTTGTAGTAAAAAATATAAAGAAAAACCTCCAATATATTAACGGTAATAAATGTACATAGAAACTTAAACAGTTAGATTATACTTACTAAAATTGTTTGATCTTGATGATAGACATGTTGTAATCTTAAGTATCTTTTAAGTGGTTTCTTTGTGAACTTAACTTAGTTTCAGAGAGGAGAAATTGGTTCAAATTAAATTATGATTCAAAGCAAAACTTGACTATGCAAGCCTGATAATTCTAATTCGGTTGTGTAAACTTTTGGCCTGGTAGTATAAATTTTTATATAGATATCAAGTTCGCCCCCTTAAAAAAATTAATTTCGTCTTGTCCTCATGCGAGAATGTTCAAGCTCTGCCGCTTAATTAAACAAGTTTATTTTTGGGTGGGCTTAAAGTCAAAGTCTATTTTGGTATAAATAAGAGTCAATATGTTAAGTTTGATGATTTTTCCAATATAGTTATTGTGTTTTCATATAACCAGTAAAAAGTAAACCACCCACAATACTTCAAATAAAACACTCCAATAGATATACATAACATTGTGTTATTGTAAGCCCATCTCAATAATTAATATATACAAATATAACAGATGCCGTTACCTCGGTTTATCTACAGGGGCCGAGATAAACCCTAATCTCTATCCACATATCAATTTCTAATCAGAAAATCAAACATATATGTCTGTTTGGATCATGACATGCAATATCTTTGATCTTGTCTCTTCGAGTAACCACTAAAATGTAAACATCCCTATTACAATATCCTCCCACAAAGGACTTCAAATAAGACTATTCCAAATGAGTATGCGCGATACCCTTTTATCCAAAACACATCTCTCAGTTTAACAGACCATGATACTCAGGCTTACCTACAACCTTAGATGATGGATATGAACGTTGTTGGTTAGCCGAGCGTAATATTAATAAACCACAATCCGAAACTTTTGCGTTCGTTTTCACATGGAATAGGATATTTGCACTTTTAATGTCTCGGTGGAGAATTCTTTGTTGGGTGTCAACGAGATTATGAAGGTAGTGTAGCTCACATATAGCTCCAAACAATGATTCTCTTCTCATCTTCTTTGCAAGATTTTGAAGATAGATCATGTTCCATCCCTTGAAACGAAGAGCTCTATACTTCTATCTCTTTTATACGCCTTTACGAACCCACTAGTTCCGATTAGCTGATTAACAAAACCATATAGTGGGTGGCCATATTTCAGCTAAACCTTGTGGTGTTCTAATTCATACATGAAAGATGTTATTTTGTGGATGAAAGTTAGAAGCTTGTACACTGAAGGAGCTAGTTTTTAATGAACTTAAATATGTGAGATGCTCTTGTCATGTGGTGTATTTTAGATTTGTTTTACACAAGTCTAGTTTCTCTCTCCGAGTCATGGGCACATGTTAGATGCTGTATGTTGATTTCATCGTCATGCTAAAATAAACAAACAAACAAAATATTTGCTGATTCCAATAGAAGTTTATATTGTTGATGTATTCAAAATATGATCAAATTGTTTAATATTCAATAATAGCTAGTTCCAAGGTAGTAAAAAAAGGTTTTTTGACCCTTTGGTTTAATAAACGATGTATACCCCATTAGAGATAAAATACCGTCATTGTATTGGCCTCCAAGAGTATATTCTGGTGGTTAAATGGTGTACTTCACAACCGAAAATCGGAGGTTCAAATCTAGCAGTGCGTAGGTTGCGCGACGATTTATCGAGATTTGCAGGCTGCCTTGAACGCAATGTGATGTTGGGAATGGGTAACCATGTGCAAGTCCACCTTTTCTGTCACACTCTTCCTGAGTTATTTATTATGTCATGTTTGGATGGTATGATTCATGGTGCTGTGAAGAAACATTTATTTTAATTTAGTTGACTAAAATTAAAGATAATTAGTTAAAATGTGTTTATCACAACTAAAATATTTACATGCTTCTTTAAACCGATTACATTTTTTAAAAACCATAATAATAAATTGAGTTAAATTCGGTTTTATTACGTGGATATGTTAAAACAAACACTTTTAGGTCTATTAGTTCTAATTTAACTTTTTCAATCACGATTTTACTAAGATCAGACATCTAAAATTCTAAATACACGGTTATATTAGTTCTTTTATTTTATCTGAGTTGCAAGGTAATAATGCTGATTGTACAATACATAAAATAAAAATATCTTCTAATTTAAATAAAAAAGCATATAAAACATACATAACCGGTAAACCCCCCGTCTATTCCATCTTGAGTCTCCCTCTCTCAAGTCTGCTGGCACCTGTCTTCTTCTCCGATCGACACCATCAATCCTCATAAATTCCAGTGAGATCATAAACCTCCAGCAACTGCAACAACACCTTCGACTGAGTTTAGCAGCAGCATTCAAGAAAATTATTGAATGAAATATCAACACATACGAGGATGTGGATCTGTGTGCGAATCACTTTGTGACAAAACCATCACCATCGAAGAAGTAAACAGTTTCAGAAAAGTCAGCTTAAAACCGAGACAGAAAAGAATTATTTTGACCAAACCAGAGGTGCAAACAGTTGCTCTAGCTTTCGGTACAATGCATACCAATGAATCATGCGTTATCACAAAACAAACTCATGAACAGTGAGATTTCATTAAAAGAAAACAAATGGTTCTACCTTTGTTACAATGCTTTTAAGAGACAAAATACAATAACACCATGAGATATAAATTTGAATGATTTTTCAAAACTTACAAACCAATGGATTGTATAGAGAGTTCACAACATCTAGTATGGTCGAAACTTTCTTGCAGCTCTCATTTCTTGTATTCTTTTCTTATCTTGCTCGAATTTGCTTTGAAGCATCATGATCTCTGCAGTTGTTCAAAAATTTTGAACATCAAATTGTTAATGATGAATGTAAAAACAAGGAAAAGTGCTGAACGGTTTGAAAGTTGCCCAAAAAACCTCCTAAATCAGTTTATTAAGAGTATAGTTTTACTGATATGATATGCTTTTGGTAAGTGGTCACCAATCACCATACTTATTTTTATAAAAAATTTCTTTTCATACAAAAGTGTTTTAGGTCAACCCAACCTGTTAAGCTACTGAAGTACTGATAAAGACTAGGTAAAAAGGAATAACATACCGTTCCTCTGCGCCTCCCTTTTCTGAAAACTATAGAAACTTAAGCCCACTTGTTTATCTTTCTTTTTGGACATCTTATCCATTACAGCAGCCTGAGCAACAGATCCAACAGTTGTACCACTTTCAGCATCTGTTGTTTTCTTTCTGCCCTTCAAATGTGTAACAACTGTCCATCCACCTTCTGCTGCTTCATCTTCCCTTTCTTTTCTTTCCTGCAGTTTTAAATAATCAACTTGATGAAGACTCAAGTAGTAAAAACTATGAAAATTAGCTTAAAAAGCATGACCCAAGAGATCAACCGGTTTAAAAAGCATTCATATTATACTCAAAGTGTTACAGCACCACCAATTGCTTTATTAAGTAAAAATGGAGTCAAAGTCATTTAAATACCTTCTCTAGACATAATTCGTATTTACAATTTCAAAAGAAATAGACAAGAAAAAGGTTTTAGCAGGGCAACCCAACCCACTTTGGCCAGTTACCAGACTTGTGCAATTTGACACCTCTGTCAAGAAACAACATACATTGGAAAACACAATAACAGGTGAGCTGATATTTTCCTTTGCGGGCCAAATTGGGTTAGACCCAAGCGATGTTTGTCCAAAAAGTTCTAATTTATTATGGAGTGTCAAATATGATTACATCAATTATATTATTTAACCAATACTCAATTTTTTTAATAAACCATCTAGAAGGCCTCATGCATTGCTGTCCCAAATGAAGTATGAAGAATTTATCCATTAGAAGTATCCCAGGGGTTACTTCTAGGTGTTACTTTCAACACATTTGGCCCGTTTCCTTTTAAACAGGTATTCTAAATATTTGACCTGTTAGACATAAAACACGCTCTAAATCAACCGGTTAATAAGTTAACAAGTCAAAATTGCCACCTCTGGGTGTACAAGAATAAAACTTATAAATAAGAAATAACATGACTACCTTCTCCTTTTGTGCCCAGTAATCAACCAAGAAATCATTGATCCCTTCCAACAAAACCTCTGCCCCAGGTCTAGCCCTACTGTATTTAGTAATCCATCCTATCAAAATCAATAAAACCAACTCTAATTAAGATGAAGTGAAAAGAATGTCTTTTTAGAAGGGATTATAATATTGTCAAACATACCCTATGATAACTAAGCATCAAGAAAATTAAATATATATAAATATTCTTTAACCTCATTGAGTTGTGTAAATACATACTTTTCATTCCTGTTGTCTCGTCCTCATCCCCTGAAGAAATTTGATAAACTTCATCATCATCATCAAGTAAAGTAGCTTCATCTTTTACTTGTGACACACTCTTTGGCTTACCTACAAGAAACTAAACTGCATGAAATTGACTAGAGATGCATAAGCTGCTATTGGTTACAATGATATTAAATCATTAAAAAGTTATAAATGAAAGATTTGTCTAGTCAAAGCTTATGCATACCACTTTGTTTTCTAAAATTATCTCCGGCTTCATTAGAGTGTGGACTGTATTCACTAGTATCAAACTTCTTTATATTTTCTTTATTTTTCTTCTTTTTCTTCAATTTGTGCCTTTTCTTGTTGCTTGTTTCAGCACTTTTTTCACCCTCATTAACGTCATCTGGAGCAGTGGAGACAACAACTCTAGGTGTTTCAACTTCAGGTAGCTCAGTGCTTTTACTTAACTTTTTTCTTGCAACCTTTAACCTTTTGTTGTCAGGACTTGCACCATCCAGATTATCTGCTAATAGTTGAAGGCATTATGCAACTAATTAATAATCTCATAAGTCCATCTAAATACAAGACATCACAATTTACAGCACAACGTAAGTATACTTTGAGCAATAAAGATGAAGGAACTGGCATGAGAACATAATTAAAATACAAACACGAGTGAAAAGCAAGTGCAAAATACAACATTTTTCCTGTTGATGCAAGTATAACAGCAGAAGTATGCTGTGTTTTGTGTATATGACAGATAATTAACACAAACAAAGAAACCCCTAAACTGCAGACTAAAAAAATCAAAAGAAGATGATATAGAAGTACTCATTAGAGTGTTTAGAATCTAATATAACTCTTGCAAATCAGCATATAAACAAAGCTACAATTTTGAAAAAAAAAAGCTTCAAGATGACAAGATAAGAGATTAACCCATTACAATTTATTACAGGTTTTGCGAATCAACATAAACAAACTCCAAAAACTCAGATTGAAAGAAAACAAAAGAGGACCAAAGGACGGATTTGATTATTGATTCAATTTTAAATGTCATTAGCTATAAATATAAAAGAATGAAGTAGATTGAATTATTGCACTCAGTTATAACAAATGATCACGACCTAGAAGTAAATAATTTTCAGGTTGAAATTTTACATAAAGTTAAGGACATGGGATATCCTAAAATAACTAATTTTGCAAGTTTTCAATTTTTGTCGGGAGTACAATTGTACAAAAGTCAGTCTTGTTCTCTTGCTTCCGTTTGGAGTAAAATCAGACTGGAGATGCTCCGATAAGCAAAACATCATAAACAAGATCAATCGATTCACTACTAAGTTGCTAAAAATGTAAGGAAAAACAAACATGGATTCAAATTTAAGTAAAGCGGTTGAAGGTGGCACAAAAGAAAACGACTCGTTACCCTGTTACAGAAAGTTATTTACTCAAAGCTTGTGAGTGTTTACCACTTTGTTGATTAGAATAATCTCCATCTTCATTAGAGAGTGGAACAAATTCACGAACACCGTCTTTTCATTTTTCTTTATCTCTTTTCTTTTTCTTTAACTTGTTCCTTTTTTTGTCACTCGTTTCAGCAGTGTTTTCACTCTCATTGACATGATCTGGCCTAGCAGAGACAAAGTTTTCAGTTGTTTCAGCTTCAAGAACCTCTGTGCCTTTTCTTTTCTTATTTCTTGCAACTTCTTTCATTTTATTGTCAGAATTGAACTTGCACCATCCATGTTATTGCCAGAAGTTGAAGATGTTATGCAACCAATCACATATCATCATAAGTTCTCCATAAGTATAGGCGTATAGTTACTAGTAAGGTATGAAGAAAATGTGGAAATTCAAATACAAAGTACTGCTATGTGCATAAACTCCAATACTACAACCTAATTTAGCATCATAGAACACGGCCAAATCAAGAAAAACACAAACTACTAAGGTACATATGTCACCCTAGTTGATTAAAATTTGCTTGGATGAAAATCAAAGTTCAAAAATGTATTCTTCTGATATAACTAATCATCATGTGAAAAAGACAGTCACCATATTGTCCAAGAGGCAAAAGCGTTAATTGAAGAAACAACAGGAGGAGCCATTAAGCCATCTCTACACTGCAACCTCAAACACACAACTAATTGAAACCCAAAAAGTATTAGATATAATATATTGGCAATTTGGCATAACAAGTAAAACTGCTGTTGATGAGGCTCAGAACCTATTATAAAAATTCTAAGAAACTATCACTTCGGTGAATCATGTTCAACACTCCAACTTCAGTAGGGTTCATAACATTTCTGAAAATCACACTCATTTGCCTTTTGTTCATCTTTCTTCACCCCAAAATTTGCTCTAATCCACACTGTTCTAAAACTATTATAAAAAATAACCACCTACCCAGTGCCAATATAAGCATGTATGTCACACCCCGACCGACGGGGGAATCATCGGAACGGACGAATGGGAGACGATTGCTCATAGCACATGGAACTAATTAAGTTGAAATAATATTAAACTAGTTTTATACCCGTCCGGTGGTCGGGTATGCTAATGTCATAATGAACTAACTAATTTTCTTTTATCTTTACTAACAACTGCACTCCAGCCTGATAGATATAATCTTTACGATCGACCGCATCAATCATAAGGCTACATATTTCAAACACATGATCATGATTATTTGTTTTATTTTGCCGTTGTGTGGCAATTGAATCCCTATGAGACCAATCATCTTGGAAATAGGTCTTGCTAGTCCTTCTTGAGAAGAATTCATCATCATCCAAGTCTCCTGATGCTCCCTGCTTTCTACATAAATTGATTGAAAGTGAGTCACTTGCAGAAGCTATAAAAACCTTAAATGGTGTTATCTAAATGCAAGGGAAGACGCCAACAAATCCATCATGCACCTTGTTCTACCAACTCACAGGAGAAGGCAACAATCGATTCATCTATGTTCTGTCACAATAATGCAAATGAAGAATACATGTTGATCCTCATTCCAAAATGTCATGTGTTATTTCCTATTGCTAGCTGATATCTTATTGAAGATCATTAAGGTCAAGCATATGAAGCATAAACTTAAAAACCGACATGTAAATAATATTTAAAATAAAAGGCATAATGAAGTGATTATCGAATACAGTTACTAACCTTTAATTATCTTAACGCTTTCTACTATATCCAAAGCCCTTCTAATTGTTTGTGCATTTCTATGGGCATCTACAAGAAAAACTAATCAATGAAGATTGTGTTTTGTGTTCACAAGACATAACAATTAACAAACTCGTCATCATCTATGTTTCTTAATTAATATGTGTTCAGCAAATACATTATTTGAGTTATCCAAGTAGCAAAACATGTTGTATATTCATATTCTTACCCTGAAAAAACAGGGTCACTTGTTGCCCTGCTTTTATGTCCTGAAGCTTCTAAGGCATTAGCTTCAAAGGGGCTAAGATGGGAAAAACCAAATCAATGAGGATTGAAGAAACCCAAGTCAATAATAACCTAAAGATGATAAAATAAACCATTAATAACTCAAAAGGGTACATAATAGTTGCAATCTTGAGTCTGTAACTACTAGTTACTCAAACATGTAAAATAATTATCAAATTATGTAAAAGGATCAATCGATGGGGAAGCGTTAGTTAATAGTACGTTATTAAGTTCTTATAACAAATCAAAATAACATGCTAAAACATCCATTATTTTTCAAATGTAAGTTGATCATCAACAAATGCAAAGATATCAATCAATAATGAAATCCTAGTGAAGAACAATATCACACCACATGTATCATTTAAAAAAGTACACATGAGAATCAATTTTTTTCAAATATTGCTATCTTGACTCACCCAATCCATGAAGTATAAAAAGAACAATCAATGAAGAAAGCCCATGTTTGGTTAAATTCAAAACATGTATTAAGAGAGCACAATAATCTATGATTAAAATCCAAAGATTATCCATGAACTTAATATAATCGCTTCAAGGAAAAAACAAACTGGGTGTAAGTTAAAAACATACCTGAATTAAACACCAACTATTGATTAATGAACCTAGATTAGGCATAACTTTCCTTTTCATCATACTTATCCTTCTACCAAAACTAATCCTATCAAATTCAAAAAGAAATAATAAATCATCATAAATTGTAATCAGAATTACCTGAATTTAATCCTATATTTCTTTCAAATACCATTTAAAAGAGACAAGAAACATGCATTCACAAGCATGAGCTGGAAATGCATATGCAGCCAAACAGATAATGTAATTCAACAACTAATTAGATGAATAATCAATTTAACAATTAACCTATTTCTATTAATCCATAGAGAAACAAATATATACACATTAATCAGCTTGGATATGTTTTTCTAACAACATTAAAAGATCATTTATGGATTAAAATGTAACAAAAAATTCGTATAAGTGTCATATTAGAACAACCAGTGCAAAATATGATACATGCAAGTAAGATTAAAATTACCCTTACATTCACAAATGAATAAACACTACTAAAAAGCAAATGAAATGCAACATGTGGTTCTGAAACCAAGCACAGGTTTGTCTCCTAGTATTTATACACATACCTGACTGATTACTTTGTTAACCAATTGTTTTGCAGCCTATGCCTTCTCAATGGGACATCTTTGTCAAAGTTAAACCTTTTTCATCCTGAGTCCATGCTAATTGTTTGTTGTTGTATCGTTACCAATGACAAAAGCTATAGCTGAAAGACAAGGGTATACAAATGCCATTAATCTTGCTTGTAGCAAACCAGCCTAACATATGTAGTAAACGAAGTAAAATTATATTAGGTTTTTTATTTGGCCATAATTCTGATTAAGAAATCATTTGTCGTAAACTCTTCTAATGGACAAACTTTATTATTTAAACTTACTATATTTAAATATATTATGATCATTGTCATCTTGATGGAAATACGAATATTATCTTTTATCTTTTCAACCAAAACCACCTCTCCTAAAGTCTACCCTATCCACAATTTCATAATATAACAATTATAACGAAAGGCATAGTATTTAATAATGGAAATATCATTAAAGGATTATTCATAGATATAAGTTTATGCAAAGAGATTATTCTATTAAGTGATTCACAATATACACTTGAAGCAGATTAAGCTTTCATAAGGTTGATAGCATTTATCATAGCAATCTGCAATTAGCATATTTAAGTACATTTTATTATTATAATAACATTAACTTATCGGTTGCAGAAACTAAAGTATCATTTTTTCTTTGATCCTTTGATAAGCAGTTGACTATATACAACAGAAAACATAACATATATTAACTTCCTAGATAGATGACTTGAAATTAACATACCATGTGGGAATGACGTCCTTGCAAAGTATTGAAATAAGATATCGACAATGTAGTGTATGCAAAGGAAGAAGATGATGATGAATAAGTTGTTTAAATCCTCATTTCCTATGCACACAATTAAAGATCCAATCAATAAGAAATGACAAACATCATTGAAAATTGTTTCAAACATCAATTGATCATTGATCATAAAAAATGTTAAACCATCATAAATCATCTTAAAGAACCCTAACCGAATGAAAAATCAGGGGACGTCTTCATCAGGTGAGTAGCGATTCTTAATTGGTAATTCATTATCCAAAGCCATTGTGTGGTGATACCAAACAACATCTAGTTACGAATACAAGAAATGTAGTTTTTTAGGTCAAATTAACGATTTATGACCTTCAATCCTCTCAGGAAATAAGTTAAAACAGAGAAAGATGCAATTATAGAGTTGTATAGATATATAAACATATGTGTATAGATCTATATGAAACAAATTGGAGAAGCAATTACCATTGTTGTACTTGCTGACATCCCCTGGTTGGAGTTTCAAGGGCAAACCTTGAATACGCTAATGGTGTTTTTCACCAAAAGATCAGTGAAGAATGATTTATGTGTATATGTTCTATTTATATGCATACTCGTGGAGGTTATCGAAGACGTGTGGAGAAGAAAAAAGAAAGAAGAACTGGAGAAGAAGGAACCGTCGAGAGAAAGGTAACCGCTTGTAACTTGTTTGAAACTGCCGTAACCACCTAATTTACACGGTTGAGATTTAATCTCAGTAAAATCCAACGGTTGTAATACATTTTACCAGCGGTTACATTCACCGCTGGTAATATAATATATAATGTCATTATTCAAACAAATAAGTAATTATAAAACAATCAAGATACAACCAATAACATAAGACTTTCACTTAATCTAGGTCCAAGTCTTATATGAGCACAAGAAAATCTTCAAGCATCAAACCTGAAACATATTAAAAATAAAGGGTCAACTATAAAGTTAGTGAGTTCCCATGGTTTAAACATACATATATATATATATATATATATATATATATATATATATATATATATATATATATATATATAAAGGTTTACAAGTAGCAATTCACGTCAATGGTCACGAGTTAGCAAGCTTATAGAACACATACAGTTACAACCAAACCTCGACTTGATTACAAGTATATAAGATTGGCTAAGTGTACTTGGTTCCTATGATGAACAAGCATACGTCATCAGGAGTCGGCAATACATTGACTTTAGCACCAAATAGGCTTGTCAGACCCAAAGATCTAAGACGTCGTCAGGCTAGCAATAGTTAATGATTGTAAACAAAATATGTATCTCATATAAAACTTACAATAACACAAATAACCATGACAAAAAGATAAAGATGAATTGCATGTGGATTTACAAGTATCAAGATATTTACAAGTGTAAGTTTATAAAGTTAACATGTTTCACCCAAAAGGTGTGAAATAAAGTAAAAAGGGGCATAGAGAACTCACATGATATATATAAGATGATGATAAGTATTTAAATGAGGTTCCAAAGATTTCTCTTACAAGTTGCCTAGACGTATAGATTCCAAGATTTAGTTCGATAATAAGATTAACAATGAGACGTGAACTAGGGTTTCAATTGGAATTTGAGGATTTTTAATAAATAAATCAAGCAAAATAAAATAAAGAAATCGTTTATGTTTTGGGTTCATAATGTCGAAATCAATCAACTAAAAATAAGAATTCAATGATTTAACTTATTGAATTAATAATGATTAAATATAATATGTGAAAAAGATAAATAATTCAATAATTAATAATTTAAAGTTTGATAAAGGTAATTAATTAATATTTACTTTAAATGACCTTAAAACTATCATTTTATAAGGTTTTTAAATGTTTTAAATGATCTTTGTAAAACTCTTATAATATCAAAACTTTAAAACAATAATAAGGAAATAATAGAAAATTATATTGTTTTATAAGTTCCACAAACTTAAATAAAGTTTAAGAAATAACGTTATTAACTAATTATATATGACACGATTAAATGAATAATTAATTATTAAAATAATTATTTAAATAACTATTTGAATAATTGTACATTTAACATATAGATTTATAATGTTTTAGAATAATCAACATTTGAATCATAATAGGTATATAACATTTAAGTTACATAAAATAATCACTAATGTTTCTTTAATCTTTGTTATCTTTTATAAAGTAATTAATTTGAAATCATAAGTTTTTAAAACCTTAAAAAATTAAATTAAAAATTTTCTGAAACGTTTTAATTTACAAATTAATTTTACTTTGATTTAATACACATTGGTATAATTTTTAGAGTTTAAAATATATAAAAAGAATAGCCAATAAAAATAAATGCCAAAGGAGTTTAACGTGTAAAGTGGTAACCAGTTAGGCTAAGGCCCGAATCTGTTAAGATTTGAAAAATAATTTATAAATTCAATAACTAAAGAAATCCTCAGTTTCTCTAGAACCCTAGAATCGAATTGCCTCAAATTGAACATGAATTCACAGTTGTTAACGAAATCCAACTTAGGGCTTTTGATCCCTAAGTGAAATCGAGTATAAAGATGTGTTTAATTTACCCGAATTGAAGCGGAACTAACGTGCACAAATGACGAACAACTCGCGACTTCGTGGATGTCGATTCAAGGTTCAAATGTTGTTGTTAATCAAATTCACTTTGCAGATATACTTTAAGGTTGATGATAAACAAAAGTCCTCTATCAATTTTGAGCTAAGGTTCCCGGAAGGTGATGTTCGACTAGGTTGCAAGTGCGAAAGAAGTTGGTATTTATTTATGGTGTATGTGTGTGCTTCAAATGAAATTGAAATTTGCAGAAGGTTTAAGGGGGTTGATTCAATAGTTTCCCCTATGTTTAATGGGTTCAATTTGTACATTAAAGTACCGAAAGGGTCTCGCCTTTGATTCGATTGTTTCGGTTATGATTGGATGATTAATTGGTTGTTAAACTCAAATTAACAACACATTTAGTTTTGTAATGATTAAACATACGTTTCTGATCGATCAAACTGTTTAACGCAACGAATTTCAGGTGAATTCGATTGGTATGCTTCGGTTTCATGAGGTTTCAAAACGAACCCATCATTTCAATCCATTTAACGAGTGGTTATGCGTTTGATTCCGGTTCATGCTCGAAGAATTCGGTTTAATTGGTCGAATCGGACGTTTATTGGGTATTTTAACCCTCGCCGGAGTTTGGCCGGAGAATGGCCGGCTAGACGCCGGAAATACGGGAAGGGGGGGTTTGGTTTGGGTTGTTTTTAATTGATTTACAACTTTGGTCCCTGCGTTTTTAAAAGTTGTTATTTTATGCACAAAACCTTTATATTAAGTTTCAAAAATTACAATTTAAACCTTAAACTTATAAAACTAAATAATTTAAATTAATTATTTATTTTCAACAATTAAACTCATAAAACTTTATAAGCTTATCAAAAGGTATTTTATAACTTAATAAATTTTTAATAAAACTTTTCTATTAATTATTTATAGTAAAATGATTAATAAATCTTATAATTTTATGAAAAGATTTATTTCTGAGTAAATTATTACAAGTTGTTTTAAATAATTAAAAAAAATAATTCATAATAAAAGTTGTATTTAATCCATAAAACCATTAAACTAATTAATAATGGAAATTCAAATTGAATTCGAGTTTTGGGTTTTAACTCGAAAAGTTGCGGATGTTACAATGTATGTGTCACCCAAGATCCACTGTATGCATGAAAGATTGGTTTTTAATGAAACGCAAGATTAGAAATCTCAAACTGACGTAAGAATGTCC
The DNA here is from genome assembly GCA_025506515.1 of Flaveria trinervia. Taxonomy (NCBI): domain Eukaryota; kingdom Viridiplantae; phylum Streptophyta; class Magnoliopsida; order Asterales; family Asteraceae; genus Flaveria; species Flaveria trinervia. Next base: position 7,843,557 of record CM046448.1, read on the forward strand.
GGCAAATTTAAGAAAAAACGGCTGATGTAGGGTCCAATAATCTGCTGATTATTAAATCATCAATGTGGATGTAGGACATAAAATCCATTTATGAAACAGAAACTCAAATAACCACATAATCACTCATTCGAAAGAACATGTACACAGCTAATTAGCAACAAATCTCACGTTCATAAGCAAAAACTCGAGTTAAAAACCCAAGAATTGGAAACAATTCTCCATTGTTCATCCTCACATCAAGCATATAGTACACATGATAGCATTTTCATTCTCATCACATCCATAAATAACGCCCACAAAATGAAGTAACAGTATAACAAAGAAAGAAAAAACCAATGTATCCTTGTAAATCCTCGATTACATCATCTTACTTGTACATATGTAAAATAAACGCATATCCAATAAATGATTTAAACCCACTCAAATTTCAGTAACATCTACAGATCATCCTATTTCTATTTCTGTTGGTATCAAAGACTCTCGAGAACACACACTTGACTCAAACTTTTAATTTTCTGAATAATCAAATTGTTCAGTACAATCAAAATAAAAAACAATTGCAGAAAATAAGATAAAGAACTACCCACTAACTCCACTATTGATCATGGCCCACTAACATACTCATAAACCTACATACTTTTAGAAGACATGACAACTCATAACCAAACATTAAATAAACAAACAATAAGGACGACATGTAGGCAACATGATTCTGCATGCATGATGATGATGATGTGCTAGTGAATTATTTAATATCCCCCCATAATTCACATAGCAGTAACTCCCAGCAGCTCTCTCAAGTAACAGAACTGATCCACTCCTAAAGCCTTCGTGAATATATCCGCCACTTGCTCCTGGGTATCACATGCCTTGAGTTTAATCTCTTTTCCATCCACGAGACTTCGAATGTAATGATACTTAATAGAGATATGCTTGGTACGGCTGTGAAAAGCTTGGTTTCTTGCCAAGAAAATTGCAAAGCGATTATCACAATATATTGGTGTTGCGCGCTACTGCCCATGCCCTAACTCCTTCAACATCTTTTGTAACCACACCGCTTGACAAGCTGCTGCTGTCGCTGCTACATACTCTGCTTCCGTGGAGGACAAAGCAACAATGGATTGTTTCTTGGACATCCAAGATATAGCTCCTGTTCCAGTAAAGAAAGAGTAAGCTGACAAACTCTTCATGTCCTCGGATGAGCCGGCCCAATCACTGTCAGTAAAACCGACAAGCATTACTTTGTTTGTTCTGCCATGCCACAACCCATATTCAGCAGTCCCGACAAGATACCGGAGAATCCGTTTTGCTGCACCATAATGAAGAACTGATGGATCTTACATGAACCTTGATATTATGCCCACTGCATACACGATATCCGGTCTCGTGTGACTAACATAGAGCAGCCCACCGGTTAATTTCCTGTATCTGTATGCATCTGTACCTTTTGCTCCATCATTTGACTTAAACTTCTTATTTGAATTCATAAAGGTGGCTGCTCCTTTACACCTTTCCATGCCAAATCTTTTAAGCAGATCTTGAGTGTACTTTCTTTGAGTCAAAAAGATGCCATCCTTCTTTTGCACCACTTCCAAACCAAGAAAGTACCTGAGTTCACCTATGTCTGTCATCTCAAACTCTTGTACCATCTTATACTTAAACTCTTTAACAAGTTCCCATGAAGAACTTGTATAAATCATATCATCCACATACAAACAAACAATGATTAAATCAGCACCTTTGCCTCGTTTAACATACATGGTGGGTTCATTAACACTTTGAACATAACCATTTGCTAGAAAATATCCATCGATCCTGCTGTACCAAGCGCGGGGAGACTGTTTCAACCCATAAAGGGCCCTGTGTAATCGATACACCTTGTCTTCTTCTCCTTGAACAATGAACCCGAGTGGCTGCTCTACATACAGTTCTTCTTGAAGCACACCATTTAGGAAGGCAGACTTCACATCAAATTGGTAAACAGACAACCCGTTTTGAGCTGCGAGTGAGAGTATTAACCGGATAGTTTCAAAGCGGGCAACCGGTGAAAAAGTTTCTTCATAGTCTATTCCCGACTTTTGCACATAACCCTTCGCAACTATTCGAGCTTTATGCTTATAGATGTTTCCATTCTTATCAAGTTTTAACTTGAAAACCCACTTTAACCCAATTGGTTTCTTTCCAACTGGTAGTTTAACAAGAGACCATGTCCTGGGCTTCTCAAGTGACTCTATTTCTGTTTGCATGGCCCTTATCCACTCCTCCTTTAACACAGCTTCTTCATATGTGACAGGTTCAACAGATGCTAGAGCAAACTGCCATGAAGGATCATATTCTTGCATAGCAACCTTTTCATGAGACTCGGCGACTACATTAGCATATTTAGGGTTAGACTTACGTACCCTTGTGGAGCGTCTCAATCCACCTTCTGTTCCAGCAGTTTCAAGTTGATCTGTTTCACCTTCTTCAATGTCATTTTGTGTAGGTTCAACATCTGCATGGTGGTAACTAGAAGTAGCATCATCACTGGACTCTCCATGGTTATTCTCTGCCTTGTTATCTTCTTCAACTTCAAGGCACTCCACTTCACTTGGAAAACCATTTTTATCATCCAAACTTCCTTTCTAACATGCCAATTCATCAAACACCACAACTCTGCACACGATTATTTTCTTTATGGCCACATCAAAAAGCCTATATGCTTTGGAGTTTGTACAATATCCTACAAACACATATCTTTTAGACTTTGCATCTAACTTCTTTCTGTGTTGTTTTGGCTGTAAACCATAAGCAGGACACCCAAACACCCGCAAATGGTCAACAGAAGGTTTTCTGTTATACCATACTTCGTACAGAGTTTGGTTGTCTAATGCTTTGGTGGGAGAAAGTCGTAACAAGTAGACGGATGCAGCAACTGCCTCTCCCCAAAAACAATCCGCCAATTTCTTTTCTTGTAACATACTTCGGGCCATTTCTACCACAGTTCTATTCTCTCTCCGCCACGCCATTTTGTTCAGGTGTGTATGGTGTAGTGAGCTCACGTTTTATTCCATGGTCAGCACAAAACTTGTGGAACTCACTAGAACAATACTCACCTCCACGATCGGATCGTAAAGTTAAGATCTTCTCCCCAGATTCTAACTCCACTTTGGCTTTAAAATGTTTGAATCTTTCAAATGCATCTGATTTCTTGTCAAGAAAGTATACCCAAACCATCCGACTGTAATCATCTGTGAACAACATGAAGTAACTATTGCCTCCGAACGACTTTGTGTTCATAGGACCACACAAATCTGTATGAACTAACTTCAAAACTCGCGATGCTCTCCATGCTTGTTTGGGACACGATTTTCGTGATTGTTTTCCAAACACACTATAACATCCTGTATCTTTACGTTAATTAAAAGTTAACGTCGTTTAATCTTGTAAGGACTATTCTTGCCTAATATGAAACTCATGGATGCCTTATGTGCTTGCAATTAACTTTTGATTTGTAAATTTATAGTTTCATTAAATTAAACATAATATCCAATAATGAAGAGATTCAAATAATGAAAAGAAGATTAATAAAAATTAGTAACGATAATAATAATAATAATAATAATAATAATAATAATAATACTAGTAACAATAGTAATAATAAGTCTTAATAATAATAATACTAATGTTTAAAATCTTAAAATAATTAACTTAAACGGGGTTAGTTGTCATTTTTAAAACTTTAAACGAAAGTTTTTGCATAAAATAATAAAGGTTGAAAGTTGAGGGACCATTTGTGTAAACTTTTGAAACCCAAACCCCTCCCCTCTTTAATTCCCGTTTTTCCGGCCGGTCACCGGCCACCGCCGGCCGAACCTCCGGCGAGCCTTTTCACCCTTCAAAACGCTTGTAATAAACTTCCAAACCGTTCCAATCGCTTCGGGTATGTGATTCGAACACCATAATGAGCCTTAAACGCCTTTAAATCGTAGTTATGCACCGCTATGAAATGAGTAACCGTCGCCTTTACTCGTATAGCCGTTCAAGCATTTACACATCTTAATAGACCAGTTAAACTAACCTAAACAATCGTCTATCCATTCCTAACGTTTTAATCAAGCTAATTTCTCCTGAGAAACACTCAACCATTGAATTCGAGTATCACTTTCATCGTGAACCTGCAACTCGAACAAAGGCTACCTTCCGAGCATTATTGATTTCAATTGATAGAGGGCTTTGGTTCACCTAGGCCTTTAGATGCTTTCTGCAACACGAATTTGACTATCGTGCACATTTTCATCGTGAACCGACTTCGACCAAGCCGCAACGTGTTCTTCATCTGCTTTTATAGTGGTCAACTTCGAATCGGGTAATTAAACGCTGCTATATACTTGTTTTCGTATAGAGAACAAAAGCCCTATGGTTATTTTAGTAATCGTTATCTTTTTGGTGATCAATTTGGATTCAATCATTCTAGGGTTCTTGGTGATTTGGGGGTTATTTGGAGAAATATATTTAAATATTTACAGCGGGATTTATAACAAGATTGAGCTCTAACCCAACTGGTTACAAAGGTTACCTTGTACACAAGGGACCCGGGTTCGATCCCGGGTGCCCTCAACCCCTTTTATCTTTAGTTTTTTTTTAAGTTTTTTTTGTTACATAAAGTTTTAATATATTGTTTAATTAAAATTATAATTTCCTTATTAACAAAAATATTTCTAAAATTATTAAATTAACTTTTAAAAGTTTTATAAACTTATAACTCATAAATTTAATAAAATTTTAAAGAATAAAAAGGCTATAAAAACATTATTAAGTCTTTTACATATTACAAATATATTATAGTCCAAACTTGGATTATTTCAAAACACTTTAAACCTACATATTACAAATACTTTAAATGTTTAATCATATAAATGATTATTTAAATAAATATTTAAATAATTAATTATCCATTTAATCAGGTTATATCATATTTAGTTGATATTCTTTAAACTTTTATTTAAACTCTTGAGACCTATAAAACAATAGATTACACTTCATTTTTACTAAAATCTTGTATTATAAGATGTTTTATAATAAATAATTTTAAAAGTTCAAACCTTTATAAAATGATTTTAAATAATTTTAAAGTCATTTAAATAATTATTTAATTAATTCTCTTTATCAAATAATTAATTAATTATTTCTTTTCACATATTATGCTTAATTTCTATTAAATCAATAACTTAAATTATTGTGACATTTTTTTGTTATTAATCGTAAACTTAATTAATTTATATTATCGTTATTAAACCAAAACGTAAATGATTTATTAATTTTAATTATTTAAACCCCCAAATTCCAATTAAAACCCTAGTTCGCGTTTAATTGTTGATCTTATTATCGAACTTAATATTGGAATCTATACATCTAGGTAACTTGTAAAAGAAATCATTGGAACCTCGTTTAAATTCTTATCGTCACCTTGTTATATCAAGTGAGTATTTCTATATCCCTTTTTATATTTTTACACTTTGGGTGAAACATGTAACTGTATAAACTTTGCACTTGTAAACACGTTTGATTCTTGTAAACTTATGGCATTTCACATGTATGTTATGGTTAGTTGAACTTTGTGGCTACCATTTAATGTCGAATATATGTACAATCATTAACTATTGCTAGCCTAGCGAAGTTATAGATCTATGGGCGAGACAAGCCTGCTTGGTTGATCCAAGTACACTTAGCTAATCGTATATATTTGCAAACTTTTGAAACTTGTAAAACTTTGTCGAGGTTTGATTGTGCATTCTGTCATACATCCCTAGTTACCTTGTTCTCTAATTTACAACATGAATTGCCATCTTTTATATATTTATGTATCGAAAACTGTGAAAATCTCACCAACATTATGTTGACCTTTTATTTTTAACATGTTTCAGGAAATACTCAAGCTTGATCGCCATTTTTAAAGTTGTTCACACCTAGGAATGGACCTAGTTAACTTAATGAATGAGCTTGTTATATTTCTTATATTGTGTTCTTATTTGAGACTTATGCTTGTAATGTACCTTTCAAACTTTTGAATAATATATTTGTATTTAATAATAGCGTTATGTGGCTGTGAACGATCTTAACTCTCACTCCTTGACGTTTCCGCCGTCAAGGTTGGGGTGTGACAAATTGGTATCAGAGCCCATAACTATAGGGATTTAGGTTATTAGAAATTGTGACCTAGACTATAGTTGTCACACCCCAACCTTGACGGCGGAAACGTTGAGGAGTGAGAGTTAAGATCGTTCATAGCCACATAACGCTATTAATAACACAAATATATATATTAAACATAAGTTCCAATTGTACTATTACAATCATAAGTCTCAAAGAAATTAAAAGCATAACATAAAATGTAACAAGTCATCTTATTTCACTTATTTATCTAGGTCCATCCCTAGATGTGTATGTTTCAATGAGTAGAAATCAAGCTTGAGTATTTCCTGAAACATGTTAAAAATAAAAGGTCAACAATAATGTTGGTGAGATTTCCATAGTTTGAAATACATAAGTATATAAAAGATGGCAATTCATGTTGTAAATTAGAGAACAAAGTAAGCTAGGGATGTAAGACAGAATGCATCATCAAACCTCGACAAAGTTTTACAAGTCTCAAACGTTTCAAAGTATATACGATTAGCTAAGTGTACTTGGATCAACCAAGCAGGCTTGTCTGGCCCATAGATCTATGACTTCGCTAGGCTAGCAATAGTTAATGATTGTACATGTATTCGACATTACATGGTAGCTACAAGTTCAACTAATCACAACATACAAGTAAATTGCCATAAGTTTACAAGAATCAAACGTGTTTACAAGTGCACAGTTTATAAAGTAACATGTTTCACCCCAAAGTATAAAAATATGAAAAAGGAGTATAGATATACTCACTTGATCAAACAATATATAATTGGTGATTAATATGAATAATAAAAAGCAACGTTTCAACGTAGTCTTTCACAATGCACCTAAAACAAATATATATTTACAAGGTTAAAGTTTAATAATATAATTAATGGTTAACCGAGACTAGGGTTTCAATTTGGTATTTAAGGGTTTTCTTAACTAAATTAATTAAAATGAAATAATTTTTTATGCTTAGTTTCAATGAGAAAAATAGAATATACAAATTTAGCATTTTTGTATAATGTATTGCAAAGAAAAAATAATAACTTGTAATAAAAATTTAATGATAAGTTTGAAAGAAAGTTTTTATAACTTTTAACATAATCATCACTTAGACAATAATATATAGATATTGTTTGAACAATAAATTTAGTGATTTAACCCACTATTTAAGGTCTATTTTATAAAATATATTATTTGTCTAAGATATTAAATAAAATATTGCAATATTTCATAAAATAATTTTACAAAAAATAATACGGTGATTTAGGATTAAACAAGTTTATAAACTGATTTTTATAAATTTTAAAAAAAATTGGATTTAAATTGAAGGCCTAAAAGCCTTAAAACAAAAACATGAGGGTCGGTTTTTGAGGTTAAAATCGTCGGATTTCGAAGCCTTAAGGTTGCCGGAGAGTCGCCGACGATTTGGCCGGAGACTCGCCGGAAAAACGGGAAAAGGGTGAGGGATTGTTTTGGATTTTTTAATAAATTACACAAATAGTCCCTGTAGATTTTAATACTTAATATTTTATGCTTAAACTCTATTTTCAAAGTTTCTAAATTGACAATAGGCCCCCTTGACTTCTTAAACCCAAGTTATAAACATCTTTTAACTTTAATAATTTTTAACAAATTATTATTATTATTGTTATTATTTATTTATTTATTTATATTATTATTATTATTATTATTATTATTATTATTATTATTATTATTATTATTATTATTATTATACAATTTAATAGTTTAATTACCAACCTAAATGATAACCAAGAAATAAACATGGATAACCATAAGTTTCATAAATGTACACAAAGGTCCTTACAAGAGTTTAACGATGCGAGCTTTTTACTAAACCGAAAATACAAGATGCCACAGTCTCCCCAACTTAAAAGAATTTTATCCCGAAATTAAGAATAAACTAGGCGAACAAATGCGGGTATTTTTCCTTCATATGGTCCTCACGCTCCCAAGTGAACTCAGCTCCACGTTTGTTTTCCCAACGAACTTTGACGATCGGTGTAGTGATTGTTCGGGTCTTCTTCAGGGTTCGATCCATAATCTCAACAGGCTTCTCAACGAAATGCAATGACTCATCTATTTGAATTTCCTCTAGGGGAACATGCAAATTTTCATCAGCCAAGCACTTCCTCAAGTTTGAGACATGGAAGACAGGATGAACTCCACTAAGGTCGGAAGGTAGTTCCAGTTTATAAGTCACTTTCCCAATCCTTTTCAAAATTTTGAAAGGTCCTACAAATCTTGGAGCTAGTTTACCCTTCTTTCCAAAACGAACAACACCTTTCCACGGTGAAACCTTAAGAAGAACCATGTCGCCAACTTGGAAATCCAATGGCTTACCACGCTTATCGGCGTAACTCTTTTGTCGACTTCTTGCCACTTCAAGGTTCTTGCGGATTGTGGAGACTTTATCGGTCGTTTCTTGTATAAGTTCAGGGCTGGTGATGAAATTTTCACCAACGTCGGTCCAGCAGATCGGTGATCGGCATTTACGACCATACAAAGCCTCGAATGGTGCCATCTTGATACTCGAGTGATAACTATTGTTATACGAAAATTCCACGAGCGGTAGATGCGTATCCCAATCACCACCAAAGTCAAGAACACAAAGACGCAGCAGATCCTCGAGGGTTTGGATTGTTCGTTCGGTTTGACCATCGGTTTGAGGATGGTAAGCCGTACTTAGATCCAATTGAGTACCCAAGAGTTCTTGCATCGAAGACTAAAAGTGCGAAGTGAAACGAGCATCTCGATCAGAAATAATGTGTAAAGGCACGCCATGATGACTCATAATTTCGTCAATGTAGATTCGAGCAAGCCTTGAAACCTTGTATGTATCTCGTATGGGTATGAAATGTGCTGCCTTGGTCAAACGGTCAACAATGACCCATATACTATCATGACCATGAGGTGACGAGGTAACTTAGTTATGAAATCCATGGATATATGTTCCCACTTCCACATAGGGATTTCAGGTTGCTCAAGTAAACTACTTGGTCGTTGATGCTCGGCCTTGACTCTTGCACACGTGAGACACTTGGAAACATAAGACGTGATGTCTTTATTCATCCCAGGCGACCAATATTGACCACGCAGATCCATGTACATCTTATCGGAGCCAGGATGAATGGAATATCGAGTTTGATGAGCTTCGTTCATAATGAAGTGTCGAAGGTTATCTCGATTCGGGATCCAAAGTCGATTCAAGAAATACCACATGCCATTCGGTTTTGTCTCCAGTTGTGACTGAACGTTAGGCATCAAATCTTCATCTTTCCATTCATCGGTTAGTGCCGCTTGTTGAGCCTCGTGAATGCATAACTCAAGGTCACTATCGATCCTTATGTTTTGGAGCATAATAGTAGCCTCGTTAACATCCACATGAATCTCGGTATCAAATTCTCCTAGCGTATCAAACCATTGCCTTCGATCTCGAATTTCTTGGAGCGAGACAGTCTTGTTGTGGACTTTGCAACTTAGCGCGTCGGCTACAACATTCGCCTTTCCAGGATGGTAGCGAATGTCGCAGTCGTAGTCGCTGATCAACTCGATCCAACGTCTTTGTCTCATATTGAGATCCTTTTGGTTGAACACATGTTGGAGACTCTTATGATCGGTGTAGACTATGCATTGCGTCCTATATAGGTAGTGTCGCCAAATCTTCAATGCAAAAACCACAGCACCAAGTTCAAAATCGTGAGTCGTGTAGTTCACTTCATGAACCTTCAATTGCCTCGACGCGTATGCTATAACTTTGCCTCGGTGCATGAGAACACAACCAAGACCTTGATTAGAAGCATTGCAATACACGGTAAAGTCATCGTTTCCATCGGGAAGTGTGAGAATAGGAGCGTTACACAACTTGCGTTTTAATGTCTCGAAAGCCTCTTCTTGCTCAGGTCCCCATTCAAAGAGTCGATTCTTTTGGGTTAATGCCGTTAACGGTTTAGCAATCTTCGAGAAATTAGCTATGAACCTACGGTAATATCCCGCTAAACCCAGAAAAGAACGAACCTCGGTTGGGGTTGTGGGAACACACCAATTCTTCACAGCTTCAATTTTAGCAGGATCCACGTGAATTCCTTGGCTATTCACCACATGCCATAAGAATTGAACTTCCTCCAACCAAAATTCACACTTGGAAAACTTGGCGTATAATTGCTCCTTCTTCAAAAGTCCAAGAACTTGTCGCAAGTGCGTCTCGTGATCTATTTTTGTCTTGGAATAAATAAGAATGTCATCAATGAACACGATCACGAACTTATCCAAATACGGTTTACATACTCGATTCATGAGATCCATGAACACAGCAGGCGCGTTGGTCAAGCCAAAAGGCATGACCATGAACTCGTAGTGTCCATATCGAGTACGAAAAGCGGTCTTTGGAATGTCATCATCATGAACACGTAGTTGATGATACCCAGAACGTAGATCGATCTTTGAGAATTGAGTTGCTCCTTGAAGTTGATCGAAGAGATCATCGATTCGAGGAAGAGGGTATCGGTTTTTGATAGTAAGCTTGTTGAGTTCTCGGTAATCGATGCACATACGAAATGAACCATCCTTCTTCTTCACAAATAGTACAAGTGCACCCCACGGTGATGAACTAGGGCGAATGAAACCCTTATCGGCCAACTCTTGCAGTTGACTAGCGAGTTCTTGCATTTCAGAAGGTGCAAGACGATAAGGAGATTTAGCCACAGGGTTTGCACCAGGGATTAAATCAATCTTGAACTCAACTTCTCGCACGGGAGGTAACCTTTTAAGATCCTTGGGAAAAACTTCGGGAAAGTCCCGTACAACAGGAATGTCTTTCAATTCCTTACCCTTGGCTTTCGTATTAACTACATATGCCATGAAAGCCATGTAGTTTTTACTTAAGCACTTGCGGGCCTTGATGCAAGACATGAGTTTGAGTCTTTGAGATGATTTCTCCCCAAAGACCCTTAAAGTATCACCAGTTGGTAAAGGAATTCGGATACACTTATCAAAGCATAGAATTTCTGCACGTTGCTCGGCTAACCAATCCATACCAATGATAACATCAAAGCTTCCCAAATGCATAGGAATAAGGTCGACGAAGAACTCATGTTCGTTAAGGCTCAAGGTGCAGTCACGTATTACAACGTCAACGACGATAGATTTTCCATCGGCGACCTCGACCGTGAAAGATCTTTCCAGATTAACACGCGGTTTAGAAAGTATCGGCTCAAATTCTAGGGACACGAAACTCCTATCGGCACCCGAATCAAACAATACAGAAGCATAATGACTATTTACAAGATACATACCTGTTTGGTAATAATCCATTATTGGTATGATGAACACAGATAGGAAATTTTATAAGACAAGAAACGATTTAAAAAGAGTTCAACGACGTACCATTCACCACGTCGTTGTTGGCTTGAGCTTGGTTGGCATTGATGTTGAAAGCCCTTCCACGAGCCGGTGGCACAGTTCCCGCATTGCGAGGACATTGCGGACGAATATGACCAGGCTCGCCACAGTTATAGCAGGTTCGGTTGGTAAGCATGGCAGTGTTGTTTGGTGCACGAAGGCAAGTAGTTACCAAATGTCCATACTTCCCACATAATGAGCAAACTCGGCATGGAAAGTTGCTTGAATGATGGTACTTGCACGTGTTACACATAGGATGTGGACCAGTATAAGCTTTAGCCATGGGAGCTTGATTTGCAACCACCATTTGTTTTTTAGGAGCATTTGGGGCGGTCACAGCGTAGTTGCGTGTCGGGGTGAACTTACGCTTCTTGTTTTGAGATGATGACTCGGCCCTTACCTCCTTTCTTGCCTCGGGTGTCGCTTTCGTAGTAGACTTGGAACCCTTTGCCAACATAGTGCCAGCTCTATATGATTCTCGGTGAGCTGTGTAGTGATAGTAATCGCTTCCTCCAAAGTTGTGGGCCTACTACCCACCACAACATCTTGAATTTGAGGTGGCACCCCCTTGATAAATTTCTCAATGTTACGGGGCACGGTGTCCACCATGTGTGGTAGAAGCATACTCAACTCATGATGCCGGGTGGAATAAGCCAAGTGATTCCCACCATCTTGTTTAAGGTTCCAGAACTCCTCCTCCAGTTTTTGTAATTCGCTCCTCGGGCAAAACTTTTGAATCATAATATCCTTAAATTCTTCTCAGGGAAACGCCATTGCAACCTCAGTTCCACGGTTTCTCTTTTCACTATTCCACCAAGTTAGTGCTCGTTGTTGAAGAACACTAGTGGCATAGCGAACCTTGAACTCGTCGGGGCACTCGCTAATAATGAATGTGTTCTCCATACTTTCAAACCACTCGAGAAGTCCAGTGGCTCCTTCTTTTCCACTAAAACTAGTGGGTTTGCACGAGTTGAAATGTTTGAAGGTGCAAGTATGATTGTTCCCGTTTTGGTTGTTGCTATTCTCTCCATGAGCACAAATATTGTTCCCATTGGTGTTGTTGCTACCATTAGGGTGCTATTAAGTTCAGCAACCATAGTCGGGATGACAGCAGCCATTTGTCGGGCGATCATGGCGGCTAGTTTTCGATCGGAACTTCCACGCTTTCCATGATGACGAGACATGCTGGAATATGCAAAATGAGTTAGACACGGGAAATAGAATAACAAGGATTATAATTCAACAAGGATAAATCAAGAGTTGTAAGACACTTGGAATGGTTCCATTTGGTAACGCATTACCGTTTGGAAACGTTGACACGTCAAAGTAAGTTGACCCATTCGCCTTAGAAGTTTGTGCATGCTGACCATAGTTTATCACTCATCACAGAAATCCCCAGGTAAGCATAACTAGTCCCGTAGGATTTATGCGATATGCTTGCCTTAGCCCGAGGGCCTTTTGCCAGGAAATCCAGAATACAGGTGTCTATGTGTCACACAAACTTCTTAGGTTCATGAAATCACAATCTTGATGAGATTTATATAGATTAGACATAACGTCTAAAGATCATAAGTATAAGCATAAGTTCCCACGTGTTGACGAGAATAGGATTAAGAGATTTCATGTTCGGGGAGAGTCAAAGAGTCAAAGCTAAGTTTAGGGAGACAAGTAACAATGTTTAGGCAATCCTATGCTAAGGCATCAAATTGCACATAAGTGGGCATAACATATGTAGCATGCAACCTATATAATTTACAAGATAGAATCATAATTCTATAAGGTTCATGCATACTATAGTCTAGGTCACCATTTCTAATAACCTAGATCCCTATAGTTATGGGCTCTGATACCAATCTGTCACACCCCAACCTTGACGGTGGAAACGTCGAGGAGTGAGAGTTAAGATTGTTCATAGCCACATAACGCTATTAATAACCCAAATATATATATTAAACATAAGTTCCAATTGTACTATTACAATCATAAGTCTCAAAGAAATTAAAAGCATAACATAAAATGTAACAAGTCATCTTATTTCACTTATTTATCTAGGTCCATCCCTAGATGTGTATGCTTCAATAAGTAGAAATCAAGCTTGAGTATTTCCTGAAACATGTTAAAAATAAAAGGTCAACAATAATGTTGGTGAGATTTCCATAGTTTGAAATACATAAGTATATAAAAGATGGCAATTCATGTTGTAAATTAGAGAACAAAGTAAGCTAGGGATGTAAGACAGAATGCATAATCAAACCTCGACAAATTTTTACAAGTCTCAAACGTTTCAAAGTATATACGATTAGCTAAGTGTACTTGGATCAACCAAGCAGGCTTGTCTGGCCCATAGATCTATGACTTCGCTAGGCTAGCAATAGTACATGTATTCGACATTACATGGTAGCTACAAGTTCAACTAATCACAACATACAAGTAAATTGCCATAAGTTTACAAGAATCAAACGTGTTTACAAGTGCACAGTTTATAAAGTAACATGTTTCACCCCAAAGTGTGAAAATATGAAAAAGGAGTATAGATATACTCACTTGATCAAACAATATATAATTGGTGATTAATATGAATAATAAAAAGCAACGTTTCAACGTAGTCTTTCACAATGCACGTAAAACAAATATATATTTACAAGGTTAAAGTTTAATAATATAATTAATGGTTAACCGAGACTAGGGTTTCAATTTGGTATTTAGGGGTTTTCTTAACTAAATTAATTAAAATGAAATAATTTTTTTATGCTTAGTTTCAATGAGAAAAATAGAATATACAAATTTAGCATTTTTGTATAATGTATTGCAAAGAAAAAAAAGAATAACTTGTAATAAAAATTTAATGATCAGTTTGAAAGAAAGTTTTTATAACTTTTAACATAATCATCACTTAGACAATAATATATAGATATTGTTTGAACAATAAATTTAGTGATTTAACCCACTATTTAAGGTCTATTTTATAAAATATATTATTTGTCTAAGATATTAAATAAAATATTGCAATATTTCATAAAATAATTTTACAAAAAATAATACGGTGATTTAGGATTAAACAAGTTTATAAACTGATTTTTATAAATTTTAAAAAAAAATTTGGATTTAAATTGAAGGCCTAAAAGCCTTAAAACAAAAACATGAGGGTCGGTTTTTGAGGTTAAAATCGTCGGATTTCTAAGCCTTAAGGTTGCCGGAGAGTCGCCGGCGATTTGGCCGGAGACTCGCCGGAAAAACGGGAAAAGGGTGAGGGATTGTTTTGGGTTTTTTAATAAATTACACAAATAGTCCCTGTAGATTTCAATACTTAATATTTTATGCTTAAACTCTAATTTCAAAGTTTCTAAATTGACAATAGGGCCCCCTTGACTTCTTAAACCCAAGTTATAAACATCTTTTAACTTTAATAATTTTTAACAAATTATTATTTTTATTGTTATTATTTATTTATTTATTTATATATTATTATTATTATTATTATTATTATTATTATACAATTTAATAGTTTAATTACCAACCTAAATGATAACCAAGAAATAAACATGGATAACCATAAGTTTCATAAATGTACACAAAGGTCCTTACAAGTGTTTAACGATACGAGCTTTTTACTAAACCGAAAATACAAGATGCTACAATAGTATGCATGAACCTTATAGAATTAAAATTCTATCTTGTAAATTATATAGTTTGCATGCTACATAATGCTATGCCCTCTTATGTGCAATTTGATGCCTTAGCATAGGATTGCCTAAACATTGTTACTTGTCTCCCTAAACTTAACTTTGACACTTTGACTGTCCCCGAACATGAAACCTCTTGATCTTATTTTCGACGACACGTGGAATCTTATGCTTATGCTTATGACATGGATCTTTAGACGTCATGTCTAATCTATATAAATCTCATCAAGGTTTTGATTTCATGAACCTAAGAAGTTTGTGTGACACATAGACACCTGTATTCTGGATTTCCTGGCAAAAGGCCCTCGGGCTAAGGCAAGCATAACACATAAATCCTACGGGACTAGTTATGCTTACCTGGGAATCTCTAGGATGAGTGATAAACTATGGTCAACATACATAAGGTTCTAAGGCAAATGGGTCAACTTACCTTGACGTGTCAACGTTTCCAAATGGTAATGCGTTACCAAAGGGAACCATCCGGTTTATATTTAAAATATCAAAAATCCGTGATTCTTTGGATTGGTTTATCATCAAAACTCTAATATCTACTCATTCCTATCTTATAGAACCGCTAATATTAAACTCTTTATACTCCTCAATTCCTACGTTTAAACAACGTTATACGTTGTGTGCCTTATGTAACTGTAAGGCCCCGTTCCCGGGACGCTTACAGCTGGGTTCCCATCGCACATAAAACATATAATTACATTTGTATTTCATAAAATCATAGCGGAAAACTAAAACAATCTTTCATTTCCATGAAAATGCTTTTGCAAATTAATACAACATTCATTACAAAATAGTTTGTTCGCATTACAGTGCCAAAAACATCAATCAAAAGAATCCCATCCCAAAAGGAGCTGAGTAGCTTCACGGTGCCATCCTCAGCAATCATTTCCTGCCAACTGGAAAATAAATAAAAAGTCAGCGTTGTTGAGTGAGCTCTAGTTTTATTATAAAACATACTTTACTTTCATATAAAACCATTCGTTACATTTACATGATCACACATCATACGTACACATAGATAATATCACTATTATCTTCTTCATTCATTCATTCGTTCATTCATTCTATATAACTTTACTTGCGCATCGGACATCAACCATACCAATACCATGTGCTACACCCCGGTTAGTCTTAGCTACCGGGCCGAAGTCAATAAATGAACAGCTAAACGTATGCCACGGTACTAGGAGTAACCATCAGTCTTAGCTTCTGGGCTGAAGTCAATAAATGAACAGCTAAACGTATGCCACAGTACTAGGGGTAAGCGGTAGAGGCACTACACGTTTGGTCAATCACAAAGAAGGACCCTGATATCCAATGCTTGCAAAACTTCTTTCATTCGTTCATTAATGCATGCATTCATCATCATGTTCCTCCTTCGTTATCTTTCACTTTTCGTTACATAATACTTCGTTCATTCCTCATAATAAGTAAAGCCATAGGAAAGATATGATACATCATACTAAGGAACATTAACATACATCAACATCACATCATACAGGGCAATATCATACATATATAACATGCAACATCATCATCTCTATGCCCTACATGCTTCTAAGGCCATATCTGCTATCTTACATGCTCTTACGGGAAACCTTTACGTCAAGACTTACATCTGCACTTTCCCCCGAAAGCTAGAAGTCTAACTACACTTTCTTCGGGTGCAACAGCCCTAATCGTGCGTATGGATGCCCTCCAGTCGCATGGCCTCCATGCGACTGAACATCATGCGATTGAACTCAAGCGGATGAACATTTAGGCGAATGGACATCCAGTCGTGCGTATGAACCTCATGCGGATGGAACAAATGTGAATGGGCACCTATGCGACTGATCTAATGTGAATGAACTCATGCGACAAAGCACTTATGCGACTGAACCCTCAGTCGCATGACTCCCTATGCGATTGGACTCCCAGTCGTGCGACTGAAACCTTAGTCGTGCGATTGAATCCTCAATCGTGCGAATGAATTCCAATCGTGCGAATGACCCTCAATCGCCCCTCAATCGGCCGTATGGCCTCCATTCGGTCGCCTAGCCCTAGCTGATGCAGAATGGAGTTCATCCCGACTGCAGCCGAGGGTTTTCGGCCTCCAAACTCATATAAACCCATTTTAAGCCTAAATTAACCCTCCTGGACCTTAGGAATGCATACCATGACACCATGCAAGCACACACAAGCCCGGAAACATGCACAAAACGCATCACACACATCACACCCAAATGGGTCAAACACATACACATACAAAAATGGGTTTTTATGGCTTCCAGCCCCAAAATCGGTTGAAAACAAGTAAAAGTGGGGTCCTAGAACTCACACAAACGAGCACAACGTTAAGGGCTTCGATTTGGCTTGCTACACAACGAGTTTGGCCACCCGAATCACCCGAACCACTCTTTTTCTCTTATTCTTCTCCTTTCTCTCTTCTTCTCTCTATGAAGTCTGAAATGTGGGGTGTGTGGGGAGAGTGGGCTACCCTCTCCCTACTAATATCACCACATTTCCCAACTTTTTTTCGTTGGCAAGTTTGGTCCCTCGACTTTGAACTTTATTTTCTTTTCTTTCTTCACCGGCTTCAAAATAATAAATATTCGGGTGTTACGGTAACTATCTTCATACCTTGACCAACGTGTACATGGATCTTAATATATCCAAAGATATTGGTCGTCTAAACCGAATGGTTATTTTTTTCTTAAACTTAAAATTGTTACTTAGGGTTTCCAAATGTCCTTAAAGTGTGTCCCATAACTGAAATCATGCAATGCCGAAAGGTGGAATACCTGCATCCCGGGATACTTTATCTAGGCAAGGTATACACATAAATTTGATTCGACCATTGGATCTGTTTATCTGACCTGGAACTCATGAGATGGGTGTTCGCTTAGAGGTACGCATGTCTACCGTAAAGTTATGGTTGACGTAACACTTTGAGAAGTCAACGCATTTCCCTTTTATTTTGAACTGAATGTTTACATCGCATTATTATTTTGAATAATTTCCGTCATTGATCTTGTTTTCCTGACTTAAACCATTCAAGATTTGAGAACCTAACACAATTAACTCCGTTATCCCGAACTTTAACCTTAATCCTAGAAAGCATGATTTCCTTTTCCTGTTAATGTTACATTTATGTAATTTGAAGTTTTTTTGAATTTCTAGCTGATATTCTCTTCGACTGCTAAGTCGAGCTTTATAAAAACTTCAAACCTTTTCGCATCGTAGCAATGCAAGAGTCCGCAAGTCAACTTATGACTAAAGAGACTTGTATCCCTTAAATGATTCTATCTCATCAAAACAGGAGTGATTCCCTTACTTTGGTGATGACTTTCCATTCGCTATCATTGTTCTTATGAAATCTCATCATCAAGACAGAAGTGAACCTCATACCTTGATGACGATTTCCTTTTTTTGTTTTATGAACGCGTATTTTACAAATGGAATTACCTCTTTCAAATAGGATTGAAATTTCGTATCTTGATGATGGTTTTCAATTTTTGTGTTGTGTGTTTTATGAAATCCCATCCTCTGAATCGGGGTGATTTCCTTGTTTTGAGAATAGATTTCAATCATTTTTCTTTGAAACTCGTATATCACGAATGAAATGACCCCACCAAAATGGGATTGAACCCCGTACTTTGGTGACAAAGGTCAGTTCTCGATTGTTTTCTTGTTATTATGAAATTCAATCATCAAGATAGGCGTGAAATCCATACCTTGATGATAATATCACCTGTTTAAAATTTTATGGATGGTATTTTCCTCAAATGAAATGATCCCATCAAAGTAGGAGTGAATTCCGTTCTTTGATGAAACTTTTTATTTTGCTATATTTTGTTTTTATAAAACTTCACTGTTGAGATAAGAGTGATTATCCCTACCTTAATGGTAAGTTACCTTAATTTATTTGTGTGGATCCTCAACAATGAGTTAGGATCAAGCTCTCGTTTGGTAGCTAAGAGTCATACTTTGGAAAATACATCACCAAGTTAGGAGTGATAACCACATCTTGGTGAATATTCCCATTCTTTGATCTCAAACTTATCAAGGTTTTAAGACTTCAATTGACAAGAAACATGTAATAACTTGAAGGGTGGACACCGTTATTTGATTTATCGACGATAGTGTTCCAGCCAGCCAAGTTAAAGCATGAATCTTGAACTCAAAAGGGGTCGTTATTACTTAAGGGTAACCCTAGTTCCAAGCCTGGAACATTTAAATTTTAAATCGATTTCTTCTCTCACGCTTTTATGTTTCAATTTGACGTTTGAACTGCTTTATGGAATCTTTTTATCGACCTTCATTCCGAGTTATCATCAAAACCTAATTGCACAATGATAACACTCCTAAAACAATCTTTCGTACAAGATAAAGTTGTTATAAATTTATGCTATGCCTTTCTGGTTATAGCAATGTATGGTTGTGTTCATGGGTTTGATGAACCGCGTGTGCAAGCCATACTTGGAAAACTATTTGCCATTGCCTTTATCGTTGATATTCTGAATTATTTAAATCCCAATCCGATCATGAATGATGTCCTTGTTTAACTCTTTACCTAATTAAAAATGCAATGCCCATTATTTTAGATAACCTTGAACTCCTAATCTTGAAAATATCTAAATCTCTATCTTGATTGCGACTCACAAGACTTGCTATTACATTCATTTCGATGTGGACAAAAAAGGATCATGAATTTCCACGATTGGTATTCATGGTTCGGCATAAAGAAAATGTTGACGTAGCTTAGTATATGTTCAAATTGTCTTTCTTGATGTCATTTGATGCATTATTGACCGATTGGCTAGTTTCGCGCATTTCATATTAACTCATGTGAGATAACGAGTCGAGAAATTGACTCGTACTTACCTCAAATAGTCGGTTATCGTGGTGTGTTGTTAAACATCGATCGTTAATTCTGATGATCGAATCACTTTCTGTTATTAGCAATGCCTCTAATCATCTTTGGGAACCCAGCTCAAAATCTCGGCATATCGTATCACTCTTAACCCGACGGTTTAACCGGAGGAGCGATATGTATTCACAAGATATGCGTTAAGCTTGTGCCATTATATAGTGGCACTTGGGGTTCTTAAATTCCGACGGTTAAACTTTCATGCAATTACGGGATATTATTATTGGCTACAATACGTCACTTTATTACACAATTTCATTCCAGATGATGGGAGAAGTGTGACTTATAAGTCTAATATACCTCAGGAACTCATCATCGTTTTCAACGTTTCATGTGTCAAATTTCAAAGAATTGGTTGTCAATAATAACTTTCGCATTCCACTGGAAGAGTTTAAATTTGGATGCATCGTGTAAAATTCCAAAATTTGCAAAGTGAAACATCTCACCCGTAATCAAACGCCAACCACAGTTTGTTGGTATGCTTATCTTTCATCATAAGTCTCCTGTTCGTTTAAGTTTCATTCTTAATTTCGGGAGGAAATTCTTTTAAGTTGGGGAGAATGTAACATCCTGTATCTTTACGTTAATTGAAAGTTAACGTTGTTTAATCTTGTAAGGACTATTCTTGCCTAATATGAAACTCATGGATGCCTTATGTGCTTGCAATTAACTTTTAATTTGTAAATTTATAGTTTCATTAAATTAAAATTAATATTCAATAATGAAAAGATTCAAATAATGAAAAGAAGATTAATAAAAATTAGTAACGATAATAATAATAATATAATAATAATAATAATAATAATAATAATAATAATAATAATAATAATAATAATAATACTAGTAACAATAGTAATAATAAGTCTTAGTAATAATAATACTAATGTTTAAAAATCTTAAAATAATTAACTTAAGGGGGGTTAGTTGTCATTTTTAAAACTTTAAATGAAAGTTTTTGCATAAAATAATAAAGGTTGAAAGTTGAGGGACCATTTGTGTAAACTTTTGAAACCCAAACCCCTCCCCCCTTTAATTCCCGTTTTTCCGGCCGGTCACAAGCCACCGCCGGCCGAACCTCCGGCGAGCCTTTTCACCCTTCAAAACGCTTGTAATAAACTTCCAAACCGTTCCAATCGCTTCGGGTATGTGATTCGAACACCATAATGAGCCTTAAACGCCTTTAAATCGTAGTTATGCACCGCTATGAAATGAGTAACCGTCGCCCTTTACTCGTATAGCCGTTCGAGCATTTACACATCTTAATAGACCAATTAAACTAACCTAAACAATCGTCTATCCATTCCTAATGTTTTAATCAAGCTAATTTCTCCTGAGAAACAGTCAACCATTGAATTCGAGTGTCACTTTCATCTGTAACTCGAACAAAGGCTACCTTCCGAGCATTATTGATTTCAATTGATAGAGGGCTTTGGTTCACCTAGGCCTTTAGATGCTTTCTGCAACACGAATTTGACTATCGTGCACATTTTCATCGTGAACCGACTTCGACCAAGCCGCAATGTGTTCTTCATCTGCTTTTATATTCGAATCGGGTAACTAAACGCTGCTATATACTCGTTTTCGTATAGAGAACAAAAGCCCTATGGTTATTTTAGTAATCGTTATCGTTTTGGTGATCAATTTGGATTCAATCATTCTAGGGTTCTTGGTGATTTGGGGGTTATTTGGAAAAATATATTTAAATATTTACAGCGGGATTTGTAACAAGATTGAGCTCTAGCCCAACTGGTTACAAAGGTTACCTTGTACACAAGGGACCCGGGTTCGATCCCGGGTACCCTCACCCCCTTTTATCTTTAGTTTTTTTTAAGTTTTTTTTATTACATAAAGTTTTAATATATTGTTTAATTAAAACTATAATTTCCTTATTAACAAAAATATTTCGAAAATTATTAAATTAACTTTTAAAAGTTTTATAAACTATAAACTTATAACTCATAAATTTAATAAACTTTTAAAGAATAAAAAGGCTATAAAAACATTATTAAGTCTTTTATATATTACAAACATATTATAGTCCAAACTTGGATTATTTCAAAACACTTCAAACCTACATATTACAAATACTTTAAATGTTTACTCATATAAATGATTATTTAAATAAATATTTAAATAATTAATTATCCATTTAATCATGTTATATCATATTTAGTTGATATTCTCTAAACTTTTATTTAAACTTTTGAGACCTATTAAACAATAGATTACACTTCATTTTTACTAAAATCTAGTATTATAAGATGTTTTATAATAAATAATTTTAAAAGTTCAAACCTTTATAAAATGATTTTAAATAATTTTAAAGTCATTTAAATAAGTATTTAAGTAATTCTCTTTATCAAATAATTAATTAATTATTTCTTTTCACATATTATGCTTAATTTCTATTAAATCAATAACTTAAATTATTGTGACATGTTTTTGTTATTAATGGTAAACTTAATTGATTTATATTATCGTTATTAAACCAAAACGTAAACAATTCATTATTTTTAATTATTTAAACCCCCAAATTCCAATTGAAACCCTAGTTCGCGTCTAATCGTTGATCTTATTATCGAACTTAATATTGGAATCTATACATCTAGGTAACTTGTAAAAGAAATCGTTGGAACCTCGTTTAAATTCTTATCGTCACCTTGTTATATCAAGTGAGTATTTCTATACCCCTTTTTATATTTTTACACTTTGGGGTGAAACATGTTACTGTATAAACTTTGCACTTGTAAACACGTTTGATTCTTGTAAACTTATGGCATTTCACATGTATGTTGTTGTTAGTTAAACTTTGTGGCTACCATGTAATGTCGAATATATGTACAATCATTAACTATTGCTAGCATAGCGAAGTCATAGATCTATGGGCCAGACAAGCCTGCTTGGTTGATCCAAGTACACTTAGCTAATCGTATATACTTGTAAACGTTTGAAACTTGTAAAACTTTGTCGAGGTTTGATTGTACATTCTGTCTTACATCCCTAGTTACTTTGTTCTCTAACTTACAACATGAATTGCCATCTTTTATATACTTATGTATCGAAAACTATATAAATCTCACCAACATTATGTTGACCTTTTATTTTTAACATGTTTAAGGAAATACTCAAGCTTGATCGCCATTTTTGAAGTTGTTCACACCTAGGAATGGACCTAGTTAACTTAATGAATGAGCTTGTTATATTTCTTATATTGTGTTCTTATTTGAGACTTATGCTTGTAATGTACCTTTCAAACTTTTAAATAATATATTTGTATTTAATAATAGCGTTATGTGGCTGTGAACGATCTTAACTCTCACTCCTCGACATTTCCGCCGTCAAGGTTGGGGTGTGACACACACACCCTTCACATACTTTCCAACTATTAACTTTTGGTAGCCCGTAAACCATGTTATTATCATGCAAACGTTTCAATCCGTGTTCATGTAAATGCCCATACTGAAGATGCCATAACTGTCACACCCCAACCTTGACGGCGGAAACGTCGAGGAGTGAGAGTTAAGATTGTTCACAGCCACATAACGCTATTAATAATCCCAAATATATAATTTAATCATAAATTCCAATTGAACCATTACAATCATAAGTCTCAAAGAAAATTCAAATAAACATAACAAGTCATTTTATTTCACTTATTTATCTAGGTCCATTTCTAGATGTGTAAGCTTCAAAGAGTAGAAATCAAGCTTGAGTATTTCCTGAAACATGTTAAAAATAAAATGTGTCAACAATAATGTTGGTGAGATTTCCATAGTTTGCAATACATAGATATATATAAAAGATGGCAATTCATGTTGTAAGTTAGAGAACAAAGTAAACTAGGGATGTAAGACAGAATGCATAATCAAACCTCGACAAAGTTTTACAAGTCTCAAACGTTTACAAGTATATACGATTAGCTAAGTGTACTTGGATTAACCAAGCAGGCTTGTCTGGCCCATAGATCTATGACTTCGCTAGGCTAGCAATAGTTAATGATTGTACATATATTCGACATTACATGGTAGTCACAAAGTTCAACTAACCACAACATACAAGTAAATTGTCATAAGTTTACAAGAATCAAACGTTTACAAGTGCAAAGTTTATAAAGTAACATGTTTCACCCCAAAGTGTGAAAATATGAAAAAGGGGTATAGAAATACTTACTTGATCAATTAAGTATAAATTGGATGATTAATAAGAAATAATAACAAGCGTCGATTCAACGTAGCCCTTCACAATGAACCTAAAATATATATATTTACAAGATTTAAGTTTAATAATAAAATTAATGTTTTAACGCGAACTAGGATTTCAATAGAGGTTTGGGGTTTTTGGTGTATATAAATACAATTTAATAACGAAATCACTTATATTTCAATTCTATGAGATATGTTATACCATTTAGATAATTTAACGAAATTAAATCATTAGTAATAATTGGTAAAAATTAAATATAAAATGTAAGAAAATTTCTGTGATTATGTAACATAAATATGATTAAACAATAATTTTAAGCAAGTATTGCCCAATAATAATTTATTAATTTAAACTATTATTCATAATCCATTCTATAAGAAATAAACAAAAATGAATTTGTTATATTGTTCTATTAAAAGAGTATATAAATATGTAAATTAAAAAAAACTTTTGCAGAAAATACTTTGGTATCTTTAAAAATAATATTAGTTATCAAAATAATTTTTCTAAAATATTTATAAATTTTCTGTAATTTATTTAGTTAAGGAAAAACCCAAAAAAAATAGTTGGAGGTGCCCGGGTTCGAACCCGGGACCTCAAAGATGTGCGCAATCGCTGTTAACCAATAGGCAAGGGCGCCTAAGCCTGCCAAGAAGTGGATTTTAATATTTAAAAACACAAACACAATGAAACCCCCAAACCATATGAACCCTAGTGTGATTTTGCCCAAATTAGAGCACCAATCTTTTGTGTTAATCAAATTAACCATGGGGTTTTTGTTTCCCATGCTTAAACGATTGTATGGGTGTATTTAACCTACCCGATTTTGTTCGTGAATGATGAGGGAGAAGATGGAACAGTCGCGGCCAAGCTTGGATTCGTTTGATATGCAAACGGTAATGATAACCAAATTAAATTTGAGGGAAGCTTCATACTACGATCTTGATGCAGACCCCTTTATTAATTTCAAATCAGGTAGGCCGGAAGATGGGTTTCAACTAGTGCACAGGTTCGCGACGGGGAGAGCTTCAACTATGTAATTTCGTATGCTTTCAGATGAAATTAAGGATTGTAATCGTTTAAGTTCACTTAGATGATCGTTCAAGTTAACGTAATTGGACAATTATTAGACTTTATTGTCCAAACGGCTAGGGAGTTTAACGCGCATCAGTTATTCTTTCGAGTAGGCGGAAACAAATGTTTTAATCCCAATTATTTGTTGCATTCATGTTCGAATCATGCTCGCGAATGTTTTGGTTCATAATTCGTTGATTCCTTCAAGTTTAAACGCGACCGGAGCTCGCCGGAGCTCCGCCGGCATCGGTCGCCGGAAACACGAGGGAGAGGGGAAAAAAAGAGTGGTGCCTTTTTGTTACTTACACAATTAGTCCCTCATGTTATGAATGTTTATTATTTCATGCATAAACTTTCTATTTAAATTTTATAAAATTTAAGGCCCCTTAACTTATTAAATCCAAGTTTTAATCATTTCTAAGTTTAATAATTTTTACAAATTATTATTAATAACAATATTATTATTATTATTATTATTATTACTATTATTATTCTTAGTTATTATTATTTTTGTTATAATTATTGTTACTATTTCTATTATTAATATTATAAACATTATTATTATTATTCATTTATTAAGTAAAAATTAACATTATAATCTTTCAAGATAAAGAATTAAAAGGCAAATTAAAGCAATAAGCATAAGTAATCCATGAGTTTCGTATTTGACAACAAAGATCCTTACAAGAATTTAACGAAGCTAACTTTTAGTTAACCAAAAATGCATGATGTTATAATAACTTTGACTCATCCTTCTGCAGTGTGGCAAAGGCACTTGCACCTGTTTGTTTACCATTTGCTTCAAAGGGAAATATGTTATTACTTGTCATAAAGATTTCACTCACTACTTTCTGAGTCTTCTTATGTGTGATAACACAACTTTTGTCATCAAAAAATAGTGAATATCCCATTCTCATAAGTTGCCCCACGCTAAGCAGACTATAATCCAAATCTGGAGCAAATTGTACATTTTCTAAATTCTTTGACTTTCCTTCATTAAGTAGAAACTCTACTATTCCTTTTCCTTGTACTTGAATGCTTTTACCATTGCCAAGTCGCACATCTACCTTCTTTGTCTCATCAAGATCACGAAACACTGTTTTCTTTCCGGTCATATGGTTTGAACATCCACTGTCCAAGAACCAAATGTCTTTCTTCATGCTTTCTTCCCGTTTACCGCCATAAACAACCGGTAATCTTCATCCTCCTCGTCTACTTCAACCGCAGCTTGGACTTGCGGTTCATGCCAGCAGTCTGCTTTTACATGCCCAAAACGGTTACAGTTGTAGCATTGTATACTACCACGACCCCTTCCACCAAACCGGCCGCGTCCTCGACCACGTCCTCTAACCGGATTCCGTCCACGACCTCTGTTCCATGGCCGACTATCGTCTCCTGTGGTTGCTTGGAAAACCTTTTCTTCCTCCGGGACTTCAAACCCTCGATTCACTCTACTCTCGTGTGCTTGCAACGAACCCATTAGCTGATCAAACGACAAAGTTGACAAGTCTCTTGATTCTTCAATGGCAGTTACCACATGATCCCATCGTGGTGTAAGGCTCCTCAAAATCTTCTCTACAACACTTTGATCGGATATAAGCTCCCCATATGCTCGTTCTTGATTTACTATCTTCATCACCCTTGTAAGAAAATCTGCCATGGCCTCTCCATCCTTCATTTGAATAGTCTCGAACTCCCTGCGAAGACCCTGTAGTTTAACGACCTTCACCTTCGAGTCACCTTTGTATTCAGTCTACAAAATAACCCATGCTTGTCGTGATGTAGTAGCCGCAACAATTCTTGAAAACACATCGTCGTGAACTGTTTGTTGAATGAAAGATAAATCTTTTGCATCCTTGCGTCGATTTTCTCTGTATCTCTCCCGATCACCATCATTCGGATTATACCCCACTTCTACAAGGTCCCAAAGATCATGTGAAATGAGAATAGTCTTTATGCGAATGCTCCAATACTCGTACCCTTCATCTTTGAAGACCGGAAGGGAGATTTGTGTTGTGCCTGTTTCCTTACTGTTCGCCATGAAGGAATCACCAACCTTGCCTCTTCTCTTTGTCGCAACCTGGCTCTGATACCAGTTTGTTGGTATCAAAGATTCTCGAGAACACACACTTGACTCAAACTTTTAATTTTCTGCATAATCAAATTGTTCAGTACAATCAAGATAAAAAACTATTGCTAGAAAAATAAGATAAAGAACTACCCACTAACTCCATTATTGATCATGGCCCACTAACATACTCATAAACTTACATACTTCTAGAAGACATGACAACTTATAACCAAACATTAAATAAACAAACAATAAGGACGACACGTAGGCAAGCATGCATGATGATGATGATATGCTAGTGAATTATTTAATAATTTCTACCCAAGTGATTGAAATTCGAGCTGAGAATCAATAAATTAAATACATATATCTCTTTCTAAAACTTAGTTAATTACATATGTACTCAAACTAAAAGTTGAATTACATATATCTAATTTATTAAACATAAAGATTACTATTTACCCATTTTATTACTTTTATTAATACTAATTTATATAATTAGTAGTGTATTTTTATTTTTATTAAACTATAAAATTATGTTTTTCATTCTTTACTTGTTTTTCGAGTTTTTATTATTTATTAATATTTCTATAGTAAAGGTTTTTATGTTTTTTTTTGTTTTTTACCTCTTTATGCTAATTTTTTCAGGTTTATGTATGATACACTTCCAGTCTTATTATGCAATATAAATTTTTGTGTTCGGATCATGTTGCATAATGAGACTGAAAGTGTCTCATACATGATAATGCTATTTGCAATTCAACATTTCCAAACTTGGCTCCCTGCAAGAATACATGATGTGAGTCAACAACATAAAGCTATCATTTTTAGCAGTTGTAATATGTTCTTGAAGGCAACTAATATTTGTACCAAAAGTTAGTTGATAACCAACAACAGGTGGAATACGACCTAGACAAGTCAAAGTCAAAATATAAATACTAGATTTAATCGATGACACTTTCATAAATAGTAGAATGTTGTTATGTACTATGTTATCCGAGCAAAATGCAAAATGTTATTAACAAAAAGAATCAGAGCTTGTCCTTCAACATCTCTAAAGTGTTCAACCATGGTCAAACCAGTTAGCCAAACACGAGTACGAGCGCCTTGTGACATTTATTTCATGAAACACAAGAGCACACTTGCTTTCATTTTATAACATCAATAGAAAAATGCATAACTATCCAAAAAATATAGTCCATAACAGTCGATATATGACCAAAAATATGTCTCTAATACAAATACATGCTTGTCACCTAGTTTAATAACAACACTCTCTATAAAAAATTATTACCCTTAAGGCTTATACCCACCGCTGCTAATATAATATATAATTAGGTTAGTATGCAGGGTGCTTGCTTGCTTCAATTCTCCTTTCACTTAGTACCCCTATGAGCTCGGTTGCTTGCCTACTTCACTCTTTTTGTTTTAGATCCGAACAATAATTAATTTTGACAAAAATAATAGAACATCTTCTCCTCCTTGGTTGCTTGCTTCCTTGTATTTAATTCCACCGCCTTCCTTCCTGTGACAGTTACTTCTCTATATATGCGATATTGGTAATCCCTCAGTTCTTTCGATTAACTTCTTGCTTGTCTTCAATTCCTTGATGATTTAAAACAACGGAGGTTTTCCACCATTCTGACTTTCTTCTTGCGATCTGCTCGACTGCTCCACTAAGTCTTCTCAATCTACCTTATCTTTCTTTCTTTGATCATGACCTGCTTGTCTTTCTCTCATTCTTGGACCTACAGCCAAGGGCTGTTTCTCAGACTGGAACCAACTCTCAAAACAACTTTTTTTAACCTTGCGCTCTGATACCAAATGTTGGTTTCAGACCCAAGTCATACTTTAACTTTTGCTACTCATTCATTCTCAGATTTATAGTCATACTTAAACTTTTGCTACACATTCAATGTCGTATTTACATAAAATAGAGAAAATATGTTGCATCTAAAGAAAAAAAAAATTACCCACTAACCCATTACTTCATTCTAGACCCAATAATCTTGTTAACTAACTATTACCTAGTAATAATTAAAAACATATGACGCAATAAACTTTCTAATAACCCATGTTTCATTGTAACTTGACCTGAATTGACCCGATCAAAATTAACCCAACATGATTGACCCAAACCACTTTTGTCTAAATCTTTTTCTATATATGTTCAAGGGTGTCAAATATGATTGCAAGTTATATTATTTCATAATTTTTATTTGTGGCATAAATTTTTCAATAAAATGATCTAGAAGTTCAAAGCAGCAGAAGAAATAGTGATGCAAAATGTATAATATGCACACATAAATACAGGGGATGTCTCTCCCTGTATCAATCACAAATATAATCCATCTAGCATGGTCCAGAACACCTAAACAATATAATACGTATGACATATTGAAAGAGAAAAAGATCAAGTATTCCTCATTTAGTGGGGGCGACCAAATCAGGGTGTTCCAGCAATAACATTGTATCCTTTGATTAGAGATACACGGTCAAAAAACTGATTCACGAGTATCCTACACACCGGTTAGGGTTTTCAAGTGAAAAGTGATGAACACAACTGTGTTCAGGGGAACACACTCGTGCTCAAGAGAGCATGCCATGCTTATGAGAGCACACTCGTGATCATCTACTGGAATTCTTCATATTTCATTATAAAACCTTCAAAAGTTCCATATTCTTTCACCAATCCCTGAAAAATTACAACTGAGACAAATAAGTATCTAATCTTGTGAAATTTTCAATAAACATTGTGCATAATGATGCGTAATTTTGAGTACATTAAGTAGACATATTAGATATATTTTGTTATAAATATACTGTGTTCATTAATTAGTATCATATTTATTTGATATCTATTGTATTGTAAATAGGAGATTATTAATGAGATGGAGATGAGATTTGTTCTCACTTTCAATACTACCAATAAAAGAGTATGTAACCGGCCATTTCAAATAGTAATTAATGTAATACTAGTTATGCATGACGCCTGAAATCATCATACCTATTCATAAAGGAAACTTTTGCAGGCCTAAACTCAATGCCTTGTACAAGAAGACCTGTAAATTTCCACTTATGGCATCTCCTCACACGGAAACACATTTGAATATTTTGATATGCGGACTCTGCGTTTGTATATTTAAAGTCCCATATTTGAATTTCCGTCCATCCGTCTTTTCTCAGTTTTGGATGGCCTTTTACTCTGCGTGTCCTAGGTGGAATGCG
The DNA here is from genome assembly GCA_025506515.1 of Flaveria trinervia. Taxonomy (NCBI): domain Eukaryota; kingdom Viridiplantae; phylum Streptophyta; class Magnoliopsida; order Asterales; family Asteraceae; genus Flaveria; species Flaveria trinervia. The sequence continues at coordinate 7,874,305 of CM046448.1, forward strand.
AGTCTCATCAAAGTTGCATCCGACAAATGGGATATGAGTAGGTGTACTTAGATCCACAAGCAGTTTTTCGTGGTGAAGCCAATCACTATGAAAGTAATAGTCAGAAAATGAAAGGGTTCCATCATCTATTTGCACCAGACCAGTAACCATGTGTTTTTCAGGTAACTTGAATACTAGATAACATGAGTAAAGTGTTCCAGGTGACAATAACTGGGTATAGATTTCGCAAGCAATAGTAAAACTTTCTATCTCACAAAACTCCGCCACCAATTTAAACCTGAAAGTTCAAAAGGAGAAACACCTAAACAATAACAAAAAATGCAATGATTCAATTCTTTCACACATAAATAAGTGTTGTAAAACTAATCGAGAATACAGACGCGAAATATCAACAATACAAAGATGATACAAGAAAGAACAAAGTCATGAACAAGAACTTTCAAATGATTATTATGATTGAAATGATTTTCAGATGCCTCACCGATTACACCACTCCTTTATTAATTATTTATAGTGTATAACTAACTATAACTAACTCTCAACACATATTGAAAATTTACATAAAACACCCTACACTATATCTTTCGAACGGAAGTAACCCTTCGGAAGATTCCCTACTAAACATATGCATACTTCGGAAGAAATCCAAAGTACACAATAACATCCTTCCGAAGCTAAAAGCAAACATAACCTTCGGAAGATATCAACTTAGCTTCGGAAGACTATGTTAAGCTTCGGAAGACTATGTTAAGCTTCGGAAGAAACTTAACTTCGGAGGTTTCACTTGTTTTGGCTTTTAATATTTCACAATAAGCATGATGATGATCGATCGTATTGATAATCGGAGTAAAATTATAAAAATAATGTTAACTTTCTTGAGTGAAACACAAAGTCCCTTGATTAAAGCATACAAGTGATAAGTGGCATACACTTTTAACTTGATGACCTAAGTTGGTGAGAAAGAGACATAACCTTGATTCCGCTACCGATTTCCATATCCATGGCTTTCTTCTCAACAATGATCTCAATATTGGTCCTGCTTTCAAAACCGATGTTGCGGGCAACATGAGACGTTTCTTCATTTGTTTGGAAACAGAAAACCACTGCTCATTATTATAATGTGTGGTTAGTACTTGTCAAGTGTTATATAAAGTTGGTGCTAGCTCTAGACCACACTAGCTAGTTATAGTAACCAATCAAGCTTTCAATGCTTTTAGCTACTATAATGTTTGTAACGTTGTGTGCCATGTTAATTGTAAAAGTTAACCTTTTATATAAAAAGGTTTACGATAAGAATTGGTGTTGTGATTATAATTACTAGAAACCCAAAAGGTGCATTCATGAGAATTTTTCATATAATATCATTTTAATTGACTATTTAAGACGAAAAAATTGAAATAAGTATTAATTTGAGTTAGTATGTACGTGTGGAGTACACACTTAATCAACACTAGCTATTTTAACGCTGCGCACTAAGGAACTCTTAGGTTCTAAAGGGAGAAGCCCCTAGACCATGGGGTTTCGAAGAGGGTGCCGTCTCGAAGGGGTCTAAGGGGAAACACCTTTGGTGGGTCCAAGGCTCAACACCTTGTAAAAAAAACTTTTTAAGAATGTTAAAAGGACATCTAAGTTATTAGAATTAATTTTACATAGTGACTTATATGATTTTTGTGTAACACCATCTGCAGAAAATAAAGGGTATGTAATTACATTATAATAGATGATGCCTCTAGGTTTTTTTATGTATATCATTTGCATGCTAAAATGAAACACTAGATTAAAACATACAAAATTGAGGTAGGAATTAAGACGCCATACAGAGATTGACGAGATGAATACTATGATCTAGTTTATTTTCAGTCAGTAGGAATTGTGCATCAAACGACAACTCCCACTACAAAACAAATGGTTGAGAGAAAGAATCAGGCTCTAATTATAGAAACGATTTCCTATTCAAGATTTATTGAGGGGTTTTATAAAGAAGCTATGTGATGTGGGCCCAAACGTGGATGAGCAAGCTTTAGCTTTTCTGGAGGTCCAAGATCGCTTATCAAAAGGGGCTTCACTGAAACGATCATAACTTGGGCTAGAAGTCTCCGTTTTGGGCCAGAAGTCTCCGTTTTGGACCTGCGGAAAGTCAAAACGACCGTCGGAGCGAGGAGCCCATTTTCACAAACAGCCATAGGCGGTTTGGGTCATCGTTTCGGCTAAAAAACGACTTATTTTATGAGTTATTTATATTTTTGTCTTATTTTTACATTTTGTTGAACTTTACATTTGGCCAAGTTTTCGGCCCATTTATGTTTTGTGGCCCATTCGACTTTGTTTTGTTTCTTTATATGTTTGTAAGAGATGGGTAAAAGGATTATTGAAGTTTATGAAAAATCTGTTTTCTCTCTATCATCGTATGTGTTAGTGTAGCCCTGATTATCGGTATTCTTTATGAATCAACGATAGTTAGGAGGATTGTTCCTGCCTGGTTATTTATTTATTTTGAAGCCGACGAAAGAAGAAAAAGAAATAAAGTTCAAAGTCGAGGGACCAAACTCGCCAAGGAGAGAAAGTTGGGTATGTGGTGATATTTGTAGGGAGAGGGCAACCATTACCCTCTCCCCACACTCACATTTTCAGCAAACAAAAGAGGAGAAGAGAGAAATAAGAGAGAAAAAGGGAGAAAAGTTAGTTCGAGTTGGTTCAAGTGAGCAAAATCGTCGTGTAGCGAGTCAAATTGTAACATCCGCCATTTTTCCAAGTTAAAACCCAAACCCGAACTCATTTTGAGCTTCCATTATTAATTTACTTAATAAATGGATCAAATACATTAAATATGTAATCAACTTATTGATTGATAAATAATTCTTTTTCATAAAATTATAAAGTTTATTAATCATGTTACAATAAATAACTAAATGAAAAATACTTATTAAAACTTATAAAAGTTATAAAATGAATTTTAATAAACTTATAAAGTTTTATTAGTAATTATGAATTTTAAATATTGAAAATAAATAATCAAATTATAAAGTTTACAAGTCTTATAAAAGTTATAAAGAATAACAAATAAATAATTTGATTGATTACTTAAACTGGTTTTATAAAGTCTATAATATTTTATAAAAAAGTTGTTAAAATTAGAGTCTTCAAGAATTTAAATTTTAAATTATAATTATTTTTTTTATTTATTTAAATTATTTACTTTTATATTTATTTCAAATTCCAATCATAACCCCCTTTTAAAAGACTTATAAATCATCATTAACATCATTCATAACCTCCTCCGAACCTCAAATATAAAAGCAATGCTTAGACCTCAGTTTTCATTTGCTCATTCTCTAAAAATCTCACTCTCATATCTTTCTTTCATCTATTGGTTATGATCAATTTGAAGAATTTTATTTTACAAGATATTTCAAGAATTCTTAATACTAAGGTAATCTTTTTATACATTTCAATCATCCTAACATCCAATTGTTTTCATTACTTTATGTTATTATTATTGTTCTTTCTTCTACCAAATCTCTTTTTATTTTAATCATTATCATTTGATCATTAACATTTTAATAATCACTAACCTTATAACAATCACTAACATACCTAAATTAAGCTGACAACACACTAACATAAACGACGAATCTCGTTTGCATATGCACGGCTATGCCGCCGCATTCGGTTATTCCACAAGATTATTGTTCTAAATGATGGCTATGCCAAAGTCTTAAAGTTTTTTTATAACTCAAATGAACACTAATATACCATATATTGACATAATAAAATGTTCTAACCCGTTTCATGCTTTAATGATTTTAAAAGTGCACATAAGTGCCTTACTACAATTCTGGCAGAATATTATCTTAATTCAACCGACCATAACTTGATCATAACAAACTAAATTTGGGTAAACTCAGACTCCAATGTTAATTTCATTCAATTACCCTTTCACCGGCAGTTTATAGATCTTCAAAGTCAATCAGATGACTCAACAATAGCTTTTACAAGATAAGTGCACATTTCAGCACCTTCTATCTTGTGCTGCTTGTTTGACCTATTTAAAGATTTTTTCATAAAATTGTTTTTGAATGAAAGTTGTCCGGGAGACTTTGAACTAGCCAATTATAAATTTGTAGAATTTTATAAAATCGTTTTCTATTTTTAAAACCTGTTCAAACACATACCAAACATTCTGTCCAGAATCTAAAATTGATGCATTAATCCTTTCTCAATCTACCTTTCGCTTTTTAGCATTCTCTAAACGTCCTAACTTCTTGTAATGAATTCCCACCTTAATTTATTGTTTTTTATCATTTAGGAAATCACATTTGACTCTTGACATCCAAGCTTTCTTATGTACTCTAAAACCATCACTATACTTGTGAGTCTTCCATGTGAGTTCTACATACCCCTTTTTACTTTATTTCACACCTTTTAGGGTGAAACATGTTAACCTTATAAACTTACACTTGTAAACATCTTGATACTTGTAAATACACATGTAATTCATCTTTACCTTTTTGTCATGGTTATTTGTGTTATTGTAAGTCTTATATGAGATACATATTTTGTTTACAATCATTAACTATTGCTAGCCTGGCGACGTCTTAGATCTTTAGGCCTGACAAGCCTATTTGGTGCTAAAGCCGATGTATTGTCCGCTCCTGATGACATATGCTTGTTCATCGTGGGAACCAAGTACACTTAGCCAATCTTATATACTTGTAATCAAGTCGAGGTTTGGTTGTAACTATATGTGTTCTATAAACTTACCAACTCATAACCATTGACATGAATTGCTACTTGTAAATCTTTTTATATATATGTACGTTTGACCCATGGGAACTCACCAACTTTCAAAGTTGACCCTTTATTTTTAATATGTTTCAGGTTTGATACTTGAGGAACTCTTCTTGCTCATATAGGACTTGGACCTAGTTTAACTAAATATGTTATTTCTTTGTTTGAGGCTTTTGTATTGTATGGACTTATTTGTCTTGTAATGTTTAATGAATAATTATATTTAATATTATTTCAATTTAATTAGTTCCATGTGCTATGAACAATCGTCTCCCAGTCATCCGCCTCGATGATTCCGCCGTCAGTCGGGGTGTGACACAAATCGAAGCTCTCGTTGTGGTCGTTTGTGTGAGTTCTAGGACCCCTCTTTTACATATTTTTGAATGGTTTTGGGGCTGGAACACATCTGAAATCGGGTTTTTGTAGTATTTGTGTGTTTGACCCATTTGGGTATGTGTATGTGTGTGTATGATTCGTTTGGGTCATGTGTTTGAGTTTGTGTGTGCTTTAATGGTGTTGTAATATGCATTCCTAAGGTTTAGGATGGTTTATTTGGGCTTAGAATGGGTTTGGATGAGCTTGGAGGTCGAAAATGGCAGATTGAGTTCGAGATGAATTGCATTGTGCACCAGTTAGAGCTAGGCGACCTAATGGAGGCCATACGCCCGAATGAGGTGCGATTGAGGTTTATTCGCACGATTGAGGATTCATTCGTGCGGCTGAGGGTCAGTCGCATGGGGAGTCATGCGACTGAGGGCCCATTCGCATAAGTGCTCATCCGCATTAGTTTCATTCGCATAAGGTCCATCCGCATTAGTTTCATTCGCATAAGGTCCATCCGCATTAATTCCATTCGCATGAGGTCATTCGCATGGGTGTTCATCCGAATTGGTGTTCATCCGCATGAGGTCCATTCACACGATTGGGTGTTCATCCGCATAGGTGTTTATCCGCATTGGTCCATTCACATGATGTTCAGTCGCATGCCTGAATAGGGTTGTTGTACCCGAGGAAAAGCGTAGTTTAATCACTGACTTTCAGGGGAAAGTGCAGATGTAAGTTTGATGTGGAAGTTCCCGTAAGTTCATGTAAGATGACTATAGGGGCCTTAGAGGTTATCTTGAGCATGATGATGATGTTGCATGTTTATGCATGATGTATGCGATGTATGTATGATGTTGCCTTATATGATGATGATGATTGTGTTTGTTGATGTTCCTGATTATGAGGTTTGTTTATCTTTCTGTGGCTTTACGATGAATGTTAATAAAATGAAAGTATTATGTAACGTAAAGTGGAAGATAATAAAAAGTAGAACATGATGAATACATGCATTAATGAATGACGAAAGTAATGAAAGTCTTGCAAGCATTGTATGTCGGGACACGCCACTAAAAGGTGTTAGCCCAACGGTATGCAAGTTCGCTACTCCGGAAGGATGCATATCGGGGTCCTTTTTTGTGATTGACCATTTGTATGGAACCATTGTTGCTTTCCTTAGGTACTGTGACCAGAGGTGTTGTGCACCGTGAATGAAGGTCTATTATAGGCTTAGGTCCAGTACCATGAGCATGAAAGGCATAGCACATGACAATGGTATGCCTGAACTTTACCTTAGGTACTGTGGCCAGAGGTGCTGTGCACCGTGAATGAAGGTCTATGATAGGCTTAGGCCCAGTATCATGAGCATGAAGGGTAAAGTTCATGGTTTTGACGAAAGGAAAAGATGTAATGAAGAACGAACGAATGGAAGTAAGAATGAATGAATGAACGGAAGTTAATGAACGACGATGATAATAAATATTATCTATGTGTACGTATGATGCATGATCGCATGAAAGTGAAGAACGGTTTTAACAAAAGAAAAGTATGTTTTATTATAAAACTAGAACCCAACGCTGACTTTTATGTGTTTCCAGTTGGCAGGTAATGGTTGCTGAAGATGGCACGAGGCGGCTACTCAACTCTTTTGGATGGCATCCATATTTATAATGCTTTTGTGATGTAATGCAACTTGGGTTTTGTAATTGAATTACGATGTATTATTTTGCAAAAGCTATTATATTGAGATGAAATGCCATTTTTAAATGTTTCCGCTGCGATGCTTTATGAAATACAAATGTAATTATATGTTTTATGTGCGATGAGGATCCAACTGTAAGCTCCCGAAAACGGGTCCTTACATATTTATATTTTTGTCTTATTTTTACATTTTGCTGAACTTTACATTTGGCCCAGTTTCCGGCCCGTTTATATTTTGTGGCCCATTCGACTTTGTTTTGTTTCTTTATATGTTTGCAAGAGATGGGTAAAAAGATTATTGAAATTTATGAAAAATCTGTTTTCTCTCTATCACCGTATGTGTTAGTGTAGCCCTGATTATCGGTATTCTTTATGAATCAACGATAGTTAAAAGGATTGTTCTTGGTATTCTTGTTAAATCAACAGTTCAATTATTTATCTCTCTGTTTCCAACTGCATCACTATGCTAACAACATGTTATTTGCTAAATTGAGTTTCTAATAAAACAAAGTCGCATAATATGAACTTGGTTATGTAATACCACCAACGTCGTATGTAGCTGCGCCACCAACTTTTCTTGCCCTCACCACGCCGTCACCACTAAAGCGAGAGGGGTGCCAAAGTTGATGGAAGTGGTTGGGGTGGGCGACTACAATTATAGGGGTGGCCACAGAGGGGAGATGATGGTGGTGGTTATGGAGGAGAAGATGTTGATGGAGTGAAAGATTATAATTGTTTTGGTTGAATTCCTTCATCCTTTTACGAAGGAATCTGAGGGGATTCATTTCAGTTCCAGTTACATTCATTGATCAACTAACGTGTTACCCTTGGAATTTATGTTTCAGTTCCAACAAATTTTACAAATCAAAGAGGTTAGAATGAAATTTATACTCCAATTCGACTAAATTCTAGCAAACCAAATAACCTCTTAGTTATTTTATAGGGTATGTAATCAAATCCACATATGTTGGTCTTTGCACATTTAGTTTAACAAGTTGAAGTAAGTGCTAATAGATTAACTGATGTTAAGCATTAAGCATGATGGACTAGGAAGTTACCGATTCGGAATTTTTGTTGATGAGGAATCCATTCCGAAGAAGATGGTATAGTTCCTTATTTGTTGTCCACTGCATGTTAGATTTTGACCACTTGATGATTTCATCATAATCACTAGCCAATTTTTCCTCCCAGTCACTATCCAAATCTATGATGGGCTCCACAGCCACCTTCTTTTCTTCCTCTAACTTCACATCTTTCTCCTACAAAACATACCCACTTTCAATTTGATTTATTTATGTTGTACTATCAATTGCAAAACTTGAATTGAAAACACAATACGACTGAACAAACACTTTTTTCCAACTTACATACTCCACCGGCAAGAATTCAATGCATACAAGGCTTATCATACCCCTTGCATCATGGAGACGGCCACGATGAACTGTAGATTTACAAGGATGATTACGAATTGAACGTAACTGTCCCAAGAACTCCAACTGAAAATCTTGTTCCTTTTGTGAGCTAGTAAATTGGTATAGTTTGGTGCTTAGCAGTTGATCACTCCTCTTGTGTGCTACATAAGATGTCCAATATTTTGTTGCCGTATGTAATTTGTATTTGAAGGGTGCACGGTTCTGATGATAATAACTTTGGTAGACAAGGTTGACGCTGTATGTGACATGTGTTGATAAGAAACGAGCAGTTCCTTGTAATCGAAAGTCGGAGTTAAGCCAAAACATGCCATTACATCTGCTTATACGCCTGCATGTAACATGTAATTAGGTTATCGAACACTAAGATATTTCAATTTTTATTTAAAATTAATTACTTTTGATAGTAAAATCATTATGTTTTATTACTTCAAAATTTTCCCTTCTCTTTACAACAGTGAAAAGTGATTCTCTTCGAACTAAACAATTAAGCATATCTGGTAAGCTGATACATTACAATAAAATGACTTATATATAGGGGACCATCGTCACCGCCAAAATCCTCCAAATCGTCACCACAGCCAATAGCAACGACAAGTCGTTGCCAAAGTGGTTGTGTTGACACTATAAGTCTCATAGGTGTCGTCTCTATAGGTCAGCATGTGGCCATAACATGTCGTCCTAATAGTGTCTTAGTCAAACTAAAAAAAATATTTAATATATTAATTTCGGGCCTACAGAAAAGACAAGTCATTACAATACGTCAATAAAAATCTATTTCAAGCCTACGGCGATATCATCACGGTATTTTATATTATTAGTTTTTTATCCATAACGATGACATGTAATAATAGCCTTAGGTCACACCAGAAATATTTTTTTAGTTTATTTAGATTTATTTGACGCTGCATATAAAGATGTAAGTGTATCATCTCGGACAATAATTTCATACAAACTACTACACAAACTACAATAATATTTAAGATGTTTATAATTTCAATTCATACAGATCATACATTTTGATTTGCTAGCATTTCTTTTTGATAGGTTTGCATTTGTTGTCTCATTTCTTACATTTGTTCTATTATATTTCTTTGGTTGGGGGGTGGGGGGACATGAACTCGGCATGTTGGAGGATGGATTTTTCAACATCGTAGAGGCTAAGAAAAAGGCGTCCTTTTCTTTAAAAGTATTATTTCAATTATTAAATAAAATAAAAATAATAAAAGGTAGTATTGTGTCGGCATGTTAACGCTAGAGCAAATATAAAAAAATAAAAATTAAATATATTACTTTGTATTATTACATAGAATAAGAAAGATAATGAGCTAAGCAAGTAAACTTCCTTCTCTTCTTCTCTTTCATCCTTTTTCAATACATTGTTCGTGTGTCGGAGAATTGGTTTCTGTGTGTTCGTGTTCAAGTGGTCAAGTATAGCTTTGCTCAGCATCTTTTGTTGATTATCAGCCTGTTCAGCTAATCTTAGAGGATTCCAGTCACCCGACATAACATGTTGATTCTCATCAACTATGACAGTCTCTTTCCCAGGGTCAGACTACTCCATAAGATCAACAGTCTAGCCTAGTTGCTTATCCAATTGAGTTGACACATCAACGGCAAAGCTTTTCACCAATTAAGCAGATCTTTATTTCAGTTTCTCGCGCTACCCTATCGTGTTAACATGTCAACGCTATAGCTCTTGACTATCTATAATTTTACCAAACCCTATAGCGTTAGGTTTCGACATTGGTTCCACTGTTGATTAGAAAACTTTCATTTTAACTTATGCTTGGGTACCATTGATGCTCCCGACTGACATACCTACGCATACTTTGTATGATTTTTGTATCTTTTTTACGCGATAAAAGAGGAACAACCGTAGGTTTGAAAGGAGATTTTTTTATTTTTGTCTATCTTCACCATTCTAAGATACACTCATCATCATGAGTGGCTAAGTTATTTGTGACCACATCTAGCTAGGATAGGGTTGTGTAGTAGCTAGATGTACTTGTTCGATCTAATTTAGGATTGAATCTTGTTATCCTATTAAGTTATTCAGTTTTAATTGTGTTTAATTTGTTAAACGATTTGATTTAGTTATAAACAATCGCTTAATGTTCATCACTTAATGTTTTCTTTACATTGAAAATATTTTAGGATTGTGTTTTGTTTAGCTAAATTAGATTGTTAGTATGTGAATAGATTTGTTTACAACCCGTTCTAGTACTATCACCAAGTCAAACATCAAACAACTAAAGAAGTTATGTCTATATGATTTTTAACTTGGTTAATTAAGTTATATATATGTTGACACCAACCTAAATTCGGGGATTAGTCATTTTTTCTCATAAACAATTAAATCAAACAGCTTTTCAAGTTTTCTTTTTAATATGTAGCTTAATAAATTGCTTAATTTACTCCTAGCTCTTTTTACTGATTTCCTATAGATTCGACACCCTTGTATTTACTATTAAGGATGATTAGAAACTATTTTTATTTATATTTTTGACCGACCACACATGATTGACATTAATCAATGACTCATATTTTAACTATATTTATATGTATAATTAAATATAAGTAATTTATACATGATTTATATATATTTTTTATAGTTATGTATAAAACTTAACTATATTTGTATATCCAACATACTAATTTATGCTTTAACACTCCGTTTTTACTCATTAAAATCAATAAAAATAAAAAAAATTCAAAATCCGGTTCGAACCGGTCCAGTTTCCCGGTTTGACCGCCACAAACCGAGTCATGGCGAACCGGACCGGCTAAGAGGCTGATCCCCGGTCGAACCGATCGGACCGGCCGGTCCGATCCGGTCGTGAAAACAATGATGGTAATAACCTACTACACTATAAATTCAGCTGATATGTATTTAATGTTTCAGGAATAGTAAATGAAATCTAGTCAAAGAATATAAAGGATAAAACCAAAGCTTGTTAATATGTTATGCATTTTGCCCTTTATGTTAGCTTTTATGTTAGCTTGGTGTCACGGAGTGATTTGTTCAGCTCACGTGTGGTACTTAGATCCGTTCTAAGTCAGCCTACTTGGTCTCGGGTGGATGGTTTATGCAGCGGAAGTTTTTGTAAAGGAACGTTAGATTTGTAGTACGCAAGTAAGATGCTTGTGGAGTATGATTACAACACAAGTATTAAGCTTGTATTACTAATAACATAAGTATAAGGCTTTGATATTACAAGAAACTTAGGTGTGTGCAAATGAAGCACCACCAACCTATTTATACTAGTTACATGTATCTAAATTGTTCTATATCTAGATGTATGTATACAATATTTTATGTGTGATAGAAATATCTATCACTAGATATTTCTATGGAACTATCTAGCTTCCTCCATGGAGAATCCATGGTTGAAGATGGTTTTTCTAGAGATTTTTTAGGTCTTTTAGGGTTGCATAAGTTCCTTGTTCATAGCAGCCCTTTATGCCCGGTTTCTAGCATGTCGTGGGACGTTCTAGAGTCTTCCAAGGCTGCTATGTTGCTGCAGAATTGTGTGGGCTATTTCGGAGTCTTCCGGGCAGCCTTGAATGCTTCAAAAGTATCCCTAATCTATTAAAATTAGGATGTTGCGATGTGCATTTTGGCGGGTCGTGACATTCTCCCCCACCTAATGCCATGACGTCCTCGTTTTGTTACTTAGATGCCTCATGAGTTGTCTTTATGAGTTTCAAGATAGAGATGGTTTTGCCTCGACGCCTTGTATCCGGCTCCAAGGTAACGGTGTACACTTGGTCTCCCTTGATGATGTTCATAGTGTTAATGAATGTTACTGGGCAGGCTTTTTCTTTTCAAAAGAAGTCTATCCCAAGCACGCTATCATAATCTTCTAATGGGATGATTGAGAAATGTAGCTTGTCGGTCCATGTGCCAATCTTTGTCTTGACGCCCCATGCTACTCCTTCTATTGGTTTGGGATCTCATGAGGCGCCCTTAATCCATCCTTTTTGCATGGTGATCCTTAGGCCAAGTCTTCAAGCCTCTTTAGGTGAGATGAAGTTGTGGCTTGCTCCGGTATCAACCAATGCTTTCACAAGTTGTCCTTTTATCTCCATGTTTACAAACCGAAGTCCTATTGATTCCGTCTTCGGGTTGTCTTTGTTTGTTGTCAGGTTTGATTGGTTTGCCATCACCAAGGGTTTGCCTTCAACTGTACTTAAAGTATTAAGTAGTTGAAGTTGCATGCTCCCAAACGAACCTCTTCTGGTTCTGATGGTTCATCATCAAATCAGATCTGATCGGGGCTGTTAGTTTAGCCTTTTTCAGGCAATCCCACGTGTTGTGTGGTCCATCGCAAAGGAAACATTCTTTGATTATTTTTACCTCATTCCCATATCTTGGGGGTCGTTGATTGTCTTCTCTCCAACTTTGATTTTGGTTATTGTTATGGGGTGTCGCTCCCCTACTTTTTTCATCGTTATCCACCGTAATGATGGGTTTTTGTGATCGCCTTTCATTATGGTCGATCAGGCTTTCAGCAACAACGATGGCTGAGTACAGGTCTTGAACATTTTTTCGTTCAAGTTCGGTTCTTGCCCATGTTTGTAAGCCATCGATGAAGTATATGAGAGAGTCTTTTGGTGACAAGTCCGAAATTTCTAGCACAAGGGTAATGAAATCTTTGACTTAGTCTTTGATGCTACCATTTTGCTTTAGATTACGAAGCCGAATCTTTGCTTCGTGTTCAGCATTCTCCGGATAAATTGTTTCTTGATTTCTTTATTGAAATCAACCCAAGTTTGTATGGTGCACGTACCTCTATCTATCTCCATGTGTTTTCGACTCCACCATAAAGTTATGGTATCTTTTAAGTAAAGAGTTGTCGTCTTGATCTTCTTGGCATCATTAACAATGTCAATGGCCTCGAAGTATTGTTCCATCTCCCAAAGACAGTCATCCACAACCCTTGCCTCTCGTTTTCTAACGAATGGTGATGGTTTGGGGATGTCTACCTTTGTAGAGGTATGGATAATGTTGTCACCTCCGGTTGCTAGTGTGCGATTGTAAACACTTAGTTTGATTTGCAGGTCTTTGATCTCTCTCTTGAAGTTAGCTTTGAGTTGACCCAACTCCCTTATGAATGCCTCTTCCATCTCCTTCCTTATCAAGGAGAGGGCGAGTTTGCGATCGCTTCTCATTTCATTGAAGTTATTACCTAACGACTCAACATGTTGAATAGAGTCGTAGGTATGTGGTTTGAAGATATCAATTTCAGCCTTGAATTCATCCATTTCGCTTTTGAATTCAGACAATGCTACCTCGACATCTTCAACTGTTTTGTCCATGCTTGCAACCAAGTCTTTGGACATGCTTCGAGTTCTCTTATCACCTTTACCAGTCTCCTGCCGTCCACATGTCTCGTCTCCGGCAACGCTTGCGACTACAACCTTTTCTGGAATAGATGCCATCCCAATGAATCAACGCGACTCTGATACCACTTGTCACTCAGTGATTTATTCAGATCACGTGTGGCACTTAGATCCGTTCTAAGTCAGCCTACTTAGTCTTGGGTGGATGGTTTATACAGTGGAAGTTTTTGTAGGGAACGTTAGATTTTTAGTACGCAAGTAAGATGCTTGTGGAGTATGATTATAACACAAGTATTAAGCTTGTATTATTAATAACATAAGTATAATGCTTTGATGTTACAAGGAACTTAGGTGTGTGCAAATGAAGCACCACCAACCTATTTATACTAGTTACATGTATTCTAGATTGTTCTATATCTAGATGTATGTATACAATATTTTATGGGTGATAGAAATATCTATCACTAGATATTTTTGTGGAACTACCTAGCTTCCTCCATGGAGAATCCATGGTTGAAGATGGTAATGTTTTCTAGAGATTTTCGGGGTCTTTTAGGGCTACACAAGTTCCTTGTTCATAGCATCCCTTTATGCCCGGTTTCTAGCATGTCGTGGGACATTCTAGAGTCTTCCAAGGTTGCCATGTTCCTGCAGAATTGTGTGGGCTGTTTCGGAGTCTTCCGGGCAGCTTTGAATGCTTCAAAAGTGCCCCTAATCGATAAAAATTAGAGTGTTGCGATCTGCGTTTTGGCGGGTCGTGACATTGGGCTTACTTGTGCCATGCCTATAATTTCACATTCGTTATAATTATCATTTTCATATACATAACTAGGTTAGTACCTTGTGTATTACACGGGTTGAATAAATTAATTATTAAATAATTGGTAAAAAAATTTAAAAATTACAAAACAATGCTTGAAGATAAAATACTATTATAATCACGTATAAATAACTATTTTAAGTAAATAAACAATAATGTAATTTTCTTAAACTTTTGTTTTATATAAAAATTATGGTTTTTAAAAATTTTGTTTTAAGTAAAATGAATTTTGTTAAAAAGTTGGTTGCTTTTTTTTTCTAAAAGTGTGCTTTTAATTTTAAAAAATAGATTTACAATTTATTAAACTATACATTTTTTATTTAAAAATGGTATGAATAATATTATTATTATTCGATATTAGTTTTGATAATAGAGAGAAATAAGAAAATTATTATGATAAGAGTTACGATTGTGTCACGTCTTATAAGAAAATTAATATGATAAGACTTACGATTGTGTCACGTCTTATCTTATTTTTTTATTACAGATAGATAGATACACAGACAGACAGACAGGCTAAAAACTTATTCATTAAACAGGTTATAGTTAGTAATAAATATATTGATTTACAGTATGATATGTTAATATAATATATGAATTATATACACGTAATAGTTCAAGAAAATAAAACAATTATATTATTCTTTTTAACTCTATTATCTAAATTGTTTTATTTTTAAACATTTGTTTTAATATTTTTTATAAAAGAATTTATTTTTATAAAAATATTGTTTATCAAAAACTTTAGTTTGTAATTATTCTGGTTGTTCCAATAAGATTGTTCTTAGAAAAGTTCACATTTTATAGTTTATTTAATAATGACCAATTTAAAATATTTTGTTTCAAAAATGTTTATTGTTTTAAAAAATTTCAATTATATAAATTTTTTCTTATTATTAGTTCTATTTTAATAAAAAGATGTGATTTTTGACTTTTTAATAAAATCTCATATGAAAAAATACCTTGATTTTAAAAAATATAGATGAGAAAGATAAATATAGCAATTAATAAAATTGATCCCATATTAATTTTAATGTTTAAATTACTATAATACATTTTTAAAGAGAAAAATAATATGATAATGTTTAAAATAATGACAAGTGACAAAAATGGTGAATTAAGAAAATAACAAGTAACAAAAATAAACATTTTTTTATTAGATACTACATATAAAGAAGTAAAACTGCAAAACTTAAAATGCAAACTCAAAAGTTGAACGTATTATAAACGAAAGGTGAAGGGACATATACAAAACTGACCCATAGCATTTTATGTCGTCAGGTTCTTCAGGTTTTGATGTGTCTATGAATAGCATTTCCTGATATTCCCCATTCTTGTTTATTGAAACTTTCTGTGCAATAGACGTGTGTTTCAGCGATGTTAAATAGAAATGAGGGTACAATGTTGAAAATAAAACAAGTTAAAAAGCTACTTCATCGTGTCACATAAGAAGCAAACTAAGCAACTTACGCGATAACCGCCCTTAAGACGGATTCCTTTGAAGAGAATCAACGCAAGATCATTTCGAGATCTGTAGGATATAGGAGGATCCGCCTGGTTCGCAATGCTGATTCTTTCTTCATATCTAGCTCTCTCTTCAACATCTTGAGACATCTCCTGTAAAAATATTATATTTTTAGAACAGCAAACTCACACATTTACATAAATCTACACCTTTTTTCCACAACAAGACTAGATATCAATCTTTACTTGACATATTAATATTAATTAACCTTTATATGAAAACTATTCGACTAAAAAGAACAAAAACTTACTTGATGATCTAGTGCGATCTCGAGTTCTTTGATGATCTCCACCATTGTTGGTCTTTTTTTACGATCTTTATGCAAGCATCGATATGCAATATTCAAAAACGTCTTACAAGAATCCATATCCATTTGTTCTTTCAGATGATTTGAGACAATATCTTCTATTTTATCCTTTTCATAGCACTTTTTCCACATAGGCACTAGAATCTTTAGATTGCCATTACAGCATTCAAAGCAATGTCTTCCGCACATCACTTCAAATAACACCACTCCAAAAGAGTACACATCTGACTCTTTTGACAGAGAGCCCATCTCCATATACACTGGATCACAATATCCAGGTGTACCTACAACATTGGAGATGAGGTATGTATATTGTTGGTTAACAGGGCCAACTTTCGATAAGCCAAAATCCGAAATTTTAGCAGTTAAATTTTCATCAAGTAGAATGTTTGAGCTCTTAACGTCTCGGTGAAGAACTCTTTGCAACCTATTTTTGGGATCATGTAGGTAGTTTAGTCCACATGCAGCCCCATGACATATCTTGAGGAGCTGATTCCATGTGAGACTAGTTTTACCAAGGTAGCAATCAAGGCTTCCATGTGAAGCATACTCATAAACAAGAATTCTCTCGCCATCCTCGTCACAAAAGTGTAGGAGAGAGATAAGGTTCTCGTGTTTGTACTGAGAGAGCATCATAATTTCTTTCCAAAATTCGGTATCTCCTTGTCCATATCTACGATCTAAGCGCTTAAAAGCAACCATTTTCTTTCCCTCTGGGAGTGAGAGTTCTCCTTTAAACACTTTTCCAAACCCACCGATTCCGATCGGCTTGTCACCAAAATCATTGGTGACCAACTTTATATCTTTCAGTTGAATTTTGAGGTGTCCAAAATCATCATTGAAAGACATATTTTGATCCAAGAAATTAAAGAACAAGAAACGAAAAGAAAATCATAAGGAATTAATTGCTCTAAGTGATCAAATTAATTAAGATCCAACTTTCTTTAAACATTTGTGATTGGTAAGGAAATAGAAAATGGATATAAAGGTAATACGTCTTTTTTGTAATATCGATCATCACATATGATATAGTATTCTTTGTATCACAAAGGAATCTGAAAGTAAAGAAAGGACAAAGTCCAATAGACGATGCATACATTAAAAACTGTTCTCAAAGCAAATTTATACGTTCAAGGATTAATCTATGGGTGTTGTATCGAGATTTGCAATTAAGTTCAGTTGGTGAGAGTGAGATGATGGTCCATTGGTTTAAAACTTATCAGATATATGGTGGTCCTTTTAATTATATTATAATTTGTTTCTCTTTTAATTCATCTTGAGCTCCACAAGTTTTCGTTCACGCAAGTTAATTGGGTTCAAAGAATATCCTGAGAGCCTCACAGCTGCACCATCGTAGATGCAAATGTGCAATGGTATTAGAATACATAGTCGTCATTGTATGTATTATTGACACCCAAGACTCCGTAGAGAATTACCGTCCTAAATTTAGAGTTGTGAAACGCTATTAGATTGAAACTATTTTGGTTCACACCAAATCTTCAATTAGATAAAACTCAATTCAAGAACTAGTATGATAGGTGCGTAAGAATCCATGAATAGAGAAAACAAGTCACCATAAATTGATTCAAAATGAACATATGCAGGGAATGGATGAAAACTGCCGGCAGCTTTCATATCGAAATTTTACACGTTTTACCCTCTAGTTTCACATGTGAAATTTCGTGAAAATCAAATTATAGTGCATTTTTTTATAAAGCAATGTTTGTCAAAATAAAAATTTTATGCGCTGACTTCGCAACTCGACCCCAATCAGGGGCTCTGTCCTTTGGAACCCGCCAGGGATTGCCGCCCCTTGGACTCCCCTCCCAAGGGCATTGCCCCCGGACCCTTCTCCCCTAAGAAAGTTTTTAATTTTGAAGATTATAATATACTCAAACAAGTGTGTAATCCATACCTTCTAACTTGTTTGATGTATATTATGATCACATTGGTTATTAGTTATCCATACACTAAGGGGGTGTTTGTTTTTTTGAAAAAACCTCTTCCCCACCTCTTTATTTGCGCGCTCGCAGACGCGGGAAGAGGTTTTTACTTCGCAGATTGTTTGTTTTCTGGAACGTCTTCCTGACGTCTACACGGAGAAGATGTGAAACAAGGTCTTCACAACCTCTTCTAAACTCTTCTGAATCCATTTGTCACACCCCAACCTTGACAGCGGAAACGTCGAGATGTGAGGGTTAAGATTGTTCACAACCACATAACGCTATATTTAAATGTAAATATTAGAATATAAGTTTCAAAAGGCATAACAAACATAAGTCTCAAACATGAAATAAGTTCCAAACAAAACAAAACATTACATAAACATTTTATTTATTAAACTAGGTCCAAGTCCTAGTTTTATTGCAAGCTTCAAAAGTCCACTTTAAACTTGAGGATTTCCTGAAACATGATAAATATAAAAGGTCAACTATAAATAGTTGGTGAGTTTCCAAGGTTTTCATACATATATGATAAAGTTACAAGTAGCAATTCATGTCATAGGTCATAAGTTAGTAAGGTTATAGAACATATATCGTACAACCAAACCTCGACTTGATTACAAGTATATAAGATTGGCTAAGTGTATTTGGTTCCCATGATGAACAAACATACGTCATCAGGAACCGGCAATACCTCGGCTTTAGCACCAAATAGGCTTGTCAGGCCCAAAGATCTAAGACGTCGCCAGGCTAGCAATAGTTAATGATTGCAAACAAGAATATGTATCTCATATAAACACTTACAACACACAAATAACCATGACAAAAATATGAATTGCAAGTGCTTTACAAGTCTAAACGTTTACAAGTGTATGAGAATAAGAATCATGTTTCACCCCAAATTAGTGTGAAAATATAAAAAGGGGGCAAGGAAAACTCACTTGGTCAAATAAGTATATAATGAAGATCAATAAGAATAATATATGACGTTCCAAGATAAAACGTCACAATGCACCTAAATATATAAATATTACAAGATTTAGGTTAATAAGAGATTAACGAGTTAACATGAACTAGGATATTAGAATTTTGGGGATTTTTATAAAATTAATAAATTCTTATAAAAGTACCATTTATAAAATTTATAAAATTTATTTTTAAGGAAATTGATCCTTTGTAAATAACTTGTGATTTTATTTATAAAATTATATTTAAATTCTATAATTATCATGATAAACCCTTAAACATAAGGTCTAATATTAATTTAATATCTTTAAGTATTATATAACAATCTAATTTTTATAAAAATGCTTAATTATCACATTTGTAAATAATTTTACATTAAAATATTAAAATGTTTTACAAGAATAAATTTTTAAGAAATATTTAGATGACTTTAAAAATATTTGGGGTTTATAAAAGTCATTTTTATAATTATTATAAATTTTCTATAATTAATTTAAGACCAAAAAGGCTTTAAAAAAATTACATGAGGGTGCCCGGGTTCGATGTATGTGGGGTAATGCTCTAACCAATGAACCAAGGCTCTCAGCCGCGTTATGTATTGGTTTCTAAATATCATAAACCCGTTTAAGGAAAGTTCCCCAAACCTCAAGAACCCTAAAATCATTTGATTCCAAATCGAAGTGTAATTCGATTTTGTAAATACTTGAAATCATGGGGCTTTTGTTCCCCATGTATAGCCGAGCATAAGCATGTGTTTAACTTACTTGATTCGATCAGTATTCGATGTTCACGTATGAACCTAAGTTGCGACCGAGGAGAAACTGATTCAAGCTGCAATCGTCGATGAAAATCGAATTCCTTTTACAGTAAGCTTCTAGTGACTCTAAAGATGAGAAGCCCTCTGTTAATTGCAAGTTAACAAGCTCGAGATGAGGTCTACGGGTGTTGCAGGTTGCGACTTCAAAGAGGTAATCGAAGGGGATGTTGGTGTTGATTCCAGTTGAAATTGGTGATTGAATTCGATTGGAGTTAGATAAACGTACGCTTTGGCTGAGTTAATATGATTATTATTAGTGTTTAATGAACAAACGGTTAACGTGTTGATGTCGAACGGTCTTCAAGCCCAATCGACACCTTTAATCACGAATTATGGCTCATAAAGTGTTCGAATCGGTTTTAGGATGCGACTAGAATCGATTTGGCATCAAATTTGACGGTTATGGTTTGGTTTAGGGGCCAACCAATCTTGGCCGGAGATGTCACCGGCGCCTCGCCGGAATTGCGGGAGTGAAAAATGGAATAGGGTTTGGGTTTTATGATTTACACGTTTGGTCCCTGTGGTTTTATTAGTTTACATTTTATGCACCAACTTCTCAATCAAATTTTCATATTTGCAACCAATCCCCAAACTTAATTTAAGTTTATGTTTTATACATGGTTAGATTTAATAACTCTTATAAGTTATAAGTAATCTTATTATAAGTAATCTTATTATAACTAATATTATTATTCATTATTATTACTTATTATTATTATTATTATTATTATTATTATTATTATTATAATTATTATTATCATTTGATTTAATATTTTATTTATTGACATTCATATATTAAAATTTAATGGCAACTAAGGAATATGCATAAATAACCCATGAATTTCAAGATTGACAACAATGGCCCTTATAAAAATAAACGAGATTAACTTTAAAAAATACGAGATGTTACACCATTTCTCTTCCCCACATACCTACCTCCCCTTTCCTTTCATTTGAGCCCTAACAACCGGTCGGCCCCTTCTTCCCCTTCACCACCGTCCGCACCTCGCCACCGTCGCCACCTCGCCACCGTCGCCACCTCGCCACCGTCGCCACCTCGCCACTGCTTCCCCTTCACCACCGTCGGCACCTCGCCACCCACTTCCCCTCCCCCTTCGGCCCCCCTCCCCCTTCGTCCCCCCTCCCCCTTCGGCCCCCCTCCCCCTTCGGCCCCCGCTCCCCTTCGGCCCCCGCTTCCCGATCGGCTTTCCTCCCCCTTCCGCCCCCGACCCCTATCGTCCCCCCACCCCCTTGGCCACCTTGAACTTCCACCGCCACTCCAGACCAGCAGGTAAGTTTTTTTTTTATTTGTTGTTTGTATGATTAGTTTGTTTGTATGATTAGTTTGTATATGGTTTGTTTGTTTGTATGATTAGTTTGTATATGGTTTGTATGAGGAATGAATTGGTTTAGTTGGTTGGTATATGGTTTGTATGATTAGTTTGTATATGGTTTGTATGAGGAATGAATTGGTTTAGTTGGTTGGTATATGGTTTGTATGATTAGTTTGTATATGGTTTGTATATGGTTTGTATGAGAAATGAATTGGTTTAGTTGGTTGGTATATGGTTTGTATGATTAGTTTGTATATGGTTTGTATTTAGTTTAATTACAGAATATTTCAGCATTCTGCAGATGTTAAACAAAACAAACAGTCTTTTTCTTGCAGACTGCAGACATTTGGTTCACCTCTTCTGCTGTAGATGTCTGTAGATGTGGTCAGCAGACTGCAGACGTTTTCTTGCAGAAAAAACAAACAGCACCTAAAATATCTAACATCCTTCCCCATTTTAGTGTAATCCTTGATTAACTAAAACAAACTCACATAAAATACAAACTTATGTATAAATGATATATCGTGATGATTGTATATTATCTTGGTATATTACATATTTCAAATATTCAAATATTAGGATGTCACTTAGGATTGAACCCTTACTATTCATAGTCACACGAAGATAATATACACAAAAGTTAACATACTTATATATTCTTACTTGACACTATATTTTACTAGCCTTGTGTCTTTATCCTTCATAAGCATATCAAAGCCAAATCCAAGCTTTTTGAAGCAGATAAACTTCACACTCATTTAGGTAGCTCTTTTCATCTTTCACCTACATATGTAATTTTTCAAAAAAACAATTAAGAAGTTAGACTTCAACCCCCTCAACTTGCAGGTCTGAACACATACCTTGGGATGTTGCTACTAATGTGTTCCAATCACTAGATGTTAAGTTTTCCGCATTGAGTTCAACATCTAGTGCTATACTAGATGGGATTTTAGTATCTTAACATGAGAGATTTTAGGTGGACTTCAATCTCATCCCCAAAGCCGACTTGCCACTATACACTTGACTATAAGCTTTAACCAAAGTGGCTTTACTATAAGATCTAATAGATATAGGTGATATCGGTTTAGGCCACAATGGAATTTCATAAATCAAGTTTTTCTTACATATTCGGCTTCTTTACCGGCTGCTGCTAATGCCACAAACTCAAATTCCATTATTGGTTAGTAATGAAAGTTTGTTTCTTTGATGTCCTAGAGATGGCACCTCCTCCAAATAGGAATGTCCATCCAGTTGTGGAAAAATGATCTTCCATATTTGTAATCAACTTACATTCAAATAACCTTTAATAACATAAGAAAATACAGAATATGTTAAGCAATAATGCATTGTTCCTTCAAGTACTTAAATACTCTATTAATAGCTTGCAAGTGATATGAACTAGGGTTACTAGTAAATCTACAAAGTTATTCAACATCATAGGTTATATGAGGCCTAGTGCTAATCATAGCATACATGAGACTTCCTATAACTTCTGAGTATTCAAGTTAAGATACTACAACACCTTTATTAGGTAGAAACTTAAGGTTATGATCTAAGTGCTTACAGGAGTACAATCTTTAAAGTTAAATTTTTTTAAAATCTTCTCAATATAATAAGATTGAGAAATTGAAATACCATTGTTCTATCTTTATACGATCACTTTATCATCCTGCATATATTTCATAGCAAACTTAGATGACAAGAATTCCTTAGTTTTATTAACTTGACTTTGGTCGGTACGAAAGATTAACATGTCATCTACATATAAGCAAATTATAATCCCTTTACCAAAAGGGTAAAACTTACTATATAAACACTTTTCTGCTTGGTTTAGCATAAACCATTAAACAATAAAACATCATCAAACTTGTGTTGCCATTGTTTTGGTGCTTGATTCAGACCATATAAAGATTTTATCAATTTACAAATTTTATTCTCATTACCAGGCATAACAAAGCCTTTAGGTTGTTTCATGCAAATCTTCTCATTCAATGCACCATTTAAAAATGTAGTTTTCATATCCATTTGGTGAATCACAAGATTGTGTATAACTGTAAGTACTAATAACAATCTAATAGTAGAAATCCTAGCAACAGGATCATAAGTATCAAAGAAACCATTACCTTCTTTCTGTCTAAAACCTTGAATAACCAATCTAGTTTTACTACTTATCTATGCTACCATCCACCTTCATTTTCTTTTTAAAGATCCATTTACACCTCAATGGTTTACATTCAAGAGGTAAATCAACCAACTTTCAAGTATTATTTTGCATAATGTAATCCATCTTATCTTGGATTGCTTCTATCCAAAATGAAACGTCTCTAGAAGCCATAAATTCACTATAAGTCCTTGCATCCTCCATAATATTAAAACAATATTGATATTGAGATCGAATCTCATTGTTTGATCCTTCAACTAAATAAAGTTGAAAATCATCACCAAAAGACATGGATTTTCTTGCTCTTGTATTTTTCCTTGGTTCAGTTCTAGCGGAAGGTACATATTTGCTATTGACCTAAATTACTACCAAATGTATTATTAGTTTGAGAAATGTTAGAAATCACATCCGTTGGTCTAGATATATAATTAAATCTTTTTTCATCAAATATTACATCGCTTGACTTCATCACCGAGTTTACAAATAATCATTAGTTTCTTACACATAGAATCTTTAAGCCTTATAATGCTTATCATATCCAATAAATATGCAATCTATACCTTTTTCACGCAAAGTTTTTCTTTTGGGTTCGGTAAGCCTCACAATAGCTCTACATCCCCAAACTTTAAGATAGCTTAAGTTTGGGGGGCTTTTTGTACCAAAGTTTATATAGGGTAGTCTTATTTTTTTATTAGAAATTTTATTAGATAGATAACAGGTTGTTAGCACTACCTCACCTCAAAATCCTTCACTCAAACCCAAATAGGACAACATAGAATTCACTATTTCTTTCAACGTTCTATTTTTTCTTTCTGCTACACCATTTTGTTGTGGTGTCTGAGGAGCTATAGTTTGATGTATTATACTAGGGGATTGAAAATACACCGGATTATAATACTCAGCTCCTCTATCAGTACGAAGAGTTTTAATCAACTTATTTTGATGAAGTTTTACCATTTATTTATAAAATTTGTATACATCAAGAGCTTCATCCTTAGCATGCAATAAATAATATAACAATATCTATATGCATAGTCAATAAACATAATAACATTCTTTTTATTACCTAATGATGGTGTAGCGTGCATATCACATAAATCACTATGTATGAGATCTAAAACTTTACTTTCACTATTAAGATCTTTAAAAGGTTGTCTAGTTATCTTAGTCAACATAAATGTCTTGTATTTTTCATTATTCATGTTAAACTTAGAGATTAAACTCATTTTATACATGTCTTTTAACCTTTTATAATAAACATGTCCTAGTCTAGCATGACATACTTCATGTGTTCATATTATACTATAACTAGTTAAAGCCATACAAACAAATTCATTAACCAAGTAAATATCCAAATTCAACATAATATACCATTATATAGATAATCAAATCCAACAAAAATACCATGTCTTGACAAGATATGCTTGTTACTTTTCAATACTTGTTTATAACCACAATTATTTAAGACAATACCATACAATAAATTCTTTCGAATTCTAGGTACATACAACACTTTACATAATAGTAAACATTTTTCAAAAGTAAACACAAGCTTCACATTTTCTAGTCATTTGATTGTTTCAGTTGCAACATTGCCCGTTTTCAGTATTGATCCATATTCAATTGGTTGAAAGTCCTTGAATCGACGAAGATTTTTACACACATGACTAGTTGCTCCTGAATCAACCCACCAAGCAACATCATCATCATACACATAAAATGATTCAAAAAATAATGATACATAATTCTCACTCGAATTATAATTTGAAACTAAAATCTGACCTTGTTGCTTTCCTGGATCCTTAGATCCACTTGGACCAACATCATTTTTGTCTTTACCAACTTGACAATCCTTCTTGAAATGACTAGGTTTATCACAATTTTAACATACTAACTTTAGCTTCGTGTTGGGGCCTTTGTTATTGTTGTTATCTTTAAACTTTCATTTTCCTTTAAATTTATTGGCATTCTTGAATGATTCACCTTCTTTCACCATGTCTTGATGGAGAACTCTTTGTCATGTTAAGGACATTATAAAGGTTGACATGAGACCTGTACTAGTTCATAGGGATTCTCTCCCCATCTTAGTTGCAAAGAAGACAAACATTTTCCATCCTTATGTCTTTCTTTTGTACACTTTACAAATCCACTAGTCCACCATTTTCCAGCAGAATGTTAAGATGTTCAAATTCATACATGAAAGATGTTATTTTGTGGATCAAAGATAGAAGCTTGAACTCTAAAAGAGCATGAGCTTCTAGTCAGGGGTGAAGGTTAATAGGAGCTCCCCCCCCCCCCCCCCTTCCCCCCTCTTTTTTTATCAATAGTATTGATTTTTGACTGGTTAGTTAAAATTTTATATATATTTCATTCTGCCCCTTAAAAAGATTTACATTTATTATATTTACTCCATCTATAAGAATGTTCAAGTTCTGTCACTGTTATCTTAGTATAATTACTTACTTAAAACTAAATGAGAAATTGGAATAGGCATTAATACGGTCGGGTTTGTCGATCCACCCAACCTAACAGACATGGTATGTTATCTTCTAAACTTATAGTTAGTCGTTTAACCCATGATTTTCATCAAAATCAAGCATGCTAAACCATGGGTGATGCAGTCGGAAACATAAGGATAACAATTGAACATGTTGATTCAACGAAAATACTAGGAACAATTATTTTAATTTATCGTTGATTCATGAAGAATCCGATAACGAGGATTTCACACTAATACACACTGTGATAAAGAGAAAAAAGATTTTTTTCATAAACTTCAATAAAAATTACTTCAATCTCATACAAGAATATAAAGAAACAAAGCAAAAGTCGAATGAGCCAAAAAACATAAACGGACCAAAAACTAGGCCAAATGTAAAGTCTAACAAAATATAAAATAAGACAAAAATTAAAATAACTCATAAAATAAGTCGTGAGGTTATAAGTTACAAAAATTTAAATTACCATAATACCTTGTATCGAGAGACCCAACCTAGTTCCCTAGGCGCCGCCTAATCCCGACCAAGGTTGATCCCAACCACTGCCGCCATCAACTAGCATCACCCATCGGTCCTAAACTCTACCAGACCATGGTCCTCCCTCCCCTAATTTCCACCCAACCTTCTCTGACTTCTGTTTTCTTCTTCTCACAATTCTCACTATGGCCATAGACAAAAAACTTGAATTTTCCTGTTCCAACACTTTACACCCTGTCTACATCGT
The DNA here is from genome assembly GCA_025506515.1 of Flaveria trinervia. NCBI lineage: Eukaryota > Viridiplantae > Streptophyta > Magnoliopsida > Asterales > Asteraceae > Flaveria > Flaveria trinervia. The sequence goes on from CM046448.1 coordinate 7,900,986, forward strand.
CACTGATATCCAAAGAAAGGTCCGGGTATTAGATGGATCGAAAGTGGCCTATTGATTATGGGTGAAACTCTTCACCCTTCATGCTCGTGTGTAAGACCCTATATTTCAAACAAGCAATACTTAAATTACAACGATGCAGAAGCTAACATCTTATAAAATTTTAAAATGATGGTCCCTACAACTTCACGTTTTACTTAAGAAACAATTTTTCAAACCCAGCTTAAAAGTTAAGCTATAATAAATCTATATTTAGATGGTCAAATTAGAAAATGTACCAATGTTAAGTTCCGTTATGAAATCTAATAACATGACATCGTTTTAGTTACATGAGTAACTTCAATTTCAGCTCTGCACTTTTTGCGCAGCTACTACTCAAGCCGGGATTTGACCCTTTTAACACTTGAATTAGATCTTTATGTTCAAATATGAAACGTAGAAGAGAGCTTTCCCACCATATATTAAACACCTTTATCAGATCTACGGTTCATTTTATAAAATTTTTAAGAAAACAGGTCAGCCTCTTTATTTTTCCCATCAACTTTTTGCTGGAATTCCTATAGCTAACCAAAATCACCCATTATGACCCACTTAACAATCGAACCAGGTTTTAATGTTCAAGTATAAAATGTAGTAGATTCAGAGGGCATTCCATACATATAAAGTCTACATCAACATTTCTATGATTTTGCACAATGTTTGGAAAACATGGTAGTGACAAGATAATTAACCAATCAGCTTTGTTTATTTTCCTTACAACTTTGATCCAAAACCTCTCCGTACACCTTATCTTTATGGTTACAAATCAAACAAAGCATTCCAACTAGCACCCTATGGTAAAAGCTCTAACCCCGTTACTAAGACGAACATGATCAAACCTTGAAACTAACACATTTCTACATATTGATCTAGCATTACTTCAGACATTTCATCAAACACTATATTCAACACATAATTTATTACATCCATAAAGGACTTAATCCACCCACATATTACCAAGGTCATCATCAGTTAATCATGGATTGAGCCAACATTGTAATAACTAATCATCAATTACTAACTTTGTGTCCGAGAAAATTAATTAACATATTATCATCCTTAGAAATTTGGAATAGAAATACATACCTTAGTAGTAGAATCACTGCTAATCTCTTGATGTATTTGCTAGATTCCAAGAATCAATCTCCAATTTGAGAATATGTGTCTGTTTGTCGACATCAAATCCCAGGTACGATTTCTTGTATAAAAAAGTCGACCCCCTGCAAAACCATGTGTACTGTTTTTATCTTCATTATTTTTATATTCCAAAATTATGAAGGTGATACGAACACAACAGGAAATTTACATAAAACTGAAGCTTCAAATCAACTTCCAAATCTCTTTTTAATCTTGCTTAACGAAAATTGTTGCTGCTTAACTACAGGCACTTACAGATTTGTGTGTGTGTGTATGTGTGTGTTGAATGTGTTTTTTTTTTGTTTACTTATTACACTTTGAGAAACTGAAACCTTATTAGTATATTTCATCAGTTTAATTTCTTATGGAAGAGTTTGATCACCTCAAAATCCATTTGCAAGATATCATATTGGCTACAGAAAGTTTTGCACCCAACAAACTAATTGGGCGCGGTGGTTTCGGATCGGTGTACCGTGGAGAACTTTCTTGCACTGAAGGACTTAAAGCAGTAGCTTGCAAGCGTTTAGATCGTAGATTCGGGCAAGGGAATGTTGAGTTTTTGAAAGAGATCTTGATGCTTTCAAAATACAAACATGAGAATTTAGTCTCTCTATTACACTTTTGCATCGAGGGAGATGAGAGGATCCTTGTTTACGAGTATGCACCTTGTGGGAGCCTCGACGGCTATCTAAGTGACCCTACTCTTACTTGGACTCATCGTCTGAAGATATGTATAGGAGCAGCACAGGCGATAGACTATCTTCATGATCCCTTAGAGACGTACCAAAGAGTACTCCATCGAGACATCAAAAGCGCCAACATTCTTTTGGATGACGAATGGAATGCCAAGGTTTCAGATTTTGGTCTGTCAAAAATCAGCCCAGCTGACCAAGTCCAGTCATATATGGTTTCAAATGTTGTTGGTACGCCTGGATATTGTGATCCGTTGTATTTTGAGACGGGTATCCTATCAAAAGAGTCTGATGTGTACTCTTTTGGAGTTGTGTTGTTTGAAGTAATGTGTGGGAAAATATGTTGTGAATATCATGATGGTAGGTTACTTAGCATTTTAGTGCCCAAGTGGAAAAAATGCTTTGAAGAAAAAAGATTAGATGACACAATCAGTGATGGTTTAAAGAATATGGAACCGGGTTCTTTGAATACGTTCTCAACCATTGCTTACCAGTGTTTAAAGGCCGCTCGTAATGAACGACCAACAATGTCCAAGATCGTTGAACAACTTAAGATTGCACTTGAACAACAGGTATATATTTTTCCTTTATCAAATGTCCCCATAGTACAAGTCGAGATCCGATATGATTGATTTTTGTTATATGCAATATGTATGTAGGCGCGAGAAAAGGTTGAAACTAAAACTATTGTTACAGGAGGTTTTTGATGATATTGGAAAGAGAGTGAACTTTGAAGGAATGCGGAGGATTGCAGATCTTGCTGTATCGCCTCTATCCTATGTAACTCAAAGTCAACTTTTTATGCTTTTCATGAAAGGGGTGCTTGTTGACCACGGCAAAACGGTAATTCGCTCCTTCTTACAATTTGTATAGCATTGGTTAGTTCACTATATGGGGTATATCTAGTGAATATGAGTTATAATTAAGTTTCGCCGAAGTTTTGTTAATACGCTAATCAGGTGTCTGTTACACAGTGGGTTTCAATAAACGAGAAAGGACAACATTATGAACTCATATCCGCACTAAAATGTATTTCCACATCTGATACAAATCAAGGTTCAAGGTCAGTATACTGTCTCGTATTTATATCTTTCTGATTCTTATGGGGTGATCTATTGAAGTGTTGCTTCTTAGTTTTGTTTGCTTGCTCGATTTTAATACAGTGGTTTTGATGAGTGGCGATCGGAAGTCATTTATCGCTATGCACTATCAGAAGATTTGAGACTAACAGTCGGGGCTCAATTCTTGTCACCAAATGTCATGTATTTCATAAACCTTGTCTACCATTATGATTATCTAGGACACAGTGACCATCGTAAGCATAAACGCGTACCCTTCAAATACAAACTGGAAGAAATGAGGCAATATTCAACGTCATGCGTTGCACATGTTGGGAAAGATAGATGGCTAAGGACCAAACTATTCCAGTTTACTAGCACCAAAGAAGAACATCATTTTGACATTCATTTCTCGAGTCAGGAAATATTTGGGGAACATCAGACTATTTCAATTAAAGGCGTTGAATTTTGTCCTGTAGACTTTGTATGTAGCCATATTTGAATTTGTTTCTTTCTTTCTGTTTCAAAGTAAATGAGAAACTTGTCATTTCAATAACTCTGATTCTAATACAGAAGTCATTACAGGAGAACGATGAAAATACGGTGGAGAGTCCACCGAATTTGGCGAGAATACTCAAGGTGGACCAATCTATTGATATAGTCAGTTTGTCAAAAGATATTAACGAGTCAATGACTATGAAGGAAGTCCACGTTCTTCTTCGCAAAGGGGTCTACATCAATAATTCAAAACAGGTACGATTAACACATACACTACATGCTTCCTTACATAAGTTCCTTAAAGGCTTAAATGTTCATGTTCCAAAATGGCATTTTCATATTAATTACTATCATATTCATGGAGGTGTTTTAATTAGCTTTATGATTACTCACAACATATTTCACTTTTGTTGATAACTCAGTGGTTTTCTATTAGTAAGAAGTCAAATAGACGTCTTATGCTACCTGCTCGAGCAATTCTGCAAGGAGAAAAATGGGGATGGAATTTTCTATCGCGAAGAGAAAAAAGTTGGCAATGGAAGTCACTGCCGGGATCAAGGTTATCTATTTCCATATTTGTGTCCTTTTTGTTGCTAACATGTCTCATTATAAAAGCAGTCCGCATCGCAGAGTATATTGTTGAATTGTAAAGATCATAAATACCGTGAAAGCATAAGAAGTATATTACCCACTTAATAATCAAGAATCGCATTATTCGTGAACAAGTTGTCTAAAGTTTGATCAACCAATTTTTGTTTCTTTACAAGTGACTTGTGTTTGTGTGCGTGCGCGCGCTTGCATCTTTTTCATATATATTGCATGTGACTTGAATATCATGTTATTTTATGAGATGTGCTTTTTTCTGTCTTGCAGATTCAAGGAGGCGGCCGAATGCTGTGACATAAATCATTTTTCCATCAGGGTACGAATCGAAACCCGACTATTGACACGAGCTTCATTATATGCATGTTACCTCGTGTTCAAACTACCTGAAGATGCCTCCGTGTTTGAGGGTATCGTAGTAGCACAACTTACGCAGAGCAGTGCGGACTATATGTATTTAGTTAGTCCACCTCATACCCCGATTATCATACTAAGCCCTGCTGATGAGAGAGTACCATCAAGAACCGATAAGATAAAAGGTCATCCAAAACTCAGGAAGGATGGTTGGATGGAAATTCAACTGTGGGAGTTACAAGTTGGTCTTACTTCTAATCCTTTTTGGATGGATGGTTATATTAAGAGTTTGAATGGATGGAACTTTACTGGCCTTCTTGTGCAAGGAGTTGAGCTCAGGCTTGCTAAAGTTTTCTTTTGATAATTATAAAGGAATGGATGGTAATTACTGGTTCAGTGGTTATGGTTAAGTATATCTGAAGAGACTTATAGGTGATATCAATATGATTTGCATTACAAATGTTTTTGTGCTTCTGTTCCTGTACGTAGTTCTCATTAAATTATTGGTTTATTATTATACTTTGATGATTAAACATGATACTGTTTTAGTTTTTATAATTTAGTTTTTTATCTCTAGAAGTGGTAGGTCAAATGTTAGCTAGCTAGCAGATAGAGTTCTGGTAGAGGAATCGAAATTTGATGATAAGAACCGGGATAATATGAGAGTTGTGAAAAACACTTTCATATGTTGAACAAAGTATGGTTTTTGTGTGTTTTCATGGACGACCCAGAAGAAGAATATCAAAGATAGACCAAAGAGAAGACTCAAATTTGATTTTGTAGAAGATGGGGTGAAACTGTTGTTTTTCCGTTTTACTTTCAAATAAAGGCCTAAATATTGTGTCTTTTAGAAAATTCACTTAAATTTCACATGTGAAATTCTGGAAAAATAATTTTTAATGTATTTTTAGTGAAGCTATTTTTACCATAATAAATTTTTTTTAAGTTGAGCTGAATGCTCGAGTCAAAACTCTGGTTTTTGGACCCCACTACTAGGGGTACTGGACCCGAACCCCCGTCAAGGGGGAAACCCTTGAAACCTCATTGCTTAGCTCCTAAGGAGGTTCTAATAACTAAATATCACAATAAACTTAAACAAGCTTACACTTAACATCTTCTAACTCGTTTGATAGATATTATGATCACATTAGTTGATCAACTAGTCAATCTAATTATACTAAAATATCTAATAGTTCATTTGCAATTGCTTTGTTGAAGAGCAATCTAAATATACTACTTTTTCTGGATTTTGACATGTAATATCTTCTCGTCCATTCTCATCGTAGTACTTTTTCTCGCGTGACTGCGAAATTGAACGCCTTCTTATTACCATAATCTCCACACTAGGACTTCAGATAAAACTACTCCAGAAGATTATGCATAATACCCTTTAATCAAAAGCCATATGATGGACCGTGATACTTGAGTGTTATGTATGTCATTGGCTAGCCGAGCGTAATTTTACCTGAAAATTAATGATGGAGAACTCTTTGTTGTGTGTTGAGGAGGTTATGAAGTGCATACCAAAAATTTTGAAGACAGATCATATGGTTTCCTTATGTACATTGTGATAGACAGACATCTTTGCGCTGAATCTTGAGGTGTTCCAAATCATACATAAAAGAACGGTAAAGGTGCTAACTCTTGATGTACTTGAATAATGAGATGCCCTTCAGTTGTGTATCTTAGCATTGCTTTAACCATTCTTGTTATGATCTTGTTGCTACAAAAAACCACACAATTGGACTCGGGTTCCACTAGCAATGCTAGGAGGCGATGTAACGTTGGCTTTCCTCTTCATGGGTCATGATATAAACTGCAAACACAAGAAACTCTCATACAAACCTTAGTCTTGTAGTAAAAAATATAAAGAAAAACCTCCAATATATTAACGGTAATAAATGTACATAGAAACTTAAACAGTTAGATTATACTTACTAAAATTGTTTGATCTTGATGATAGACATGTTGTAATCTTAAGTATCTTTTAAGTGGTTTCTTTGTGAACTTAACTTAGTTTCAGAGAGGAGAAATTGGTTCAAATTAAATTATGATTCAAAGCAAAACTTGACTATGCAAGCCTGATAATTCTAATTCGGTTGTGTAAACTTTTGGCCTGGTAGTATAAATTTTTATATAGATATCAAGTTCGCCCCCTTAAAAAAATTAATTTCGTCTTGTCCTCATGCGAGAATGTTCAAGCTCTGCCGCTTAATTAAACAAGTTTATTTTTGGGTGGGCTTAAAGTCAAAGTCTATTTTGGTATAAATAAGAGTCAATATGTTAAGTTTGATGATTTTTCCAATATAGTTATTGTGTTTTCATATAACCAGTAAAAAGTAAACCACCCACAATACTTCAAATAAAACACTCCAATAGATATACATAACATTGTGTTATTGTAAGCCCATCTCAATAATTAATATATACAAATATAACAGATGCCGTTACCTCGGTTTATCTACAGGGGCCGAGATAAACCCTAATCTCTATCCACATATCAATTTCTAATCAGAAAATCAAACATATATGTCTGTTTGGATCATGACATGCAATATCTTTGATCTTGTCTCTTCGAGTAACCACTAAAATGTAAACATCCCTATTACAATATCCTCCCACAAAGGACTTCAAATAAGACTATTCCAAATGAGTATGCGCGATACCCTTTTATCCAAAACACATCTCTCAGTTTAACAGACCATGATACTCAGGCTTACCTACAACCTTAGATGATGGATATGAACGTTGTTGGTTAGCCGAGCGTAATATTAATAAACCACAATCCGAAACTTTTGCGTTCGTTTTCACATGGAATAGGATATTTGCACTTTTAATGTCTCGGTGGAGAATTCTTTGTTGGGTGTCAACGAGATTATGAAGGTAGTGTAGCTCACATATAGCTCCAAACAATGATTCTCTTCTCATCTTCTTTGCAAGATTTTGAAGATAGATCATGTTCCATCCCTTGAAACGAAGAGCTCTATACTTCTATCTCTTTTATACGCCTTTACGAACCCACTAGTTCCGATTAGCTGATTAACAAAACCATATAGTGGGTGGCCATATTTCAGCTAAACCTTGTGGTGTTCTAATTCATACATGAAAGATGTTATTTTGTGGATGAAAGTTAGAAGCTTGTACACTGAAGGAGCTAGTTTTTAATGAACTTAAATATGTGAGATGCTCTTGTCATGTGGTGTATTTTAGATTTGTTTTACACAAGTCTAGTTTCTCTCTCCGAGTCATGGACACATGTTAGATGTTGTATGTTGATTTCATCGTCATGCTAAAATAAACAAACAAACAAAATATTTGCTGATTCCAATAGAAGTTTATATTGTTGATGTATTCAAAATATGATCAAATTGTTTAATATTCAATAATAGCTAGTTCCAAGGTAGTAAAAAAAGGTTTTTTGACCCTTTGGTTTAATAAACGATGTATACCCCATTAGAGATAAAATACCGTCATTGTATTGGTCTCCAAGAGTATATTCTGGTGGTTAAATGGTGTACTTCACAACCGAAAATCGGAGGTTCAAATCTAGAGTGCGTAGGTTGCGCGACGATTTATCGAGATTTGCAGGCTGCCTTGAACGCAATGTGATGTTGGGAATGGGTAACCATGTGCAAGTCCACCTTTTCTGTCACACTCTTCCTGAGTTATTTATTATGTCATGTTTGGATGGTATGATTCATGGTGCTGTGAAGAAACATTTATTTTAATTTAGTTGACTAAAATTAAAGATAATTAGTTAAAATGTGTTTATCACAACTAAAATATTTACATGCTTCTTTAAACCGATTACATTTTTTAAAAACCATAATAATAAATGAGTTAAATTCGGTTTTATTACATGGATATGTTAAAACAAACACTTTTAGGTCTATTAGTTCTAATTTAACTTTTTCAATCACGATTTTACTAAGATCAGACATCTAAAATTCTAAATACACGGTTATATTAGTTCTTTTATTTTATCTGAGTTGCAAGGTAATAATGCTGATTGTACAATACATAAAATAAAAATATCTTCTAATTTAAATAAAAAAGCATATAAAACATACATAACCGGTAAACCCCCCGTCTATTCCATCTTGAGTCTCCCTCTCTCAAGTCTGCTGGCACCTGTCTTCTTCTCCGATCGACACCATCAATCCTCATAAATTCCAGTGAGATCATAAACCTCCAGCAACTGCAACAACACCTTCGACTGAGTTTAGCAGCAGCATTCAAGAAAATTATTGAATGAAATATCAACACATACGAGGATGTGGATCTGTGTGCGAATCACTTTGTGACAAAACCCATCACCATCGAAGAAGTAAACAGTTTCAGAAAAGTCAGCTTAAAACCGAGACAGAAAAGAATTATTTTGACCAAACCAGAGGTGCAAACAGTTGCTCTAGCTTTCGGTACAATGCATACCAATGAATCATGCGTTATCACAAAACAAACTCATGAACAGTGAGATTTCATTAAAAGAAAACAAATGGTTCTACCTTTGTTACAATGCTTTTAAGAGACAAAATACAATAACACCATGAGATATAAATTTGAATGATTTTTCAAAACTTACAAACCAATGGATTGTATAGAGAGTTCACAACATCTAGTATGGTCGAAACTTTCTTGCAGCTCTCATTTCTTGTATTCTTTTCTTATCTTGCTCGAATTTGCTTTGAAGCATCATGATCTCTGCAGTTGTTCAAAAATTTTGAACATCAAATTGTTAATGATGAATGTAAAAACAAGGAAAAGTGCTGAACGGTTTGAAAGTTGCCCAAAAAACCTCCTAAATCAGTTTATTAAGAGTATAGTTTTACTGATATGATATGCTTTTGGTAAGTGGTCACCAATCACCATACTTATTTTTATAAAAAATTTCTTTTCATACAAAAGTGTTTTAGGTCAACCCAACCTGTTAAGCTACTGAAGTACTGATAAAGACTAGGTAAAAAGGAATAACATACCGTTCCTCTGCGCCTCCCTTTTCTGAAAACTATAGAAACTTAAGCCCACTTGTTTATCTTTCTTTTTGGACATCTTATCCATTACAGCAGCCTGAGCAACAGATCCAACAGTTGTACCACTTTCAGCATCTGTTGTTTTCTTTCTGCCCTTCAAATGTGTAACAACTGTCCATCCACCTTCTGCTGCTTCATCTTCCCTTTCTTTTCTTTCCTGCAGTTTTAAATAATCAACTTGATGAAGACTCAAGTAGTAAAAACTATGAAAATTAGCTTAAAAAGCATGACCCAAGAGATCAACCGGTTTAAAAAGCATTCATATTATACTCAAAGTGTTACAGCACCACCAATTGCTTTATTAAGTAAAAATGGAGTCAAAGTCATTTAAATACCTTCTCTAGACATAATTCGTATTTACAATTTCAAAAGAAATAGACAAGAAAAAGGTTTTAGCAGGGCAACCCAACCCACTTTGGCCAGTTACCAGACTTGTGCAATTTGACACCTCTGTCAAGAAACAACATACATTGGAAAACACAATAACAGGTGAGCTGATATTTTCCTTTGCGGGCCAAATTGGGTTAGACCCAAGCGATGTTTGTCCAAAAAGTTCTAATTTATTATGGAGTGTCAAATATGATTACATCAATTATATTATTTAACCAATACTCAATTTTTTTAATAAACCATCTAGAAGGCCTCATGCATTGCTGTCCCAAATGAAGTATGAAGAATTTATCCATTAGAAGTATCCCAGGGGTTACTTCTAGGTGTTACTTTCAACACATTTGGCCCGTTTCCTTTTAAACAGGTATTCTAAATATTTGACCTGTTAGACATAAAACACGCTCTAAATCAACCGGTTAATAAGTTAACAAGTCAAAATTGCCACCTCTGGGTGTACAAGAATAAAACTTATAAATAAGAAATAACATGACTACCTTCTCCTTTTGTGCCCAGTAATCAACCAAGAAATCATTGATCCCTTCCAACAAAACCTCTGCCCCAGGTCTAGCCCTACTGTATTTAGTAATCCATCCTATCAAAATCAATAAAACCAACTCTAATTAAGATGAAGTGAAAAGAATGTCTTTTTAGAAGGGATTATAATATTGTCACACATACCCTATGATAACTAAGCATCAAGAAAATTAAATATATATAAATATTCTTTAACATCATTGAGTTGTGTAAATACATACTTTTCATTCCTGTTGTCTCGTCCTCATCCCCTGAAGAAATTTGATAAACTTCATCATCATCATCAAGTAAAGTAGCTTCATCTTTTACTTGTGACACACTCTTTGGCTTACCTACAAGAAACTAAACTGCATGAAATTGACTAGAGATGCATAAGCTGCTATTGGTTACAATGATATTAAATCATTAAAAAGTTATAAATGAAAGACTTGTCTAGTCAAAGCTTATGCATACCACTTTGTTTTCTAAAATTATCTCCGGCTTCATTAGAGTGTGGACTGTATTCACTAGTATCAAACTTCTTTATATTTTCTTTATTTTTCTTCTTTTTCTTCAATTTGTTCCTTTTCTTGTTGCTTGTTTCAGCACTTTTTTCACCCTCATTAACGTCATCTGGAGCAGTGGAGACAACAACTCTAGGTGTTTCAACTTCAGGTAGCTCAGTGCTTTTACTTAACTTTTTTCTTGCAACCTTTAACCTTTTGTTGTCAGGACTTGCACCATCCAGATTATCTGCTAATAGTTGAAGGCATTGTGCAACTAATTAATAATCTCATAAGTCCATCTAAATACAAGACATCACAATTTACAGCACAACGTAAGTATACTTTGAGCAATAAAGATGAAGGAACTGGCATGAGAACATAATTAAAATATAAACACGAGTGAAAAACAAATGCAAAATACAACATTTTTCCTGTTGATTCAAGTATAACAGCAGAAGTATGCTGTGTTTTGTGTATATGACAGATAATTAGCATAAACAAAGAAACCCCTAAACTGCAGACTAAAAAATCAAAAGAAGATGATATAGAAGTACTCATTAGAGTATTTAGAATCTAATATAACTCTTGCAAATCAGCATATAAACAAAGCTACAATTTTGAAAAAAAAGCTTCAAGATATAAGATTAACCCATTACAATTTATTACAAGTTTTGCAAATCAACATAAACAAACTCAAAAAACTCGGATTTAAAGAAAACAAAAGAGGACCAAAGGACGGATTTGATTATTGATTCAATTTTAAATGTCATTAGCTATATATATAAAAGAATGAAGTAGATTAAATTATTGCACTCAGTTATAACAAATGATCACCACCTAGAAGTAAATAATTTTCAGGTTGAAATTTTACATAAACTTAAGGACATGGGATATCCTAAAATAACTAATTTTGCAAGTTTTCATTTTTTGTCGGGAGTACAATTGTACAAAAGTCAGTCTTGTTCTCTTGCCTCTGTTTGGAGTAAAATCAGACTGGAGATGCTCCGATAAGCAAAACATCATAAACAAGATCAATCGATTTACTACAAAGTTGCTAAAAATGTAAGGAAAAACAACATGGGTTCAAATTTAAGTAAAGCGGTTGAAGGTGGCACAAAAGAAAAAGACTTGTTACCCTGTTACAGAAAGTTATTTACTCAAAGCTTGTGAGTGTTTACCACTTTGTTGATTAGAATAATCTCCATCTTCATTAGAGAGTGGAACAAATTCACGAACACCATCTTTTCTTTTTTCTTTATCTCTTTTCTTTTTCTTTAACTTGTTCCTTTTTTTGTCACTCGTTTCAGCACTGTTTTCACTCTCATTGACATGATCTGGCCTAGCAGGACAAAGTTTTCAGTTGTTTCAGCTTCAAGAAGCTCTGTGCCTTTTCTTTTCTTATTTCTTGCAACTTTTTTCATTTTATTGTCAGAATTTGCACCATCCATGTTATCTGCCAGAAGTTGAAGATGTTATGCAACCAATCACATATCATCATAAGTTCTCCATAAGTATAGGCGTATAGTTACTAGTAAGGTAGGAAGAAAATGTGGAAATTCAAATACAAAGTACTGCTATGTGCATAAACTCCAATACTACAACCTAATTTAGCATCATAGAACAAGGCCAAATCAAGAAAAACACAATCTACTAAGATACATATGTCACCCTAGTTGATTAAAATTTGCTTGGATGAAAATCAAAGTTCAAAAATGTATTCTTCTGATATAACTAATCATCATGTGAAAAAGACAGTCACCATATTGTCCAAGAGGCAAAAGCGTTAATTGAAGAAACAACAGGAGGAGCCATTAAGCCATCTCTACACTGCAACCTCAAACACACAACTAATTGAAACCCAAAAGGTAGTAGATATAATATATTGGCAATTTGGCATAACAAGTAAAACTGCTGTTGATGAGGCTCAGAACCTATTATAAAAATTGTAAGAAAATATCACTTCGGTGAATCATGTTCAACACTCCAACTTCAGTAGGGTGCATAACATTTCTGAAGATCACACTCATTTGCCTTTTGTTCATCTTTCTTCACCCCAAAATTTGCTCTAATCCACACTGTTCTAAAACTATTATAAAAAAACCACCTACACACTGCTAATATAAGCATGTATGTGTCAACCAAGATCCACTGTATGCATGAAAGATTGTTTTTTGATGAAACGCAAGATTAGAAAATTCAAACTGACGTAAGAATGTCTGGCAAATTTAAGAAAAAACAGCTGATGTAGGGTCCAATAATCTGCTGATTATTAAATCATCAATGTGGATGTAGGACATAAAATCCATTTATGAAACAGAAACTCAAATAACCACATAATCACTCATTCGAAAAGAACATGTACACAGCTAATTAGCAACAAATCTCACGTTCATAAGCAAAAACTCGAGTTAAGAACCCAAGAATTGGAAACAATTCTCCATTGTTCATCCTCACATCAAGCATATAGTACACATGATAGCATTTTCATTCTCATCACATCCGCACACAACATAAATAACGCCCACAAAATGAAGTAACAGTATAAAAAAGAAAGAAAAAACCAATGTATCCTTGTAAACACTCGATTACATCATCTTACTTGTACATATGTAAACTAAACGCATATCCAATAAATGATTTAAACCCACTCAAATTTCAGTAACATCTACAGATCATCCTATTTCTACCCAAGTGATTGAAATTAGAGCTGAGAATCAATAAATTACCAGTGTTGGTGAGTGGAGCTCTGTTCCTCGGTGCTTTCTTCTTCCTCTTCCCGGAACTCCCTGTACCTTTACCCTGCAATCGAAAAATCCCCAGACAAGAGCAATGGTCAACACTATCAGTAAAACAAAATCAATTGCAAGTCTTAAGCAAATCATTGATGGCGAAATTACCATTATCTGCATATGAGAATAAGCAAAACCCTAGGGTTTAGGGGATTCTGCAAGAAGCACGAGAGAGATGTTCTGCTAAATGCTAATGAGTTTCGGATGAAAGAGTTGGGGCTAATATTGGGCTGAAGAGCCCAAACTCACATGATATGTTAACCTAAAAAAGTATATGTTTTATGTGTTTTTTAGTATTAAAAGTCCCACCTGTCACCAAATAAAGAGAGTTTAAGATGTGTCAGGAGTTTTCTTATCTAATTATTTTATATAAGTTTTTTTTAACAGTTGTTTCAGGATTTCTGCATGATCGAGTGGACTAATGACACGTTGATGATTAAATTAACCGTTAAAAAAAAGATAGGAGCAATTTGTTTCATAAACCTTTGACATAAAATGACCTGACACAAATTTAGCCGGGCTAGTGTTAGAAGTACATGTATTCATGTCATAAGTGGGTCAACAGTTAGTGACAGCTAAAAGTATGGTTGTACAAAAAGTTCGTAGCTTGAAGCTCGCTCGAGAAAAACTCGATAAAAGCTCGGCTCGAAAAAAGCTCGAATTTAAACGAGTCGGCTCGGCTCGAATTCTAAACGAGCCGAACTCGAGCCAGGGTTAGCTCGGTTCGAGCCAGGGTTAGCTCGGTTCAAGCTCGGCTCATGGCTCGGTTCGTTGGCTCGGCTCGTGACTCGGTGCATATAATATATGTATACATATATATTTATATAGTATAATTATTATTATTATTATTATTATTACTACTACTATTATTATGATTATTATATTTATATTAGGATTTTAAAAATATTTTTTTAAAAATAAAAATAGATTCTTTTAAAAACATTAAGTATTTTGTTTAAAAATATTTAACTTGATAGTAATTGTTTATATTCAAAATAATAACATTTGTTCCTATAAGTACGGAGTACCCAACAAAATATAAAAACTTTAATATATATTTTTTGTGTTTTCATATAAATAATGTGAAAAATAAAAAATATATATTTAAATTGAGCCGGCTCGAACTTTTCACGAGCCGAACTCGAGCCGGTGTTTTGTGCTCGTTAAAATTTTCAAGCCGGCTCGATAAGCTTCGAGCTCGAGCTCGAACCATCCTGGCTCGGCTCGGCTCGTTTACAGCCCTAGCTAAAAGCATGGTTATACAAGTTCAATCCATTTAACTTGTTAGTTTGGCGTTTAATACATCGTGTTAGATATGTTAATAGATGTTTTGACTCGTCTACCGAAACAACATAGTTTTATAGTTTTATAAATAGTTAAATATATTAATTTATATACGGAATGTAATATTTGATGGCTTTTTTATTATATCGTTGTTGATCTTCTTGTTTTTCAATTGAGTTTAATGTAAAGTGTTAAGTTTGTTACGTATTTTGTTTTACGAAGTTGTTAATATTTATAATGTTAATCCATACTGAGTTGGTAATATTTATTTGTATTGGTTGAGGCGTGTCTTGTGTTAAACAAGTTGTGTATGTTATTCGTGTTTTTTAACTAGTTGTCTTTAATCGTGTTAAACATGCCATGTTATATAACCAGCTTATTAAACATATTTGTCTTAAGAAAAAAATAACATGTTTAGTTAAACGTGTCGTATCTAGTTCAAACTTGTTTCTACAATATTTTGAGCGAAAAATAATATATATTTGCGTTTTTACTAAAACAAAATTAAATCTATTCTTAAGAACAAAAGATATGGAAACTAGAAAAATATAGAGGATAGACCATGCAACAATTTTGCACCACAGCTTGAAATCATGGATTTGCACACACCTTGAAATCATGGATGTTCATGACTTGGTTAGAATAATTTTGATTAAAAAAATTGAAAGAACAATTAACTGCAACTTAAAAAAATCATAAAGCTGCTGAGTGTGGCAACTGGCAAATTAACGCAGCCAATTTCAACACTATGACGATTTGAAACATTTTTTTCAAGATTGTTATTATTTATGTATTATTTATGCACCGAATATAGTTTCATGTTTCAACTCGTCTATCAAACTATCAAAATCAAATCAAATCGTATGAATCTTAGACAAACTAAACCAACTTACTTGCTTCTTTTTAAAAGTTCTTGTGATTTTAACAGTTTATGAACACCGTGATACGAACTAGCTTGTTGTGGGCAGCCCTGGTGGGGTTCTCGGGCTCACTTGACCCACTCAAGCAGTTCAATCAGATTTGCTAGCAGATAGAGAGTTAGTGAGACATAAGTTAGTGGGAGCAGTTAGTAGTACTTTATGTTATATATACTTGTTTTAGTATTGAGAGTAGGTTGTCTTGTTTTATGTTGAAATTGGTCTAGAACAATATTTGGAGATTTAATCTTTCTCGAATTGGATTGAAAGTTGTAGCCAACTAGTTATCAATTGCATCCTTTGTTTCCTTTGATTTTTGGGTTCTAAACATTTGGTTCCATTGCCGGGAAAATCGAATGACACCTGCAACCCGGAATTTGGTAGATCAATTAGCGATCATTGCTGCAAAATTGGATGTTATTCTTGCCTCTTTGAGGGAAGATGTTAAAGAAATCAAAGGTCATGTGCACACAAAAGGTCCCGCAGCAAAACTGTCCCCACCGGAACAACCGGCTATGTCACCACCACCGACAAAATTACCAAATTCACCACCGGGACTACTGACTACGCACCACTGCTGTCAAAATTACCGACTCCACCGTTGTTGCCGCCAAAACTACCGGAACGCCACCGTTCACTGGCGGAGCTTCATTGGGGCCGGGGGGGTCTTATTTCTTCATCCGATACTGTAAATTTTTGATCCAGTAGTGTAAATTTTTATATAAATATCGAGTTCGCCCCCCAGAAAATAATTTCGCCCCCGCACCACCTACAAAATAGTTCAAGCTCCGCCGCTGCCACCGTTGCCACCAAATCTACCAGGAACACCATCGATGCCGCCAAAACAACTATCTTCCATCACTAAAACTACGGACACAACGAGTACCACCACCGAAACTACCCATTTTCACTACTACCTTCTTCAACTATCAAATGGCAACACGAAGGAAAAAGAGTTGTTTGTTCGAGAAGAAGTTGTCAACATACCAACAAATAGAACTTCAAATTCAGTTGCCAACAACAAGGAAACGGACCTTTCAAATTCACGTGAGGCAAACACACAAGAGTTGTTTTTAAAAGGGTTCAACGGATTGAAGCTAAACCACGGATCGATAGTGCAGCAGGGCGACGCGAGTGGCGGCCACCATGGAAACCACCATTTCTTTGTGTGGGGATTGCACCGAACACCATCGGAAGGCATGAGTTGCGGCAACCATGGAACTTTAATACGTCTCTGATGGCATTTGTACGACTCACATACACCCACCATGTATTTTTTATGCAAGTCAGTAAGGCTTCACTCGCACCATTTCATCTCGACTTGAGGACAAGTCGTTTATCCTGGCGGATAGTATTGATACGAACCCAAGTCGTTGCTCCACATTAAAATTCTAACCCCACTCTTTAACCCAAGACCAAGTCAATTATTTTAGAGAGTGGAGATGGGAAGCCCATGAAAATAGGAGATGGAGGACAACTCTTCCCACTATTTTCTAGTTTAAGTATTGATGTTTCATTCTAATTTTCTTGTCTTGTTTTCTAGTACATTGATTAAGGTTAATTCCTTGCTATCGGAGATCAACCCATCTCGAATTGGGTCTATTTGTATTTCTTTCATGTTTTCATCGAGCCGATTGTTTCGAGTTTTATCATTTGGTTCCATTGCCGGGAAATTGTATGACACTTACTATCCGGAATCCGGTTACCGTTGTCCCGTTATCGGCCATTGCGCCACGATTAGACGCCATCTTGGCACCTCTGAAGGATGATATTGCGCCAATCAGAAGTCAGATGCTTAGAGACGACAGTTATGGTGAAAAAGCATATGAGGATCAGAAGAACAAGGTGGTGGAGGCCAGTTTAATGGCTGACAGAAGAGACGTAACAACGTTATGGAGGGATGATGTCGCAATGATTAAGGCTTGGATGGATGCCAAGGAAGCTTGGTCAAAAGCACCAAACAAAGAAAGGAAGATTCTTATGGTGAAACTCAAACACATTCAAGCACCACAAAGTTAGCATCTAAGTGTGATCTAGATGCTTGTGATAAAGAGAAGTCCCTGCCTAGGACGGAGGCAAACTCTACTGGACTGGGTTCTTTTCCGGTTTCACCGGGATTCGGGATGGAGAAAAGACGGATCGTGGGTACCATTAGACGTGACAGGTCTAGTACACCCATTGCAAGGCCTTCATCTTATGAGTCCTTAAAAAACAATGACAGTATGCATGAAAAGCCTGATATTATGTTGATGTTCACGAGTTCACGGACCCGTTTTTTGTTTTTTGTTGGGTCATATGTCACACCCCGACCGACGGCGGAATCATCGGGACGGACAAATGGAAGATGATTGCTCATAGCACATGGAACTAATTAAGTTGAATTATGATTAAATATCATTATTATTAAAACATTACAAGGCAAATGAGTTCATACAATACAAAAGCTTCAAACAAAGAAATAACATGTTAAGTTAAACTAGGTCCAAATCTTATATGAGCACGAAGAGAATCCACAAGTAGTAAACCTGAAACATGTTAAAAATAAAAGGTCAACTTTGAAAGTTGGTGAGATTTCCATAGTTTTCAGTACATAAGTATATAAAAGATGGCAATTTATGTTGTAAGTTAGAGAACAAAGTAACTAGGGATGTAAGACAGAATGCACAATCAAACCTCGACAAAGTTTTACAAGTCTCAAACGTTTACAAGTATATACGATTAGCTAAGTGTACTTGGACTAACCAAGCAGGCTTGTCTGGCCCATAGATCTATGACTTCGCTAGGCTAGTAATAGTTAATGATTGTACATATATTCGACATTACATGGTAGTCACAAAGTTCAACTAACCACAACATACAAGTAAATTGCCATAAGTTTACAAGAATCAAACGTTTACAAGTGCAAAGTTTATAAAGTAACATGTTTCACCCCAAAGTGTGAAAATATGAAAAAGAGGGTATAGAAATACTCACACGTAAAACTCACAAGTATAGTGATGGTTGTAGAGTACATAAGAAAACTTGAATGTCATGAGTCAAAGGTGATGTCCTAAATGATAAAAAGAACGATAACTTGAGGTTGGAATTCATTACAAGAAATTAGGACGTTTAGAGAATGCTAAAAAAACGAAAGGTAGATTGATAAATGATTATTGTATCAATTTTAGATTCTGGACAGAATGTTTGGTACGAGTTTGAACAGGTTTTTAAAATAGCAAACGATTTCATAAAATTATAAAAATTTACAGTTGACTAGTTCAAAGTCTTACGAACAACTTTTATTCAGAAACATTTTTATGAAAAGATCCGTAAATAGGTCAAACAAGCAGCACAAGACAGAAGGTGCTGAAATGCGCACTTATCTTGTGAAGGCTATTGTTTAGTCGTCCGATTGAGTTTGAAGACATATAAACTATCGTTGAAAAGGTAATTCAATGAAATTAACATTGGAGTCTAAGTTTACTCGAATTTATTTTTTTATGATCAAGTTATGGTCGGTTGAAGTAAGATTATATTCTGCCAGAATTGTAATAAGGCACTTATGTGCACTTTTAAAATCGTTAAAGCATTAAACGGGTTAGAACATTTTATTATGTCAATATATGGTATATTAGTCTTCATTTGAGTTATAAAAATATTCTAAAACTTCGGCATAGCTATCACTTATGGAAATAATCTTGTGGAATAACCGAATGCGGCGGCATAGCCGTCCATATGCAAACGGGATTCTTTGTTTATGTTAGTGTGTTTTAGATTGATTTAGGAATGTTAGTAATTGTTATAAGGTTAGTGATTATTAAAATGTTAATGATAAAATGATAATGATTAAAATAAAAAGAGATTTGGTAATGGAAAGAATAATAGTAAGAACATAAAATCATAAGAATAATTGGATGTT
This sequence comes from Flaveria trinervia, assembly GCA_025506515.1. Classification (NCBI taxonomy): domain Eukaryota; kingdom Viridiplantae; phylum Streptophyta; class Magnoliopsida; order Asterales; family Asteraceae; genus Flaveria; species Flaveria trinervia. The sequence goes on from CM046448.1 coordinate 7,920,691, forward strand.
AGAATGATTGAAATGTATACTATGAAAACAATAAAATTGAATGCATCATTGTTTGATTCAACCTTCCTATGAAAGAAGCAACTCGAAAACATTGTGACTTGTTCACACCACAATTCCCTTGTTTTCAACTTGAGGTCAAGTCGGTTTTCCGGGCCAGAAGTATTGATACGAACCCAGCTGTTGTGGGCAGCCCTGGTGGGGTTCTCGGGCCCACTTTGACCCAGTCAAACAGTTCAATCAGATTTGCTAGCAAATAAGGTGTTAGTTAGAACAGTTAGTAGTACTTTATGTTATATATACTTGTTTTAGTATTCAGAGTAGGTTGTCTTGTTTTATGTTGAAATTGGTCTATAACAATATTTGGAGATTTAATCTTTCTCGAATTGGATTGAAAGTGATAGCCAACTAGTTATCAATTGCATCCTTTGTTTCCTTTGATTTTTGGGTTCTAACACACCGCTATATAAAACAAAGAAGTGACAATCAAATTGCTTCAGAAGTTCAGATTGTTGTCATCAAGGGTAGCGAAAAAAATTAATTCACTTTTATCTTTTTAGTAGCTATGATCAAATTACCAAAAGCAAAACAACATACTTTTCAAGCATTAGAAACTTTACCTTCTAGTAAAAAGAAAATATTTACTGCCAATTAGCATCGTTTCAACTTTCAACAAACGACAAAATCAAAAGATGAACTTCTATCAAAGATGCATACATCTTTTTCTTATAAGAGTAGGAGACTAAATGTCTAAATGCAAGTATGCATCATACATTTATATCAGTGCGTTTTGACCTAATACTGCTCAGTTCTGGAGTCCGAAACCTTGGAAAATTATAGTTCTCTGGGGTAGAGACGGGTTGCTGAGGATAAAGTGTTGGAGGTGGGGTGAGATTACGTTGAGCTGGCAGTGGCGGTAGAACATTCCCAATTTGACTGCAAGCATCACATCAAGTTACAGTCAGAATGATTACAGAAAATGCATAAAAGAATAATTTCGGCTAGATAGAAATCACACACGTGTTACATGTTAACCAGAGTTGACAAATCTGGAGGGTGGATAAAGAGTTTGGGTTAAAATGAATGATTTATGTACAGGTTTAAGTGAAACATTTTTCTTTTCAAATTTAATTATTTTTAACATATAACATAAGTGTCACCTTGTACTGGAGTATATATGATCTTCGTCGCTTAAATTGTCGTCAGACCTCAGCAATGGTTGTTGTATGGTGGTGGACCACGGGTTTGCAGTGGGTAAATCATCTGAAAAATATCTTCTCCTTACCAACTGAAAATATAAGTCGCATATAGTTTATGTTACTGAGTCGAATTCATTTTAGTCTGAAGATTGATAACTACCTACCATGCGGAAAAACTTCATTACAGACTCCTTGTCGTATCTAGCTTCCTTTGCTGCCTGCACATTTTTAAAGTGTTCATTGTTCATCATAAAGAAAATATAATGTGAAATTGGTAATTACAGTGTGCAAGTGTTTTTTTTTAATATAGACCCTCAGACCCTCCACAAGATCATGCCTGAAATTTTTATTAATAAGAGTACAAGACTACATGAGTAGAATCTAGCATTCAATCACAGATACCAGATAGTATCTGCTATCACATTATTACAGCACCAAAAGATTGATCAGCTTCGATTTTACCCACACTGAATGATTACTGTTGCTTTTTAAGATCATTGACCAGCATTACACATTTCACTCAGTTTAAGAAAACTGGAATTTTTTTTCATTTTGTTATTGTCACTAGTAAAGGTAGAAAAACTAGTAGCTTGGCAGGTTGGGCGACCGATCAAACATGTCAGGTTGGGCCAAATTGCAAACACTTTTTTAACTGTTTTCTTGGATGCTAAAACTAATTTATCTGTTAAGTATGAATATAATAATTATATTATTACAACAGCAATCTCACTTTTTTTAATAAAACAGTTTATAAGGCCTTAGGCATATGAGTACTCTTTGGATGTCTTCCAGCCAGTTTCCTTTTTAGCTAAACTTTAGCTTAACCCATTTTATTCATTTGTGATTATAAAATAAAACATCATATGATAATTTAAATTAAAATTTTAAAAAAAAACATAACCCAAAACAACTCATATACCCAAAACAATGCATATACTGATAACTCGTCACAAGTTGTGTTTGATGCGAATTGAAAATCTTACCGCGAGAAGCCCACCACTACCAGGAAAACTGTCAGTTAGAGGAAGCTCCTCACTTGGTGGAAGTAAACCTTGCTTTTCAACCCACTGTCGGGCCATATCCACAAGATTTCCACTGCTGTTTCTTCTACCCTCTTTGGAAGCTATATCTGCTTTGTTACCAATGACAATGTATGGTACCGGAAGGCCACCAGGCCCACCATTTGCTAGCGGGGCTGAGAATGTCCCAGTAGCAGCAATCTCTGCAGCCCATTTCTGCAAACTTGTCTTTGTCCTTCTTTGAGAGAGATCGTGTACGAAAATAACGCCTGCAAACATATATAATGATGATTGGTGTTAGATTATATGTAATCTCTGTTTGTGTTATAGTAGCCCACTGAGCCTTTAGGGTTTAACTTAGAGATGGTTCCCTCCTCTCTATGTATGATTATGTAAAATGTAAAGAGAGATGATATACACAACCATTCAGTTCATATTTTCAATTATCTCTAAAAACAAGTTGAAGCCTATGATGCACAGCACATGTAGAACAGAAGAATACTAAAAGCTAAAATGTACGCATAAACAACAGAGCAGATTACAATAAATAACTTATTGGCCACTAGACTTTAAATGTCAAGCTAAAACTCGGGTACTTTTGAAAATTGATTATCTTGGGTAGTTTTATTACGGAACCTGTAAAATACTGACATAGATGAATGATTTCTAAAACGGATTTAAACTTGAATGGTTTCTATAACATTTTTAGAAACTTGATGGGTTCTTGATAGTTGGATGGTGTAAGTACAGTTTTCTATGTCAAAGACCAAATTAGATATGAAGTGAAACTGTATTAATAATCAATTTCCAAATTATATACAAACATGGGGTGGTATTGGTAACAGTTTAAAATGGTCCAGTCTTGTCAGGTTGACCTGTAGGAAACTTTATCCACTGATTTTCATCTTGTTCATGAGACAAATACAATCACAAAGATTTTATTATTGCACCAATAAAATAAAACAAAATGATATGCGAGGTTTTATGCACTAAAAGTAAACTTAGTGTGACTTTCAATATGTTCAACCCATTTTATCTGTTTGAGCTCTGTTTTTACCCGTTTGATCCATTGGAGATAAAACCAGAATCTGTACCGTTTATTTGAGAATAGAACATGGAGCGACAATCATTATAGCGGTCATGCCCAGAGACATCCCAAAGTTCAACAAAGAATTCCCTATCCATGTCACCTTTAATGCTACTTGAAGAGCTGCTGCTAGATGATCCATACGTAAAATGCTACAGATATATTACAACAAAACACTTAGAATAAAACACATAATTCATGTACGGATGTACTGAAAACTATTTGTGGAGAAAATATGAGGCAAACCTTCACATCCACCGTACACCCAACTGTTTGAGCAGGACGAGCAATTGATGAACCTTTGACAATTAGATGAACAAGAGAAGTTTTCCCAACACCTACAGATGTATAGTAATGACTTTAATAAATCAAAAAACAAATACAAACACTATAACCATGAATGTCCCCTTACACAGTAGTTACTCTATATCATGAACTGACTTAATGAAACCAAAATAATGAACTTTTCTATGATCATATTCCTCATCATGCAAACTATTTGTAGATCTAGAAATAGAAAACCATTAAGCCTTGGAGCAACTTACTCTTAACCCTTTTCCCGGATTCCATTTCACACTGTTGTGCATTCAAAGTTTTTGGATTACAAGAAGTTAGCTGATGGTACGCTTGTTTTATAATAGATTATTTAACTACATTCAAACGTTAAACCTTTGTTGATGAGGTTCCCTGTTCTCTTTCAAGAAAGAAAACCCTTCTGACCATCTAAGTTGAGATCAAAACAGTATATACAGGGCATCACATGATTACAATATAAATAATGAAGCATCAACATCACTTCACATAAATATGAGTGCATTAGTACTATGGGCTAACATTAATGTTTAAGATTATACATCAAACCAACAAAGGAAGAAGTTGACGGGTGCGGCTCTATATTGACAAAATTAGAAATTGTGAGCATCAATATCACTTCACATAAAGATGATTGCATTAATACTATGGGCTAACATTAATGTTTAAGATTATACATCAAACGAACAAGGAAGAAGTTGACTGGTGCGGCTCTATATTGACAAAAATAGAAATTGTGACGAAAGGTGGAATCTTTAGTTGGAATTTTTTTATAATATGTGACTTTTTTAATACTTTGTTGCAGCTCAAACATGACTGGCTACAAGTAATCTATGACTATATATGTTCATGGGCTAGTTTAACATTTGTGCTAATATTCTCCTATGTGTTGTTCAATTCACCATAAATTGATAAGGCCCAAGTGTATCATGTATGTGTCCTTCACTAATGTGTATTGCATCCCCAGCCTTATCCCAAAACCAATTAACGGGAGGTGATAAAGATTTTATAGGTTGAAGAACCAATTCACATCTACCCACTACGGGACTAGCAAACACTAACAGATATAGGTGACACTAAGACGTGTCAGAACAATAAATAACAGAAATCAGAATCATGTAAATGTTAGTTTGTGAAAGTTAAAAACAAGAGTTGTTTTTTAGGGGCATTCTGTAGCACCGCAAAAGTAAGATAAAGGTTGTGCTCGAGAGGCGTCTGTTACCATAATATGCTGCAATAAGTATAAAACTGCCTCCATATCTAGCTAACATTTTATTTTCTGAATGTTTAAATGTAAATGGTAAAGTCGGTCTGCAAGATGGTAAATTAACAAGATTAGTATCATTCTACATGACACAGCAATCTCCTCGAATCAATATTCACATACATCAAGTCATTAACCAAACAACAAGATCAAGGGGATGGTTGGATGTGCAATTTTTTTTTAAAAAGTGATTGCTTAATTATTTCAAATTCAGCTTCTAGTGTTTGGGCAACCTACTTCTATTTGTGATAATCAAATGATTCCAATAATCAGCTTCATATCAGTTATAACCTAACTAGTAATCTAATGATAGATGCCATCATAAATGATTATACAGCTTCAAGTGACAAAAGCATGTGCAAATACCATTCCCTTTGAGACGGTTATCACACTCTATTACTCAATTGTACATGATCATTCTCAAAACTCACATCCAAATGAACCATAGTTTAGTATCCATACACTGATTACAACCTAAACATATTCAGCGTCTATTTCAAGTATTCAACATCAGAAACAAAGAAATTTGCATCATCTTATTACCTGAATCACCAACCACAAGAACTCGAACCTGCCCAAAAGGAGGAAGCCCATTTTTCTCCTTGATGATCTCCCTCTCACGTCCCCTCCAAAACATGTTGCGGATACCTTTTTCCTTCCCGCATCAAAACCAGCGAAATTCGATCGGTCGGGCGATCTGTTATACCCCGTGCGTGGTTTCAGTGACTTTCAGATGTCGAATTCATTGGTTCGATTACTCTAACTACAGATTCTTCACAGGCGATTCCTTCGAGTGGTGAAGTTACGATCTCAGTGGATTTACTTAGGGTTTTTAGAATGGGGATTTTGAGGATCAAAATGTTGGTTTTCCTCCGTAAGTTATCGCTACTGTTGATTGAATGTGGTTTCTTGGTACGAAATACAATCGTAGGCGCGATGCGATTAAAAATAAGGGTGATAGACCAAAATCGTTAGCCTCGAAACAATGAAATGGGTATAGTTTAGGTTATATACACGTATCTTATACATCACTTAGAGTATTCAGAGTCCATTTTTTATAAATATATAAGTACGATTTTTATATAATAAAGAGTGATTGTGAGTGAATAATAGATAAAATATTACTGTTTATTTTTATATTTGATAAAACACTGTTCATCTTTGTAATTTTTTAATATTTGTTGAAAGTGGTTGTAAGTAGAGAAGGTAGAAAATGTAATAATAAAATATAAAAAGTATTATTTTATTGAAAATGATAGTATAAAAAATTATGATTTTTAGTATAATTATAGAGATAAATATGAAAAGTGAGTTGTGAATGCTCTTAACCAATGTGTTGAAACCGGATCGGACAGGCCAGTCCGACCGGTTTGACCGCGAATCGCGGGCTTGTCCGGTCCGGTCTGGTGTGATTCGTTTTGTACTGGTCGAACCGGCCGGTTCGTCCCGAACCGCTGGTCGGACCGGGAAACCGGACCGGTTCGGACCGAATATCGTGTTTTTTTTAAATTTTAATGGGTAAAAACGGGGTGTTAAACCATACATTAGTACGTCGGATATACAAATATAGTTAAATTTTATATATAACTATAAAACATATATATAAATCATATATAAATTACTTATATTTAATTACATATATAAATATAATTAAAATATAGTTAAATCCGGTCCAACCGGTCCGACCACCAAACCAGTAAGGCGTCCGGTTCGACGTACGATCCGATTCTGAAAACATTGCTCTTAACTCTGTTTTATATAAATTCTGGCTGATTGGATCCATACAGGCAGTATGTAGAACTCGTCTTATTGTTGGAAACTTAGAATGTATTACTTAAATCTTCCTACTCTAATAAAAAAATAACTTGAGATGTCAATTGTCTGTACCACAATCATCCTCACTAATTTTTTTATTTTTTATTTTTTTTGCATTTTTCTAATCTTAAATAATTACCTAAATTACTAATAATATTATTTAAAATTCTTTTACATTTAATAAATTAAAAAGAGATCTATCTATTAATGTTATTTCTAAATAAACAATTTTTTATAAAATAATTAATTTTTCTAAAGCATACAGCTTTTATAAAAATACGAAATATTTAAAAATTGGTCTTTTTAAAATTCAATTTTTTAAAACCAAAAATAATAAAATTTGGGAGTTATAATAAGAAAAATTTTAAAAATGACATTTTTATTCGATGTGTTTTAGAACAAAATATTTATGTTTATAAAAAATTGAAGAACAAAATTTAAAAAAGTTGATGTCACTGTTTTATTAATTATAGTCATTTCTCATACGTAATTTTAGTAATTTCATATCTTGGAATATTATTTTATTATTAATAAATTTTATTATATTAATATTTTATTCATTCAACTTGTGTAGTACACGGGTTTACTAAAACTAATCAAACATTAAAGCCAGCTAATGTTAATAGTTAGGAATTGATGTTTTGGTAGCAACAAAGTCATCAGGTCGGAAGAATTGTCGAGTAACAACTAGAATGTTCGGTGGCAACTGATGTTGATGAAGGATTACAAGCCATGGCAGAGTTAGCGTTGCATGGGACTATGTAAGCCTAGGTCTAAGAGTTTAAGGGGCTAATTCACATTCTATTTTTATTTAGATATATGTTTGAGGTTGTTATGAATTTGTAGGATCAGATAGAGGGGTTTTAAGTGGTGTGAAATATTGTTTTCAGAAATGTTTTGTGATACATTGAATTAAAGCTGACATGTTAAGTTGAACCCATAATAGACGACTACGCTTCTTGGTAGATTACGTTGGATCTCGGTTTTGTACACAAAAAATGCTTTGTGATATGCTTAACCAACAACTTGTAACGTTTAACCCATAGTCGTATACGCTCAACTCATAATAAACTCATGATACAAAGTAACTACACTGTAAAGGACATTCATGCCATATTTTGATGTCAATTTAATCATACGAAGGGTCTATGGACTTGGGTTACTTTGAAATTAGAACGGTGGGTAAAGTTTTGGTTTCCCAATCCATAGTATGAATGCTTGTCTTGGCTCGCGGATTAACGTAGTAATGAAAAGTTGAATCCATACAAGCATAATGCATAACTTGTTATGTTGTTTTTGCGCTTGGAATGTATTGTTTAGATTTAACAGATGTTAAGAGCTGGCATTATTCATAGGAATAAATGTTGAGTAACAACTAGAATGTTTGGTGGTATCTGAAAGTAGGTTGGATTTGGTATGTGGATATAAAGCTTTAAGTTACTTGATTTCAGATTACTTTTCTAATATTCAATATACATTGATTAACTAATATCATACTAGCTTTAGTGTGAAACCTCTGTCGGAGTTATCGAAACTAAGAAGCCAAGTGGAAGTGTTGTGATATTGCTTCAAAGATAATCTAATAAACATGTTACGCTCCAAGTTGATATTGTTTGATTTTAAAGACCAAAATGCAAACTTAACTATTTTGGTTTCTCTTTCTAAGTGTTGGAATGCTTAATAATCTCTTAAGAAATTAAATCTCTTATTAACTTATGGTTTGCGTTTCATGTTTCTCTTTGCCATGGGATTCTTACTAAATGGTTGCAAGAGATTTTGTTTGACAACAATGTCTAAGTGTGAGAATGTTTGACATGTCAATAGTTATATACGTAAACAGTACATATTCCTTTGTATTTGAAGTTATTCTATTACAAAATTCATTTATGTAGACACTTATTTGTCTTTTATTTGAATTTTGTAGTTTTTCAAATGAGACTTGTCAATTTTTGTGAAGAAATTCAAGATTTAAAGAAACTAAAGGAGAAATATGTTACCGATATGAACATATCCAGCATGGATATATATGTTAATATCAACTCTCAAACTTCAATCAACTCATTTTGAAGGTTGACATGGTCTTATCATTTATGGATATGGCTATATTCGAACTAAAGATGAGTTTATAACCTAAATGCACCTTATTTCCAATAAATCCTTCATTGTCTCTCAAGCTCCAACCTCTCTCACCCCTTTAAGTGATTGTGGGTCTACTTTAAAAGTTTTTTAGAGATTTTAAGGTCAAGATTGAAGGTATCACACGTTTACAAATGATATAACATCACCCAACTTATTTTCACTCGCATTGGTTTGAATTCATCTAGATCTACCATTAATTCCTCCATGTTCTTGAGTTTAGGAGTGTTTTTGTAAGTATCATAGGCTAAATCTATATTATTAGTTGAATTAGAAAAAAAAAACTTTTCATGTTTTAGATATTGATATGATTATTAGTGTTTTTTATGTTGATGTCATGATAAAACTTTATTATTCTTAATGAGTATGCACGTTTGTTTTAATTTCATTAAATGTTTAATCTTGTGGGTGTTGAGAGCATGTTATGTGGAAAACATCATGTTTTTACAACTCTTATGCGTGTGATTGCATCTTTTATGTGTAATTTATGACATTTAATTAGGAATGATCAATAAAGGTTGAATGTTTAGTAATTTTGGTAAATGCGCATCATTATGCTTATGTTTGAGAAAATTATGGTGTTTATCATGAATCTCTCTTGTCATTGGTTATTAGTTGGTTTTGTAATTATGGTTTGATGTTTAGGAACTAAAGGGTAATTTTAGTTTTGTTGATATTGTGCAGTTCAAGTGGTTGTCATGTGTTTATTATGTTAACTTTCAAAATATTTATGGGACTAGATAAACCTGAGGGATGTTTATTTTATCTTTCATGTTGACATAATTTTATCATTTATGCTCATGGCATAAATTTAGGTTGTTATTATGTGTTTATCATTCTAGTTTTGAAAAAGTTATATGTTTATTAGGGGTGTTCAAAAATATATAAATTCAAGAATCCGATCCAAATTCCAAAACATTCGAATTTTTGGTCATCGAAAATTCGGACATCCGAAAATTCAGATTCAGATAGTAATTTTCAAAAGTTTCGGATATTTGGATATCCAATTATTTGAAAACTAAAAAATATTTTTTTTTATTTTTACAAAATTTAGACATATTTTTATTTTAGATTGAGGTTTTCTAGTGTATATTGGGACTTTTATAAGATGAGTTGGTTTTTAATATTATTTTCATAATAACATATGTCTAATTATTGTAAAAAACTAAAAAAAATAAAAAAAGAATTTGGACATCCAAATCACTATCTGAATCCCTATCCGAAATTTCGAATACAGATATGGATAGTGATTTCTACTATCTAAACTTTTCGAATATCTGAAATTTCAGATGTAACATCCGTCCATTTTCAAAGTATAAACCCGAACCCAAACCCGTTTGAGTCAATCTTGTAAATAAAATTTATTAGTTAGTTGTTTTATTTATATTTATGTTCCAAAAAAAATAAATGTGTCACTTAATCAATTTAACTTGAATTTTATAATTTATAAAATAGATTTTATAAATGCTAAAATATTATTAATACCTATAAGATTTTAAAATATTTAACTAAAATAAATAATCAAATTACAAGTTCTTGTAAAATTTATAAAGTCTATAAAGATTTATTAAAAAATAAGTTGTTTAATTAACATTAGAGTCATCATAAATTTAAATTTTAATTTGTAATTATAATATTATTTATTTAAATTATTTAATGTCACACCCCAACCGACGGCGGAATCATCGGGGCGGACTAATAGGAATCGATTGTTCATAGCACATGGAACTAAATAAACCGAAATAATATTAAACGTCACTTTCATTAAAGAATACTAATGCCATTTAAACAATAAACCAAATAACATAAATATAAATGTATTTTATTTTTGTCTAAGTCCAGGTCCTAGATGAGCATGTAGAAGTCCACTAACTTGCTTAACCTGAAATCATGTGAAAAGTAACAAGTCAGCTATGAATTAGCTGGTGAGTAATCACAGTTTTGATATACATATATATATATAGGTTGATCAAATGATTGAATAATTCAATTCTCATGGCAATGTCAAGACTTATAGTATAATAATGTAGCATAACAGACAAAGCAACACAATTAATCCAATGGACTAAACTGACTTGATCCGCAGACGAAGTCGTGATAGAATATGTGAATCCGGTTTCAATCACCACTCGAATATTCAAATGGGGTGGGTTGTCAAACCAATAGATCTATCATTGTTACCGTGGTTGTATGAATTATTAATTGTGTCATCGTCCAATTTATCTAATTATCAATACACTATTACAAGTAAAGACATAACATGTAAAGAATTGAATTTATAAATGAAATAAAATGTAATAACAACGTTTGATTATAGTGCCACATGATTTCCCCCAAAATATAAACACATAAAAAAATAGGCAATGAATACTCACTTGATTGATGAGATTAGAATTTGAATGTGATAGATTAGGCCCCAACGATATTCTTACGAGTAACCTACGGATCGGTGTCTCGAGTTAGAATAACAATGATATGAAAATTGGGAATGGATTAGGGTTTCCATTGGGATTGGGTATTGAATGAAATAACTTATTTAGTTTGAATGTCTTGAAATAAATAAACGGATTTGTTGAAAATATTTATGTTTAGAATTTTAATAAATGTGTCAATACACGTAATCGTTTGAATTTAAGTGTGGGAAAAACAAATAATTAATTTTTTATTAATTAATTATATGATAATTAATTAAAATATTTAATTGTTTAAGTGACTAAAAGAAATGAAAATGATTTGGAAAGATTTAGATCGATTTTTTTTATGATTCTATGAAATTGTCAACTTGTAATGCTAAAGCTTGAAATATAAAAAAAATGAAAATAATAATTATAAATAATTATTGGTCAAAGGAATAATTAATTTGGAAAGTTTATTTGTTAGTTTTTTTTTTGTTTTAAATAATTCCAGAAATAGTTTGCAATTAATTTCAGAAAATTTACACTTTCTGAATTTTAAAATAAACAACAATTAAAATGAAAATTTTAAAATAAGTAAAACAAATAAAATGAGACAAAAGGAGAAGGCCCGGTTCGAACCCGGGACCTCCCGGTTGGGAAGGGAGTGTCGTTACCAGCTGAGCTAGAGCCCAGATCTTGTAAAAGAACCCGGTTTAATTATTATAAGCACTCATTGATCATTTTCCCCCAATACCATATGAGCCCTAATTCGTTTATGATCAAATTGGACATGAAAACGATTTCGATAATCAAATCAAACATGGGGCTTTGATTCCCCATGCAAAATCGAGCATGTGGGTGTGATTAATTACCCGGTATGATGTCGATGTCGTTGAAGTTGAGTTCGAGGTGCTCGCGGCTTGAAACCAAATCTTGAATCGATGTGTGCGTGTGCGTTTGATCAAATTGAAGTGACAGAGAGTTTGTGTGTGTGGTTCCTGACGTTTTCCCCTTAATATGCAGGTGCAATTTGGGGGTTATCTCTTCGAATAAGCTCGTTGTTAGTGTTGGAGTTTGAGTCCAATTTAAGAGTGATTGAATCGATTATTTGTTTGATTGATGTCCCAATTATGGTTAGGATTGTGATTAACGCGTTTTAGGTTAGTTGATTGAACCAATTATCGTGTTTCCAAGTCGTTTTGATTCGGTTTTAAATGGAGTATCCGGGTTCGATTCTAAAACGCGTAAACGAGGCAAATTTTTTGAATTGAATGGGGTCATAGATTGGAATCGAGGTCGCGAGATTGACGGGGGTATTTATTTCAATTGAAACCGCGTGTTTTGGGGTGTTGAGGCTCGCCGGAGTGGCCGGAAGAGTGGCTGGAAAAGTGGCCGGAGGTGGGGAAAGGGGGGGTCGACGGGTGGGGGTTGGTTTAAAAAGGGAATTGCACTTTGCCCCCCCTGGGGTTTATGTTGTTTGATATATTAAGTTAAAGTTTCATAAAATAAGTTTTGATTGTTACACTTTCAACCCCAAAACTTTAAAGGTTTAAGTTTTGAATAATGATTTCATTATTAGTAATATTATTATAAAATTATATTCATAAGCCGTATGAGTTTAATTCGGGTTAAATGATAATATTAATGCACACAACGAAATGAATAAAAATATTCCATTAATTAATAACAACGGGTTCGGGTTACAAGCCGGAATGGGTCGAATGTTACATTTAATTTTATATTTATTTTAAATTCTAATCATAACCCCTTTAAAAAACTTATAACTCACCATTAACACAATTCATAATCTTCTCCTAACCTTAAATATAAAAGCAAACCTTAGGCCTTACTTTTCACTTGTTTATTCTTCAAAAATCTCACCCACATATCTTCTTTTAACCATTGTTTTTTATCAATTTCAAGAATATTCTTTTACAAGTAATTTCAATAAGTTTTTAATACTAAGGTAACCTTATATTGTTTTTATATTATGCGTTTCTATATTGTTTAATCATTCTAACATCCAATTGTTCTCGTAAATTTATGTTCTTACTTTTATTCTTTCTTCTACTAAATTTCTTTTAATTTTAATCATTATCATTTGATCATTAATCTTTTAATATTTACTAATCTTATAATAATCACTAACGTTCCTAAATCAAGCTAACAACACACTAACATAAACAAAGAATCCCGTTTGCATATTGACGGCTATGTCGGTGCATTCGGTTATTCCACAAGATTATTTTTCTAAGTGATGGCTATTCTGAAGTCTTGAAATATTTTTATATAACTCAAATGAAGTCTAATATATCATATATCAATATAATAAATTTGTTCTAACATTTTTCATGCTTTAATGATTTTAAAAGTGCATATAAGTGCCTTACTATAATTTTGGTAGAATATAATTTGACTTCAACCGACCATAACTTGATCATAACAAACAAAATTTGAGTAAAATCAGACTTCAATATTAAGGTTAATTGTATTACCGTTTAACAATAGTTTATACGTATTCAAACTCAATCGGACGACTCAACAATAGCCTTCACAAGATAAGTTCGCATTTCAGTACCTTTTGTCTTGTGTTGATGTTTTGATCTATTTACGGATCTTTTCGTAAAAATATTTCTGAACGAAACTGGAGGACTTTGAACTAGATAAATGTAAATTTTTATAATTTTATAAAACCGTTTGCTATTTTAAAACATGTTCAAACACGTACCAAACATTATGTCCAGAATCTAATATTGGTACTGTAACATTTTGTATTTTTGGTTAATTAAAAATTCACGTCGTTATAATTCTTGTAAGGACCATTGTTGCTTAATATGAAACTCATGGGTTACCTTAGCATATGGCTTTAATTTGTCTTCAACTTGAAAGCTTATAATGATAATTATCATAATAATAATAATAATAATAATAATAATAATAATAATATAATAATAATATTATTATTATTATTAATGATAATATTAATAATAGCAAAATTATAAAAAAATAATAATAACTAAGAATAATAAGAATGATAATAATATTACTATTATTATTAATAATACAATTTATAAAAATTATAAAACTTAAAAATGTCACACCCTCAAAATGCACGTGCGGAGTTTTACCGCGAGGCGTGTGAACAAACCAGGATCACAGTCAATAGTTACTCAGAACGACTCTATATGCCACTATTAAAAATAAAATCAACCAAATTATAAACTTGAAACAGTACGAAAGCGTTTTGTAAAACAACCCAAAGAAATAAAAGTGTAAACATGCATCAATCCAAAAGAGTAACATTAACCCTTAAATGATAAAAATGTCATGAAAACCGGGTCTTAGAATGCAAGTGAAACCTTGTAGTGCTCCTAATGGCAAGCAAGCTAATGACCTGAGAATAACATACTAAAATGTCAACACAATGGTTGGTGAGTTCAAGAGTGATATTCAAACATAAACAGTTTAATAACATGGATATAAAAGTAGTGCATTGTAACAAACAACTAGTCCATTAACAATAAATATTAATTCATAGTGATTTCGCAATTGAAGCTGACTGTGTTACGTTGTTACCTCCTGTCACGACTTAACAGGTCGTGACAATGTTCAATAGGACAAATTGCACCCAGTTGACCTCGAGTCACACAGGTGGGGCTCGTCAGACCCAGTAGTACTACCCAAATTTCTCCATTATTCAAAATTAACAATTCGAAAGTGTGAGGACTTTTCCATGATATCAACACTATATTAATATTATACACAACTTGAATATATAAAGCGTTTGTGATTTACCAGTATGCTATCTCCCCCAAAAGAGATTAAATAAAGAGTGGGACATGAACTCACTTGATATGCGTGATAGACACTTAGAGTTTTACTTGACAGACATAATGGACAGACAACCTTCAGAGGTTACCTAGATCATATAAGTACATGAGTACGTGTAAACAAAGAACATGTGAATCCCTAAGTACACTACAACCAAGGACTTAAGATTTCAGAAAAACAGACACATTTGACCCAGTTGACCCGTTTGACCCATTGGTGACTTTATGTGTTGTAAACCATTCAAGCAATCATACACATATATCATACATGGTTAACATTCAAATAGATCATATGTATGCTATATTATCCAGGTGTATCACTTAGATCATCATACAACCAAGTATCATACAAGTCATACGAATCTAGAACATTAACATGTCCACTAGTTATAACACAACTAACATGCCACACAAAGATCAAATCACGCACCACATGCCATGTGAAGCCACTCACGACTTTACATCCTAAACCCTGCCAATCCTACTAAGTAGGGGCCTCAGATTCACACGCGTATATGATGATCATAATCATATTCATTATCCATGTTCATTGCATTCAACAAACATCACAACAATCAATTTCCAGTCCCAAACATGATGCCCTAACTACTAATCAACATCAACATCATACATGATCATCAAAGTCCAAACATCACCCATGATTATCCAAGCATCCCATACAACTAATTTAACATGTTCTACCACCTTAGAATTCATCCATGAACATACTAACATGCTCCCAATATTCCAAACATGTTCAAACTATCATCCATCAAACTTTGTGCAAATAAAGTTTCCCTTTTTGGGAAAGTACATTCCAACATCTATCAAACACTCAATGTATTCATGAATTCATCACAATTATACCATTTCAAGCTCATAACAACATCTAGACATGATCAACAATGCCTAATCATCATAATCTAACAATCATCATGAGCAAAAGTTTCCACTTTTGGCAAGATATGAACAACAACATTCATTCTAAGGTTTCTAGCATTCAAATCAACAATCTAGCATCATGAACCCATCAACAACATCAACCTATCATTAGATCATCATGTCATGAAAATAAAGTTACTATTATTAGTAACCTATGAACACCAACTCCAATTCATCAATTTCTTGCAAGATCAATGTATCCTAACATTCATACAACCTACTAATCATCATACATTCATCAAACAATCATCAACTTCACATAATCATGCTAATTTCGAATTAGGGTTTGCATAAAACCAAAGTTCATGATCAATCCACTAAAAACATACAATTCATACATAATCAACGTTAAACAACATGTATTCAATCCAACTAACATCCTAACATCATCAAACAACATCAATTTCGACTCCATGAACACCCATTCACGAATTTAGGTTCGGCCATAACAATAATTCCATAAAAACTTGTAAAATCTAACCTTTAAACGTGTGTTAACTTGCAATTGATGATTCCAACGTGTTCTATAGCTTGAGATCGACCAAAATCAAAGCACAATGATGGTTTGAAGGCTGAAATTCGAAGTGGAGAGGGTTTGGAATGGAGCTTGTGGCCAAAACAGGGTGGGGATTAGGGTTAGGAGTGTTTTGTTTAATTTTATTTTCCATATTTACCCTTTAAGCCCTTATAATTTGTATTTTAGTAAAACTAGACTTTAAACTCTTTGTAAAGTGTTTTTAACTTATTAATATAAGGATATAAACTAATAAAAATCATTATATATTTTATCTTTATAAAAACACAAGACATACAAATAAATAGGCACGTTTCCGCGTTACGCGATTAATTTTCTAATTAACATTTAAAACATGCAAACACATAATCATAACACAATAATCACATAATCAATTAGATTATCATTAATTTAGCATTATTAATTATTATTAGGTCACCAACGTTAAATGACAACTAGTGTGTGTTTACGACACGTGTATGCAAGACTTAACGGAACTAACGGAGTTTGATAACGGAAATTTACCGGATGTCACAAAAAAGGTTTGAAACTTAAAAGTTATAGGGTTAGTTTTGTTCATTTATAAACTTTAAAAGAAAGTTTAAAGCATAAAATAATAAAAATCAAACTACAGGGGCCATTTGTGTAATTCTTTAAAAACCCAACCCCATTTTCCCTCACTGCCCGATTTACGGCATGGCTCCGGCCAACTCGCCGGCAAGCTCTGGCGAGGCTTAAAATGCTCCCAAAATGCCACTAATCAATTCCCAAATCCTACCAAACGCTTTATGAACTCGATTCGAACATCATTATGAACTTTGATTGCGTTTAAACGTCGGTTATGAACTCGATCGAATGAATAACCGAAAGGTCTTAAAATCCATAGCCGTTCGAGCATTAACACTTCTTAATAGCCTAATTAAACTAACCTAAACGATACTATACCATTTGTTAATCGAGCACAACACTCAATTGCATCAAAAACGAACACAATCTTCGAATTTGAGCTCCATCCTTGTCGTGAACTTGCAACCTAGTCGAGGCCACTATTCAAGCAATTTGGACCAAAATTGGCAAGGGGCTTTTGGTCCAGTACACAAATCGAAGCTTCATACAAGATTAATTGAGTTATCATCAACAATTAACCATCGGTCAATCACTGTTCGGTTGCGACGTGTTCATTGTTATGTGTATCTTCAATATCTAATCAAAACGGATAATTGAACTCACCTAAACAATCTTTTTATCATGGAAAACAAAAGCCACATGAATATATTCGTTAACAACATCGAATTGATGCTCAATTTGGTTCGGCTAATTCTAGGGTTCTTGAGAATGGGGGAAACCTTTTGAATTGGGTTTAAAACAAATGGAAATCAACAATAAACGCATTTGTGGCCTTGGTCTAATGGTTAAGCTACTCTCCTCCCCTACATGAGGTCCCGGTTTGAACCCGGGCAACCTCATGTATTTTTTTAAGGGTTTTTAGACCCAAATAAAATTTTGAAAAATTCCTAATTAATATAAAAAAAGGATTTTGTAAACATTAAATACTTTTAAAAAACATCAAATTATTTTCTGTATTATTTTTAAAGAAATTAAATAATTAAACAATTAAATATTATGTTTTGTGGAAAACTTTAAGAAAGATTGTACTTGGTTCGTGAATTTAAAATAGTTGTTAGTTCACACATTGTTTTTCTTTAATTATTATTCAAAACGTGTTAATCTCATTTAGTTATAAAACTATATTTCAACTTATATCTAAATTCTTTAAATTAATGTAAATATCTTCTCTTTCATAACTTCATATAATATAAATATATTTTCTCATCATTTATTCCACGAAAATATATTTGATTTCCATTCGTTAAATATAATTGTTTGACAAAACCCAAATACCAAATTGAAATCCTAGTTCACATTTAACCCTTAAAATTGTTATTAGGCTTAAAAAAATCTTGTATATATATATATTAGGTTCATTGTGAAGGGCTACGTTGAAACGACGCTTGTTATTATTTCTTATTAATCATCCAATATATACTTATTTGATCATGTGAGTATTTCTATATCCCTTTTTCATATTTTCATAGTTTGAGGTGAATATGTTACTTTATAAACATTGCACTTGTAAATGTTTGATTCTTGTAAACTTATGATAATTTACTTGTGTGTTGTGGTTAGTTGAACTTTGTAGCTACCATGTAATGTCGAATATATGTACAATCATTAACTATTGTTAGCCTGGCGATGCCATAGATCTATGAGCTTGATAAGCCTGCTTGGTTGATCCAAGTACACTTAGCTAATCGTATAAATTTGTAAACGTTTGAGACTTGTAAAACTTTGTCAAGGTTTGATTATGCATTTTGTCTTACATCCCTAGTTACTTTGCTCCCTAACTTACAATATGAATTGCCATCTTTTATATACTTATGTATTAAAAACTATAGAAATCTCATTGTTGACCTTTTATTTTTAACATGTTTCAGGAAATACTCAAGTATGATTACTACTTTGAAGCTTATCACATCTAGGATTGGACCTAGAGAAATAAATGGATGAACTTGTCACATTTAACTTTTTTTGTACATAATGTTATTTTTGTTTAAGGCTTATGCTTGTAACGTTGCAATTGAAACTTATGAATAATATATTTGGGTTTAATAATAGCGTTATGTGGCTGTGAACGATCTTAACTCTCACTCCTCGACGTTTCCGCCGTCAAGGTTGGGGTGTGACAGGTACAATAATCGTTTTTCAGTCTACCTTTCGCTTATTGACATTCTTAAGCGTCCTAACTTCTTGTAATGAAATCCGACCTCAAGTTATTGTTTCTTTTTATCATTTAGGACATCATCTTTGACTCTTGAACATCCAAGTTTTCTTATGTACACTACAAGCATCATTATACCATATGAGTTTTTCATGTGAGTTTTCCATGCCCCCTTTTACTTTATTTCACACATTTTGGGGTGAAACATGTTAAGCTTATAAACTTACACTTGTAAACATCTTGATACTTGTAAATGCACATGCAATTCATCTTTACCTTTGTTATGATTATTGGTATTATTATGAGTGTTATATGAGATACATTATATGTTGACAATCATTAACTATTGCTAGCCTGACAACGTCATAAATCTATGGGTCTGACAAGCCTATTTGGTGCTAAAGCCGATGTATTATCGGCTCCTGATGACGTATGGCTTGTTCATCATGGGAACCAAGTACACTTAGTGAATCGTGATAAACTTGTAATATTAATATTGATCAAGGTTTGATTGTAGCCATATGTGTTCTATAAATTTGCATAATTCATAACCATTGACATGAATTGCTATATATATATGTACTTAACCAATGAAAACTCATCAACTTTTAAAGTTGACCCTTTATTTTTAATATGTTTCAGGATTGTTACTTGAGGAATTCTTTTTGTTCATATAGGACTTGGACTTAGTTTAATTAAATATCTTATGTTGTTGTATAATTATTTGTTGCGTTGTAATGACTTAATTGTCTAGTATTATTCAATGAAAAATGGCTTTTACTATTATTTCAACTTATTTAATTTCATGAGCTATGAACAATCATTTTACATTCGTCCGCCTCGATAATTCCGCCGTCGGTCGGGGTGTGACATCAGATATCCGACTTTGAACACCTCTAGTTTAGATATCCTTGATGGGAGTTTAGGCTACTTTCATGTATCATGTGTAAAAATGATATCTTATCGATTTTGTGCTAGTTGTTATTGCTATGCTAAGTGAAGACGAAGCCCAAATGATATCTTTTATTGATTATGTTTCTTCATTTTTACTTTTTTGCTTTGTTAGTTTAACTTGTTAATCTTTTTTAATTAATTCCAATATTCACAAATACAAACTTAATTGATGAGTTAGATGGCGATGACGGTTTAGTATTAGGAGCCGATGTTTTCACGGATTGATACTTGATTTTTGCCTAAAACTATACTACTATGTGATATATGTTTTGCCTATTGTGTGTGGATAGTCTGAATGTGATAATCGTTTTTTTATTAGAAAAGTTGTGTGGAATTTTGTACCTAAAACTATATATACCTTTACTCTCATCATGTTGTCAAATTACTTTTATGTTTTAGATATTTGAAGTTGTTATTTTTATAAGGTGGATACGTCTATGCTTAGACAAATATTAAAATGTTTTAACTCTTTAGAAAACAACATGAATTTGTACTAATTTCTACCAATGCATATGGATAACATTCAAGGCATAACTTTCAAGCTACAAGTATATGCAAGTATATTTAAGGTTTGATAAAATTACGCATACATTATGGACGTTAGCACATTATATGTCCGACCTAGTAATATTAAATGGCAAGCATAAAATTGAGAAGGTTATCCAACGGTAGTCGGGTGCAAGATGTCAATGTATACAATAATCATGAAAATCCTTTGTCGGGTACATAAACTTTTTAATATGAAATAACATGTTTTTAATACTATTCATGCTTAGAAATGTTTCGTTTCTTATAAACGTTATTCACTAGTTTATTGCTTACGTATTTTCAAAACGTTTTTTGGTACCCACAATTATATATGTTAAGCAATGTTTTTGTTGAAATGACTACTATTCCCTAGACATAGAGAACCATGTAGTTTGGAAATTTGATACAAGGTATGTACCAAAATGACAAAGACTCCTTATACAAAAAGACTATATTTTGGATTTATTTTGAAATATGTCCTTAGAATAGAGTATTTGATAACATTATTATAGAACTAGGGGTGTAGAACTGAGAACCGCATAGTCTATATATGAAAAACTGAAACCGATCTGATAGTAACCTAATCGATTCGGTTCCTAAATGTGTAAATCGGTTCCTGTTTTGTTAAAGAACCAAAATTATTGAAGAACTTAAAATAACGACCTTATGTGATTATCGACCTTATGTGATTATCAATTAAAAAAGGAAATCTATATTCAAATTAAACCATAATTTGAATATACAAATCACAATAAAAACCTAATGTGATGTCAATGAACATTGTTCTTCAATGGTGTATTTGGTCAGGTTTGTTTGTTTTGATTCGTGAAGGGTTGGAAGCCAATGTTGTATTAAAGTATAAGTCTAAGATACGATTAGAAGCTTTTTAGGACAATGATTTGTAATTTTCGCTTCATAAATGTAAGGATTCCTGAAGTCTGATGCAACCCAAAAACTGCCTAAGTGTTTCAGCAACATGCACTAAGTACTGAAGTGAAGAATGCTTCGGAAGAATTACACAAAGCATTAGAAAATACTCTAAGTGTAATATCTTCCGAAGCCAAGACCAATATCTTCCGAAGCCTAACATGAAGTCTTCCGAAGCTTGAAGAGACAAAGTCTTCCGAAGCTTCACCCTATGAAGAAAGATTTCTTCCGAAGACTTTTAGTACACATGCTTTATCTGATGTACTGTTCCATAAAGCACCTTTTCCGCTGCGTCTCTGATAAGTCACCAACTTACAAGAGTTGGTGAAAAGGTCCATGCTTTTAGTAACTGTACATTGAGGTCTTGAGTCTGAAACTTTCCACTTTATGTACTTTATCCTTTTTGTAATGAATAAGGATGTGAGCTATGGCATGTCATAGTCACAAGGTCAAAAGGCAGATATGCCTTTTGATCCTACAATTGATTTTGTTAGTGTCTAGTCAATTGTATCCAGCTGGCTTTCATAGTATAGCCGGCTGTAGGTTGTAGTATAAGTATTCCAAGTTCTTGTATCTTTCTTTATGCTTTGTAACACTTGTAAAAGAACTTGAGAAAGCAATATACTGCTCCCTTGAAAACTATACTCTCTTGTTCTGTCTCTTGCGTTACTTGTGTTCTCCGTATCACCTTTGGTTACCTAGTTCACTGTTTGATTAAAGTTTAGTTAATCTTCTCATTGTGTTGTTGTGTTGTAATTGTGTTCAAGCCCTTAAACGATCCTGCAATTGGTATCAGAGCTTTCAGGCTCGTGATATAGATCTAACCATCTTAAGATCCCTCACACACACAAAAACTAAACTTTTCAAATGGCTTCCATCTCAAAGACTGATATGGAGACTGGAACCATGAACAAATCCCCATTGATCACTCTTGATGACTTCGACACCTGGTGCATGAGGATGGAAGGCTTCATCAGGTCTCTTGACTCAAGAATGTGGGAATCTGTTGAATATGGACCTTTCATACCCAGCACCCCCTCTGCTACCGGTGCTGGTATGATTCCTAAAGATGTGGCCAACTACTCAGATGAAGATAGGAAAAGAGTAGAGATTGACAGAAGGCCATGACTGCTCTTCAGACTACTATCCCAACTCTGTGTACAGAGGTTTTAAGAAGTGCAAGACAGCTAAACAGCTGTGGGATGCACTGAAGCTAATGTATGAAGGCTCCTCTGAAGCCAAGGAGAACAAGAAAGATCTTCTGAAACAGCAGTTTGAAAATTTCACCTTTAAAGCAGGTGAAACCATGACCCAACAATACTTCAGGTATGTTGAGATTGTGGATACCCTTGTGGATGGAGGAGTTCCTCTTGAGAACAGAGACATTGTAAGGAAGTTCATGTCCTCACTTCCTAGGCAATGGACACACTATTGTGTGGTAATCAAGAGGACTGAGAACCTTAAAACTCTTACTCTGACAGAGTTATATGGGATTCTCAGTGGATACCAGATGGAGATGAACTTACAAGGTTCATCTGGCAACTCTAACAATCAAATGGGTTCAGCCCTTCATGTGGTTGAAAGGGATAGCATAGAACCCCAACATCATCTCCTATGCTACCCTAACAACTCACAAAAGGGTCCTTTCATCACCTTCCCGGAGACACCAAGGGAGAACTTTACTCAAGGAAGCCCATTCCAAGAGACAAGTTCTTCTCAAGCCTTTGTGTCTGCAGATGAAAGCTGTGGAAATTATCTCTTCACTCTTGAAGACCTAGACTGTATCCATCCAGATGACCTGGAATACATGGAGATAGTTCAGCAGATGGCTCTTCTCACTCACAGAGCCAAGAAGTTCTACAAGAGGACAGGAAGAAAATTTCCAAGCAATGCTACCAGTGGTAAGTTTGGGCTGGATAAAAGCAAAGTTAAGTGTTACAATTGTAACCTTATGGGTCATTTTGCTAGGGAGTGTAAGGCACCTAGAGCAAATGGGGTCAAACACAACTCAGACCAAACTACACCAACAATACTCCTCAGGCTGAGAAGACAAAGCAACATGCTGCGGTTGCTGTTGAAGAGGGAGGATTTGACTGGAGTTTTCAGGTGGAGGATGCTTCTCCAAACCAAGCATTGATGGCTGACCATGATGAAGCCAAGGTATTAGAACATCTTTGCTCCCCTGAATGCATTGCTAAAGTAAATAGATACAGGTCCTACAACCTAGAAATGAGATCTGATCTTGAGTCATTAAACATATTAAAATCTGATTTTAGAAAGTCTGAAAATGATTACAAGTTAAAGATAGAAGACTTGGAGAAAACCATTTCAGTACTAAAACATGAACATACAGATTTTAGAACTCAGATCCAAGATCTCATCACTAAGTTGACTAAGTGCCAGGCTGAGCTTGTGATCAGCAAAGCCCTGGCAGAGAAAAGTGTTCTTGAAGAAGAGACCTTCAAGAACATGATATCCTCATCCCTACACAATAAGGTTTGTTATCAAAATAGACAGGGACTGGAATCAAATGAGATAGCTCCTCCACACACAATCTTGTCTGTAAGATCTCCGAGGTGTGGAACTTGTGAAGATGAGCTTCCTCTCATAGATCCAATAAGTGAGGATGATGAAGAAGTGATAGTGAGGAATCCCTCTGAGAAGAGTGAAGAAGAGGATTCCTCCAAGGGCCACTATCCTTCTGAGGAGAAGAAATTAACTGTGATGACCAAGTCCAAGAGAAAGAACTTGATCAGGAAGAGCAAAAGGAAAGCAAAGAAGGCTCAAGAAATCAAGGCTACCTTTGATGCTAAGCAGAAACAAGTGTTTATCTTTGCAGGTTTCAAAGCAATAAGGACTGAAGACATCCACCAAAGCTTCTTAGCCAAGAGTTCTGGTTCATGTTCAAATCATCTCAGTACAAAGAAGAAGACTGAGCTGCTGTGTACCACTGCTGCACAGCCTGGACCACAAATTCCAAGAACAGACACACAGCCCAAGGGAACTGTATCTGCATCTACCAAGATGAAGGTGAAAAAGGGATGTGAACAAGGCCAGTCTTGCTCTCAAAAGGAGATTTCTTTGAAGAAGAAAATGTTGTGTGTCATGTGTGAAAGTACTTCTCATATTGCCAAGGATTGTCCATACAATCCTAAAAGTACTATCCACATGACCAATACAAAGACTTCAAAGAATCTCAAGAAGTCTCAAGCTTCGGAAGGAAAGTCTGTTTCCTTCGGAAGCTCCAAATCAAAGAAGAAGGTAAATGGAAAATTACCTTCGGAAGCAAAGTTGGTCTCGGAAGAAGGAGTTCTTCCAAGTACTAAAGTCTACTGCAGTGACTGTAGATTCTTCCGAAGTGTCAGTCATTAAAACTTGTGAAGCTCCAAAAGCTTCTAAGGTTTTGAAGGTCAAGTCCAAGACTCCAAAGGTGGTGTGGAAGTCTAAGAAAGACCAAATGACTGAGGTTTCTCCATCAACAACAGCTGAAGATCCCCTCTGTACAACCATAGGATCTATTACTGTGCATTACCTTCTATTACACTTACTGAACCCAAGACAAGTAAGGCTTGGGTTTCCAAATGTAACTAATCATTTTCTTTGTGCAGGAACAGCTCAAGACAAACAAGAATGTCTGGATAATTGACAGTGGCTGTTCCAGGCACATGACAGGCGATAGGTCTTTACTTCATAATTTTGAGAGAATTGATGGAGGACCAGTTGCTTTTGGAGGAAATGAAGGTGGTTACATTTATGGAAGGGGCAAGGTCACAAATGGTAAGCTCAGCATTGAGAAGGTAAACTTTGTTAAGGAGCTTGGGTACAATCTTCTGAGTGTATCTCAATTTTGTGATCAGAGTCATAACATGCTCTTCACTGAGCATGAGTGCATTGTTCTCAAGCCTGGAGTGGTCATTCCTCATGAGCATATTCTGCTCAGAGCCCCCAGGAAAGGGAACATGTACAAGATGGATTTGCAAGAAACATCTCCCTCTGGAGAAGTTTCATGCTTTCTATCTAAAGCAAATAGTGATGAGTCTTTCCTATGGCATAAAAGAATGTGCCATGTAAACTTTAAGAATATGAATAAATTAATCAAACATGATCTGGTAACTGGAATGCCAAAGAAAGAGTTTACAAGTGATGATCATTGTGTTGCATGCCTGAAAGGGAAGCAACACAAGGTATCTCACAAGCCTAAGGAAAAGAACTCCATCACTACTCCCCTACACTTATTACATATGGATCTCTTTGCCCCACCAGTGTAATGAGTTTAGGAAGGACCTTATACTGTCTAGTGATCACAGATGATTTTACAAGATTCACTTGGGTTTTCTTTCTTAGAACTAAGATGAGACTCCTGAGATTCTAAAGAATTTCATCTTAAAGATTGAGAATCAATGTGATCACAAGGTCAAAACCATAAGATGTGATCAAGGAACTGAATTCAAGCCAAATCCTTGATACATTTTGTGATGAAAAGGGTATTACAAGACAATACATCTGGCATGCCTTCAAATTCCAGTTCAGAGGCTCTCAACCAGATAAAGACATCTCAATTACAGAAGATAACAATGGTGATGGTGACAGTGATCAAGAATCTCTTGATGCTAATAACATACCATAGATGATAACATCAATGATGTCACACACTCATTGGATCAAGTTAATCTTGATAAGTGTGATAATGTGGAGGATCAATCTTCAAGACCAGATCTAAATCTCAAATTTGGATCTATCTCAGCAACTTGCTGTGATCCCTTAGCTAAGGATCCACAAGTCTCATCCTACCACAAACATCATTGGAGATGTTATCTCCGGGGTAAAGACAAGAGGGCAAACCCATGAAGCAAATGTTTGTCTTCACTCTTGTTTTCTATCCCAGTTAGAGCCAAAGAAAGTTGAGGAGGCTCTAAAGGATGGAAGTTGGGTTGAAGCTATGCAACAAGAGCTGTCAATTCAAAAGGCAGAAAGTTTGGAACCTTTGTCCTCTTCCTCATGGGAAGACTACCATTGGAACCAAATGGGTTTTTAGGAATAAAAGGATGATAGAGGAATCATCATCAAGAACAAGGCAAGACTAGTTGTTCAAGGATACACACAAGAAGAAGGGATTGACTACACTGATGTCTTTGCTCCTGTAGCTAGACTAGAAGCTGTTAGGATATTCCTGGCATTTGCTGCATCCAAGAACTTCAAGGTCTACCAACTTGATGTAAAGTGTGCTTTCTTATATGGAGTGATTGATGAGGAGGTTTATGTCAAACAACCACCTGGTTTTGTAGATCCTGATCATCCTGATTATGTCTGCAAGCTTGACAAAGCTCTCTATGGGCTGCATCAGGCACCCAGGAAGTGGTATGAGACACTGTCTGAGTATCTCTGTAAACATGGTTACAGGAGAGGTACTATAGATGGAACTCTCTTCATCAAAGGACAAGGAAACAACATTCTGCTAGTTCAAGTATATGTGGATGACATCATCTTGGCTCAACCAATTCAAGGCTCTGCAAAGACTTTGAAAAGCTGATGAAAGATAGATTTGAAATGAGTTCAATGGGAGAACTTAATTTCTTTCTGGGAATTCAAGTGAAGCAGGTTGAAGATGGCATTTTCATAAGTCAGTCAAAGTATGTTCAAGATATACTCAAGAGGTTCAACATGACTGATTGTAAGACTGCTAAGACACCCATAGCCAGAAACCACTCCCTTGGTCCAGATCTTGAGGGGGAGTGTGTAGATGAGCACTTATACAGAACTATGATTGGGTCTCTTATGTATCTTACAGCTAGCAGGCCTGATATCATGTTTGCTACATGTATTTGTGCAAGATATCAAGCAATCCTAAGATGTCTCACTTAATCACTGTGAAAAGGATTTTAAGATACCTCAAAGGTGCTTCAACACTTGGTTTATGGTATCCAAAGAATTCTAATTTCAATCTGTATGCCTATACAGACAGTGATTATGGTGGCTGCAACATGACTGCAAAGTCTACATCTGGGGGATGTCAATTCCTTGGTGGAAGGGTGTCTCATGGCAATGCAAGAAACAAACCTGTGTGTCTGCATCAACTGCTGAGGCTGAATACATTGCTGCTGCAAGCTGCTGTGCTCAAGTGCTTTGGATTCAAAATCAGATGCTAGACTACGGATTTAACTTCAAAGAGACTCCTATCCACATAGACAACAACAGTGCTATCTCTATCACTGAGAACCCTGTGCAGCACTCAAGGACCAAACACATCAACATCAGGTATCATTTAATAAGAGATAACTATGAAAAGGGGTTAATTAAACTAGTCAAGTTCACACAGATGAACAATATGCTGATCTGTTCACAAAAGCTTTTGATGAACAGAGATTTAAGTATCTGATATCAGCTATTGGGATGATTAACTTTGAGTAGACTTTTTCTTAAAACTAATTCTACTTATTTCTTCTTAAAATATGTGTGTCCTAAGTTGTCTAGTTCATCACTTTCATAAGCTCATGTTTTCTTTGAATGAAAAACTCTTTTTGAAGACTTTCCTTAGATTCTTGAAAAATTTTCTGATAATTCGGAAGATAACATTTTTCCTTCGGAAGAAAAATATGTCTTCAAAATAAATGACTGTCTAAAGAATTTTTACCTTCGGAAGAAGTCAAAATTTATCTTCCGAAGCTTAAAATTCTTAACTTAGACACTTATTCATTTTTAAGGACTTTTTCCTTCCGAAGCAAAAAATTACTTTCGGAAGCTTTGTTCATTCTTATACAAAGCATCCAAAAATTTATTTCTCTTCCGAAGCATAAATCTTTAAGACTCTCAGGAAAATTCTTCCGAAGTCACTTTAGCTTCGGAAGCTTTTTCAATCACAACTTCCGAAGACAAATTACTTTCGGAAGCTTTTTTGAATTCCAAGAAAACTACTTTTTGAGCAAAAAGGTAAACTACTTTTTCAGAGGTGGGACCGACATACGGATTTCAAAGTTTATCCTCTTTCATTAACCTTTATCTGAAATCCTTCTCTCTCATATAAACCCAACGGTTTCCCCCCTCTTCTATCATCTGCTTTTCTTCCATACCTAAAACCCAAAGCTTTCTCTCTGAAATTTACTTCCCATTCTTTTTTCTTCATCTCTAAGCTACCTCACAATGGCTGATCTTACACACAGAAATGATCCTCACTTTGCCATGCAGCTACACAGACAACACAATCAGGTTGCTCTGTTATGCTCTGACAAAGATCCTCATTTCTCAGAGGTTTGCCGTTTCTTGTCTTTGTCTCACTACTTCACCTCCCTAACCATTGATCCTCCTCTATATGAGGATCATTTGCTTGAATTCTGGAAGACCTGCCAAGAGGTCATTATGGATGGGGAGAAGGCACTGTCTGCCACAGTGCAGGGGAGAACAATTTTCATCACTCCGGCCATCATCAACCGACATCTTCAGCTGGATGATGAAGCAGGTGAAGTGTTCTTCCCAAAAGAAGCGGTTAATCATTCCTTCGAGCAGATGGGCTATGAAGGAGATTTCTCTGTAAAGACCTTCAGGAAAGGGAAGGTCTCATCCCAGTGGAAATACCTGCTCCATGTGGTTATCCACAGCTTATCAAACAAGCATGGTGGATGGGACCAGATTCCTGAGGATCTCTCCTTTATAGTTCATGGGATGGTTCAGGGGGTCAAGTTCAGGTATTCACAATTTGTTTATACTAATTTACTTGCAAACTTAGACTCCTTAGAGTATTACATGTTTCCTAGATATGTTCAACACATTCTTAACTGTGAACTGGGCTCACAGTTGAGGGAAACAGGCAATATTCTTAAACTGGGACAGATGAAGCCCGACATCTTTAAAATTATGAAGAAGCCAACTGTAGGCTTCTCAGGGGTAGAAACAGCCCTAGTCCCAAAAATGTTAGAGCTCATTGCTCAAGGTGACAACATAGCAGTCCAAGCTAGTGTTGAACCCACACCTACTGCTCTCCTACCCTCTTCACAACCTCCAATATTCATCACCTACAAAAGAAAATCCCAACGAACCCCTGCTCAGGCTATTGAGTCTGTGCAGGCCCCCAAATACTCAACCTTACAGGAAGAAGTGGACTCCAGAGCTCCCACTTCTCCTGAGGAGCAAACCACTCCCATTACTTTACCTATCAGGGTTGAGGTTCCTCAAGCTCAACCTGATGAGCTCATTAGCCCAACAACTGTAAGCTTTCACTCTGAGTCTCAACACTCAAGTGAACAACCTTCAGGGGACAGCTACCATCCCCAGCCTTTGGATCTAAACCAACCAATTCCCAACCTATCCTTTTACACTGATGAAGACTTAGGATTCAGTGAGTACCATGAGTCTCTCTTCTCCTCCCCTACTCAAAGAGAGATGAGTACCTCTGACTCTCCTCAGTCTATCCCTCATCAGTCACCTATTACTGAGGTGGACACATCTGAACCTGTTCAGGATGTCCATATGGAAGAGGCTCTCACTTTTGAAAGTGATTACATCATTAAGACCTCAACCATGGCAACTCAGCCCATTGGCTTCTTAATTGAGGTTGCCAGTGAGCAGAGGAAAACCAGCAGCCAAGAAACTCAAGCTGGTGGTGAGAGAGAGGACTTTGGTCCAATCCTCTCATCCCCCAGTGATTCTTCTGATGAAGATGAGGGGAATTTGAGACTAAAGGTACAACAATTGTCACAAACATGCACCTATCTAGTCTCTAAGGTTAGTCACTTGGAATCTCAGGTGACTACCCTGCAAAACAGGGTCAATGATCAGCAACTCCAGATTTCATATCTGCAGGAAAAACTAGCTGAGAGAACTTTAAGGAGAACTCAACCAGGAACACAAGAACCTGTGGAAGTGACTGATTTATCCTCCAGCTCACCTATGCAAGTGGGTGATGCTACCAAAAAGGGGGAGAAAGTTATCACAACCACAGAACCTGGGAGTTCTTCAAAGAGAATGGACATAGAGGACTCACCATCCTCACTTGCTGTTGTGCATTCTCAGCAACTTCCTCAAGTTCACATTAATGTGGACTCTATAGACTCTCTCATCAGGAGTTTCTTTGAGGAAGGTATACCAAGGGCTGTCTCAGTTCCACCACATGGAACTAGCAACTACATCATCAGATGGAAGTATGATGATGACAGAAGAGCCCTCATACTTCACAGAGTTCAAGGCCAACAAGAAGTCTTTCAGTTCCAAAGCCTGAGCTTCTATGAAGGACTGGATTTAGTCAACATGCCACTTGTCAATCCAAGCAAATCTAGACAAGCTGACAGGCTGGCTCAAAGAATCCAAGACAGGATCCTTGCAGAGTTCTCTCTAAGAAGGAGACTTAGGCAATCAGGCAATGTCATCGGTCAACTGGATGCTGAGGTGGACCCTAAGATTAGTTTCATAGGGGAAACCTTGGCTGAAGGCCCAGTGGCAGAACCTGAGACCCTTGTCTCACCATCAACAACTGCTGCAGAGGTCCAAACTCCATCTGAGACACCTGCTGGTGAAGGTGTTTCTCAGCCTCTCTCTGGCCAGAGCATGGAAGCTACACCAAGCAATGAAGGCCAAGCCTCAATCCACCCTGAGTCACAAAGGTCTGTTGGTGACAAAGGGAAAAGGATAATGACTCCTGAGGAAATTGAGGAGGAAGAGAGAGAGAGGAAAAGGAGGCTAAGGGGAGAAAGTTCTTCTGGGTCATCAAAATTCATGCAAGCTGCAATCAGGGCTGCCCCCAGACCAAATACTCAAAATGATGAACAAAGGGCAGTCAGGATTAATTATTTACAGACCAGGAACTATGATGTTGATGAAATCATCTCCCTCCCCTTAGAAGAGTTGAATGAACTGGCTGACATGGAAGTGTCAAGAGAGATAAAGGAGAAAGAGGATGCAAGGTTACTTCTCCAATTCAAAGAGGAGAGGAGACAGAAAAGACTTCACAAGCATACTCCCACTCTCTCTCCAGTTCAAGAAAGTCCTGCACAGGAAGATGTGGCTCCACAAGAACCTCAGGTAGATAAAGAAGAGGATAGAATCAAAATGATAAACTACCTGAGTGCCACAGGCTTCTATCAGGCAAATACACTTCTTCCCCTGTCCTATGACTTCATTGAGTTCGAGTACTTAAAGCAACTTGAGCTTGAGTTAGTCAAAGAAAGAAAAACAACCAAAAGGAAGCTAAGGGAAGAAGCTGCAAAGTCAAGAGCCATCATTCAAAAGAATGCAAAGAAGTCTGCTGACAGACAAAGAATGATGAGCTTCTTGAAGTCATATGGATTCTCCGGAAGGAGACTTGGTCCCATGTCTCTATCTACAATGGATGAGCATATAAGGGTAATCAAGCAGAAGATTAAAAGTGGTGAACTCATTGACTTGCACTCTCTTCCAAGTCAAGTCCCACCTGAAGTGGAGGTCAAGTTTGAACAACCAGAGACACCTGAACCAGAACCTCCAGCTGAGCCTCAGCAAACTTCATCTTCTGATCCAAGACAGGGTCAAACTCCCTCTCCTTCTAAACCTGTGAGGGAGGAACACCCAACTGAGAAAGACACTGATGATCAACATGGTGCTGCAGACCATCTTCTCAGTTAAAGACATTAAGAGGAAGAAGAAAATAGCCTCTAAACCAAAGACTAAAAAGAAGAAGCCAAAGTCATCTACCTCTACACCCCAGGCTGAATCAGATCAACCTGAGGAAGTGCATGATGAGGCAGCCCAATCAACTCCTATGCAAGTGGCTCCTCTAGCAACTGAGACACCCATCTTATCTTGGACTTACTCTACCAATCCAGAAAGATGGAATGTTATCAGAGATCAAGGTGTTGAAAATGTCTACTCATGGCAAGACATAATCAACTTACCTCTGCATGATCTCTTTGAAATGAGAAGATACTATGAGAGTCTTGATGATCCTGACCATCAAATGAAGAAAGGGATGGTCTTGATTATTCTGAAGACTACAAACATTTAAAGATCTTCTAAGTGTTTTGGTAGCATCAGCCTAGGGGGAGTTTGTAAGGATTCCTGAAGTCTGATGCAACCCAAAAACTGCCTAAGTGTTTCAGCAACATGCACTAAGTACTGAAGTGAAGAATGCTTCGGAAGAATTACACAAAGCATTAGAAAATACTCTAAGTGTAATATCTTCCGAAGCCAAGACCAATATCTTCCGAAGCCTAACATGAAGTCTTCCGAAGCTTGAAGAGACAAAGTCTTCCGAAGCTTCACCCTATGAAGAAAGATTTCTTCCGAAGACTTTTAGTACACATGCTTTATCTGATGTACTGTTCCATAAAGCACCTTTTCCGCTGCGTCTCTGATAAGTCACCAACTTACAAGAGTTGGTGAAAAGGTCCATGCTTTTGGTAACTGTACATTGAGGTCTTGAGTCTGAAACTTTCCACTTTATGTACTTTATCCTTTTTGTAATGAATAAGGATGTGAGCTATGGCATGTCATAGTCACAAGGTCAAAAGGCAGATATGCCTTTTGATCCTACAATTGATTTTGTTAGTGTCTAGTCAATTGTATCCAGCTGGCTTTCATAGTATAGCCGGCTGTAGGTTGTAGTATAAGTATTCCAAGTTCTTGTATCTTTCTTTATGCTTTGTAACACTTGTAAAAGAACTTGAGAAAGCAATATACTGCTCCCTTGAAAACTATACTCTCTTGTTCTGTCTCTTGCGTTACTTGTGTTCTCCGTATCACCTTTGGTTACCTAGTTCACTGTTTGATTAAGTTTAGTTAATCTTCTCATTGTGTTGTTGTGTTGTAATTGTGTTCAAGCCCTTAAACGATCCTGCAATAAATAAATTAGTGTTTTATTAGATTTCAAACTTTCACGGGTTATCGGTTTTTTAGGTACCTACCTGGGTTTGAAACCACAATCTAATCGAGAACTTTATACGTATTATAGGAACTAGAAACCAAACATATATTAGTATAACCGGTTCTAAACAGTTAGACCCAACTGGCTCTTTCAGTTGAAAAAAATGATTTGCAAAGAGAATGATATTTAAATTCCTTGCTTGTAAAGTAATATTTTATTTAGCCAAATGTGTTGATATGTCTTTAAAAGAAAAAAAATAAAAGATTTTCCATTGTGAAATACTTTAACTGTTCAAAACAAATGGTACCAATAGTTGTGGTCGCACGCCTAAGATGTCCTCAAACAGAGGGTGTGACATTTATCCTCGCCCACTACTAATGTGGTTCAACCACCTAATGCCACCACCTTTAGCCACACTACACAACATTCAATCATTGTTGTCTAATTCAATCTTTGCATACCACCACCACATTGATCATATTCCCACTACTACCATATGTCGTTATAACCACCATCGCACTACTACCTTGATACTCGATCACCACACACCATTGACTGCCATCAACATATCAAGCTATCTCTTGTCCTCTATCCCACTCCTTTGAGGCCGACAACAAAAAAAATGAGGGGAGGTTTTTAGAAAGCTGATTGTTAGATATTTTTCTGTTTAAGTTTTAAATAAATTAATTTCTTAAATTTTTATTGTTCAAATTTGAATTTATCCCTTAAAGTCTCTAAATGAATAAAATTACTTAAGTCGCTTTAAAAACAACCTTTTTAAAGGGTGTACACAAATGTACAAATGTAAAAACAAAAATTGATTACACTGATAACACTTTGCTCATGTAAAATAGTATAGATAAAAAACAATAAAAAGTTTGTGAGATAATATATATGTAAACAAAAAGTTCTACATATATGCTATTCATTTTAACAAAAAGAAAATCATATGAACGACCTCTACATATGCACCGAGTGTGCTAGGGGCCAATGTTTATTGCACAAATATATTTATTTTAAACAACTTTAATATAGCAGCATTTGACTCGAGGATATATCATGCAAACATTACAAAGTAACATAGCTTGCTTTTCTTATGGTATCAAACCCATTGCAATTACAATTATAATTACATATTACATATAATATTAATAAAGCGATGTAAAACATTTTACGACCCTTCTAATCAAGATTTATACTATGTGCACTGTCGTGACTATTTTACATCCGTCTTGAAGTACGAGCAAGTTATTATTAGACATGAATAGTATTATTCTTATTGTTTTTTTAACATAAATTGTTTAAGAGATTATTTGATGGTTTGTCTTTTATTCTTCCATCTTTCAATCTGATGTCGTATTTTATACTTTTATATTAAAACTAGTTCACAACTCAAGTCACTTTTCCGACTCCTTTTTGAATTTATTTTCTTATATTATTTATTATTTTATTTTTATAGTTTTACTCATATTTTATTTTCTTCTTATAGGTTTTTTATAAAATTCTAAATGTATAGCTATGACGTATTTATTTTAATTTACGTTTTGGTGTAAATTTTATTCAAACTGAGGTGTGCGTGATAATATAAAAATAATTAAAAGAAAAACATATTTTTATACTTATTAAAAGAACAATAAGGCATGAATAGTGTCATTTTTGTTTTTAAGTAATTTTTTAATTTCCAACTTTCTTATTTAATTTAAATTTTTTATTCGAAATTTTCTACTTTAAAGTTGTAATAATTTTATATTTTGTTATACTCTTATACGTGATGCCCAAGTATGTTTATAAAATAAAACATAATTTTTTTCTTTACATTAGCTTGCATATTTGTTGAAGCTTATTTTCACAACACTATGACATTCTTTATAAACTTCATACATATATTTACGACGTGTTTTTTATCAACGTGTACAAAACATGAATTGTTTTAACACTAGCTTCCGTGCAACTCAAACATTTATATTCACAATAACGTTATGTTGTCTAACTTGAACTATCTTTATAAAAAGTTTATTTTTACATAAAAACGACCGACTAGATTAAATATATTTAATAATTTTCCACCAAAAGTAATAAAGTAACAAAAGTTAACAATATAATGCTATGATTGAAGTCGCTTGGACTTTGTGACGAAAAGCAAAAGACAAGAAACTATTTGAGGACTTTACAAATTCTTGACTACCAAAAACCAGCACACAAGAAAATTTCATGGGTTTGTGTTTTGATTCAAACCCGATGTAATCCTACGCCACCTGTTTCTGAAATCTAGAAAAAGGGTCTTCAAGAATATAAGTTTTTATTTTTTTAATGTTGATCATTGAATCTTTAAATAATCAAGACCCATTTGTGAGATCTCTAAATTTTTTTGAAATATCCACTCTTATTAACCCGTGTCGTCGTACTCTTTTCACACAAACAGCATCCGATTCGTGTGGAAATACATATAAACTCCATTGAAGAAGATCGAATCAAGTAAACCCATCTGCTAATTCGTGTTTACAAGGGGAAGTTATGGATAATAACATCAGTTGTGAGATGAAAGTTGAAACAGGGGATGCAGGCTATGTGCTTGAAGATGTGCCTCACTTAACTGATTACATCCCTGATCTCCCTGTAAGTTTATATGCATCTGTGATTTGCATAGTCTTTGATTTGATTTGTTTGTGTTGTTTATGAGAGAAATGGACTGTTGTTGCTTTGACTTTTGGGTTGGTTGAGGGTTTTGTTTTTGGTTGTTTTACTTCTAGAAGGGGTTCTAGAAGTGTGTTGTGTGGGTCTTTTTGGATCTGTTGTATAATGATGTGAATCGATGTGATGAACTTGTTTTTAGGGTAAGATACTCTGAGATTTTGGATGTTAAATAGAATAAAATGGTGAGATTATGGGCATGTGGTTGATCAATTCAAGAAGTGATCAAAGAAACATATTTCTGAAGATCAGTTTCTTTAGTTTAGGCGATACCTATATAGCACCCCTTGAACGCATGAACACGACTCGTTTAAGAACTCAATTGTTCTGCAAGGATCCATTTCCTAGATGAACAGTATTCAATATTTCAATGAACATGTTCTAATGTCACTTTGTTATTTAATTTCTGCAGACTTATCCTAATCCGCTGCGTTCTAATCCTGCATATTCGGTTGTGAAGTAAGTTACATTTGCATAATTGCATCTATTGCCCCTCAAGAAATCTGTTAATGAAATCTTGTAATTATTTTTTATCGGATCTGTTTATGATATCAATCTCTAACCCATGATGGATCACAGGCAGTACTTTGTTGATGCGGATGATACCGTGCCTCAAAAGGTAGGTTGCATAAAGTTTTCTTCTTAGTATGTAGCATCTATAATATTGACAGTTTTTTTCATAGTAAATACTAATCCAATTTTCAAGTTTGACCATTGACACATGATGCATGTCTATTTTGTTATGACTTCCTGTAGGTTGTTGTCCACAAGGACGGTCCAAGAGGAATACACTTTCGACGTGCTGGGCCTCGTCAAAGGGTATGCTGTTTTGATTTATCTGGTCATGAATGAGTTCATTTGGCTTATGTTGTATACTTGTATCTCTAATGGTTGAAAAACTAGAAATTAGCAGAAAAGAATATATGTCAAATGGGTGGAAATTTTGACCTATTTACTTATGAATAGGTTGATTTGGATTATGCTTTATCTCTTATGCATATAATGGGTTAATTATAAGAAGCTGGCTTGAAAGGAAAAATTGTCAAATGGGTTGAAAGGTGCCCATAAGTTTAAATTTGATGCCCACAACCTCCTAAATTGCTTTGTCCAGAAAGTAAGATTATAATTGTAAATAATTAATGCCATCACATTTCAGGTATAATTTAGTGCAAAAAATTTGGACCAAAAGTGCTTAAGGCCTCACCCACCCTTTACAAAAGTTGCTCGTTCTGACCCATTACCATTTTACCCACCCCGCCCATTTTGCTACCTCTGTAAGGAACATGTTTGGATCACTAAATTGGTTTTGCTAAATTAGAGTTTTGATTGATGCAGGTTTATTTTGCACCAGATGAAGTGCATGCTGCTATAGTAACATGTGGCGGTTTATGTCCTGGGCTAAATACAGTGATCAGGGAAATTGTTTGCGCACTTTATCACATGTATGGTGTCACCAAAGTTCTTGGGATTGATGTAAGTCCTACTATTACTATTATTTTCTTTTTGCATCTGATATGCATTTTCTATTAAGGGACTCAATATTGAACCCTTTGATTTGATTATCAACGCATCAACAGAAATTGATTAGTTAATTTTCAAATTATTTTTATGATGAGATTCATCTTGTTTAAACATTGCAACATATTCTTTTCTTATTGATGAATTTTTTGCGATCTATTTTTATAAATGTATTTCTTCATTGCCCATATGCATCTAATTTGCGGTATATATTTGTTAAAAACAAGTCCTATTTCAAGATTTGAACCTGGATAAATTTGTTGTTCCTCTATTGCCCTTCTTTTATGAACATGTTGATAAGTCATTTTTGTTAATTTTGTATTTTATCATGCAGAGGTTCTAAAAAACACCAAGCTAAGTTCTAGCCCCAAATTGCTAAAGTGGTTCATTTACATGTAGACTCACATAAGATTATGTGAACATATAATAGTAAAACTTTTAGTACTGTATTACTTTGATAAAGTTATTTTTGAATAACTAGTTTCATGTATTTCTTTTCATTATCTAACATAATCAGTATACAATTAATGCTTTGTACAATTTGATGCGGCAACCATCTTTTAGCTTACAGCCACCAAATTTGATACTAAAAACATTTTTGGCGGACCCTTTCTTTTGGGAGAAGGGAATATCATGAAGTAATAATAATAAAAGTGTTATTGGATTTTAATAATCTCAAGTTTCATTTATTGGCCAGGATTAATCCCAACTTAGTAAACACTTAGTAATGTTTACTGATACTCCCAACTTTAAATTTATTTTTCCTCCAACGATCCCTTACTAACTGAGACTTAACCCCGTTAGTTTTTTGATGGCGTGGACTGTTTTTGTGGCCAAAACACTAAACAGAAAGTTGAAATCTATCATCAGGTCTGTCAATTTGAAACTTCCGCACCCAAAAACCCGTCAATCTTCACCTTCTGATTTGAACCACCAAACTCGTTAGAGGTAGATTTCAGGTGATAATGGAGGTTAGACAATGGAAAACGGACCTAACTGAGACTAGACGGTGCTGGAGTTGAAAAATGGCTCAAAGTTGGCCTCATTTCATCAAAAAAACTAACGATAATTAACTCTTAGTTAGTAACGGATCATTGAAGGAAAATAAGTTTAAAGTTAGGAGTGTCTGTAAATATTTCATGAGTTGGGATTATTCCTGGCTAACAAATTAAAGTTGGGATTATTAAAATCCAATAACCCTAAATAAAAAGTATTGCATGGATAATACATTTGTATGCAGAAGATTCACTATTATTCGAAGACATGGTTCATTATTGTTACTCTGATTATTCTTTTAAAAACCTAAAATACAAAGATGTAGTAATCATGTAACTTTTGACATTATGGCATCAATGTCTAATTTTTAAAATAATATCTTTGTGCAGGGAGGGTATAGAGGTTTTTACTCAAAAAACACCATCACTTTGACTCCAAAGGTTGTGAATGACATCCATAAACGTGGTGGTACAATTATTGGCACCTCTCGTGGGGGCCATGATAAACCAAAGATAGTGGACAGTATTCAGGACCGTGGTATCAATCAAGTGTGTTTTCATTTAATCTCGTGTGTATTGTAGCTTCTTTTTAGCTTTCACTTGTTTAATTTTACAAAAGTTTTGACGATGAACCTTTATCGTTTTTTTGTATCAGGTTTATATAATTGGAGGAGATGGTACTCAAAAGGGAGCAGCTGTTATTTATCAGGTAACTAAATGATATACTGTTTCCCTTATGAAGCCCAGGAGTTCTATAAACCTTAAAGAGAATTTGTTGAACTAGAGATGCATCAACTCAGTTTAGTTATTGACCCTGCAAAGCTAAGATAATATAGAAAATAACATTCTATTTTGCGCAGGAAGTGAGAAGGCGTGGGCTTAAAGCTGTAGTGGCTGGATTCCCAAGACAATTGATAATGACATTCCGGTACTTTAAATACTATTTCTTCATTATCTACATTTTGTTATTGTTGTCTACCTAAACATTGGTCGATTTGGATTTACACATTTGGTTAACCACTTTTCATTACTTATCTACCTAAACATTGGTCAATTTGGATTTTATTTTATTTTAAACCATCTAAATGGGTATAAATAAAAAAAACTTAGCTAACAAAGTCTAATGAACGAGTCAGAAGACACACTAAGGGGTTGTTTGTTTTGGTCTGACCGACCTAACTCGGCTGACTCGGTCAGCGGGTCAGCCCGTTGATACGCGAATGGAACATCTGACCAGGTCATATGGTCTGACCCAGACTTGAAAAAAGAAGTTGCTGACCCATTCTCCCCTTCCCCGATCGGCGCCTCTTTCCTCCCCCTGAGCTCTCGGTCGCTTCATCCCCTCCTCCGGCACTCTCGATCGGCCACCTCCCCTCCCCCTGACTCTCGGTCGGCTTCATCCCCTCCCGACCGAGCCCTAACCGAGCCCTTCCGCGCACTCGATCGGTCCTAGGGATTGAAAAAGAACGACGGATTTGTTACGGCGGTTGGAGTAATGGTTAGGGTTAGGGTGAGCAGGCAATAAAGCTGATGTTTTGGGGCAGTTGAAGGTGAAAGAAGCCATTGGTGAGCAGAGAGGTTGAATGAAGGTTGTTGGTGAATTGCAATGGCGGGGGGGAAATAAAGGGGTTGTTGTATGGATTTGGGGGCGGTGGGATTGAGAGAAAGAAAGTAGAATTTGTGTTAAATATATATATATATATATTACAGGTGGTGGTGGGATCCTGCTCTTATTTTAGGTTGGGGGGGGGGGGGGTAGAAACGTTATTGGATCCGAGCAAACAACCAAGTTTCAGTCAGATGCAGGCTCAGTCAGAACCTCTTACTGAGTCAGGTTCTGACTCAGTCAGATCTTACTCAGTCAGCGCAATCAAATAGCCCCTAAGTGTATTCAAGTGCTTAGAACTTTCTGCTTATAAACATTTAGATTATTGTTCTAATAGTATAGGTTCTCAAATCATATGAAAACATTATTTAGACAAAAATAGTGTTGATCAATAGACCCAACTTGACCATTGTCCCCCCTCTACTAGAGCCTTGTAGGTGGCATAATGGACAAATCAGGTGAGGTGGTACATGTAAAAATGGAGTTGGTGGGGCTGACCCACCGGCCACCCATACTTCTTTTGTTTATTTTTTTATTTTATAAATAATTAATTTATTAAATAAGATACTGGAACTTTTTTAAAGTAATGATACCTTTTTAGAATAAAGTAATTTAGGAGGTTTTAAGCACTTAAGTATACTTTGTGTGGCATTTTCTGTTTAAGTTGTTAGCTTTATTCTTTTTGCCTTTTTGATAAAATGTAATTCTGATTGTCCCATTTTTACAAAAGCTGGTTGAAATTGCCAATCAAAGTGAGTGAAGGCATAAGCATGATAAATGAAAATGATACTTTAGGCTTAACTTATGTGGGATATCTCAATCCCTCAAATCAGTATTGTACATAATGAGAAGCTTTTTCCACAATATTAAGTTAACCAAATGCTTAACGTCTCACATAAAGCTGGTCACTTGTTCAGGATAGATCTTTGAACAATGCTTACGCCTTACGTGTCTATTGGTGTTTATTCCAGGTCATTGATAAGTCTTTTGGTTTTGACACTGCTGTGGAAGAGGCTCAACGTGCCATTAATGCTGCACATGTGGAGGCTGAAAGTGCTGAGAATGGCATAGGGGTGGTCAAACTTATGGGACGCTATAGTGGTATGCCTATTTTAAATTCTTCTTATTTTAGAAAAAATTCTTCAAGTTACAACAATTATCACTTTAAAGTACATAATCAAAAAATGGTCACTTGGTTGAACAACTAGCTGTGATTAATGTTTTTAACTAAATTGCTAGTGGTCATGTAATTACTGTGTTTCAGGATTCATCGCAATGTATGCAACTTTGGCAAGTCGAGATGTTGATTTATGTTAATTCCTGAATCACCTTTTTATCTTGAGGGAGAAGGTGGACTTTTAGAATATGTAGAAAAACGTCTTAAGGACAATGGACACATGGTCATTGTTGTAGCAGAAGGTGCTGGTCAGGAGCTGCTTGCTGCAGAAAACTTGAAAACTTCAACTGCAAAAGATGCTTCCGGAAATAAACTACTTCAAGATGTCGGATTGTGGATTTCTGATAAAATTAAGGTATCCATGCATATAGTTTTGACTAATATGCCCTTTGATGACTTTACTAAAATACCCTTTTTTGTAGGCTCACTTTGCTAAAATTCCTTCCATGCCCATTACTCTTAAATACATAGGTAATTCCTCTGTTTCAAAAACACAAAAAATACAATTCTTTTTATGATTTTGAAGGTAATGTAATAATATTATTTTAATTAATCTATTCTTATTTGAATGCATAATTCTTTACTGCAGATCCAACTTACATGATCCGTGCGGTTCCAAGTAATGCATCTGATAATGTATACTGCACTCTCCTTGCTCAAAGTTGTGTTCATGGAGTGATGGCGGGCTACACCGGCTTCACAAGTGGGCTTGTCAATGGTAGACAAACTTATATTCCATTTAATGTAAGTTAAATATGATCCCATACCTTCATTCTTGTGTAATATTTTTCCATAATTACTTCAAAAATACATGTCCAAACACCCCTTCGTGAACCATCGTATGTTTTCATGCAGCGTATCACTGAGAAGCAGAATAACGTTGTGATAACTGATAGGATGTGGGCAAGGCTTCTGTCAT
This sequence comes from Flaveria trinervia, assembly GCA_025506515.1. Classification (NCBI taxonomy): domain Eukaryota; kingdom Viridiplantae; phylum Streptophyta; class Magnoliopsida; order Asterales; family Asteraceae; genus Flaveria; species Flaveria trinervia. The sequence goes on from CM046448.1 coordinate 7,963,120, forward strand.
CCACCAACCAACCAAGCTTTTTGCGACCCAAAGACGTTATTGAAGTCCAGAAACAAGAAGAACCACCAAGTCATTTATTGGATGGAGACAGCAGCAAGCCAAATGACATCTAAATCAAGAAATTAGAAAGATTCGCCAATTTAATGCACAAAAATAATAGCACTGCAAATTTGGTTTTGTGGATGCGATTCATCATGTTTTTGCAGAATTTTCAAGATAATGTTACTTGTTCTTGACTGGATTGATCATGGATTTAAGTCTCTTTGCAGGAATGAAAAAAAAACTGCATAAAACTGAGTTTTGTTGTGTTGGGATCTTAGTTATTGGTAGTCAAGTTAGAAAGTTAAAGCTTCAGTTTGTGACTGGTGTTGTGTTTGATGGTTTAGGTGGCTTTGTTGATCAGATATCCTGATCTGTTATTTTTGTGTGGATGAATGTCACAAAACTTGGATTCTTCAGGTTATTTTAAAATTTCATTTTTTTGGGTCACTTGATCAAGACGTCAAAAATGTAGTTTTTTGTGATTTCAATGACCAATTTTGAACGTAATTAAGTATAAATGTGTAATGACCAATGTAAAAATATCAAGATAAATTTGCTACTTTATTGCATTAGTCTGTATAGATGTACCTATAAAACATGTCGTTACTGGTGGATTTTGAGCAACTTTGACCAAGGGTGTATGTTTCTAAAATTTTGTGTCAATTTTACCAATCACTGATTGAGATTTGTTAAAGTCTACATTAGGATTCATATGAATAAGAATCCAAGAATATCGCAAGCATTTTGAATTTTGATTGAAACTATAGACTTAAAGCATTGTATTATTTATATAATACTAATACTAATTTGCAAGTTTTGTGTGCATCATGGGTGGTACCACATGCTTAAATGGGTTGTACCATCTTTTTTCTTTTATATATTAATCTTTAACTTTTCCGTTTTAACCCACTACTTTTACATATTTAACAATTTGGTCCCAATAAAATTTTACTTTCAAATTTGGTCACCTATGCTTTTCATATTTACAAATTTGTGTTTTACGTTTTAGTCTTAATGTTGCGAGTTAACACGCCGCAACTTATGTGTGTGGTTTGACATTTGCACGCTTATTCTTTCTCGTTTAACGACCTTGTCACAACGTGCTGGTCCTAGGTAAACTTAGTGTTTTATATGTTTTATGTTTCGCCTGCGTGGTTTAATATTTTTACGTCTACTTTTCGTTCAGTTTATTTCTTTGTCTTTTATTTATTTTTCAATGAGTTTTTGGTTATTGGTGGTCGTTGACGGTAGTGTGTCATTAGTGCTACCCGGTACGGGTTTATGCCCCCGCTGTAATGCGTGGGCTTAATACTAGTTAGTTTTAATTTGTATCTAGTCTACGGGTTAAAATAAGCTTTGCAAAGAGTTTCCCATGCCTATACATCCAGGGTTCCATCTTTATTTATGGTTATATACTATTAACTCTATTCACTTCAAAAGGTATCAAAAATGGTACAAACCATAGCTCCACCATCGTTTTCTTGGAAGAATGGTCAGCACAACCGTTACTATTCTAGAGATGTTTAGATCCAGGGTTATGTTTAATGACATCTCCTGGTGTACCTATAATAGCCTCCTTCAATTTCATGTTCGTTTAGTAGGGTGCACAGTCTAACCTTATGATTATTATGTGAAAAGGTATTTAGTAACCATGTTCATCTGATTTCACTGACATTAATCATTAAAGGGAATTATCAGCAAGGTGAGGTTTACATGATTGACTCATGCTTTAAAAAATCAATGTTCTTCTCGAGTTCTCGTGCATTGGTTAATATGGTATGGGCGAGTTAGTTTGTTCACTTAACCATATAATAAATAAATACCAACTTAAAAATAAAAATGACAATGTTGCACAGTAACAAACAGGGTTACTTCCTAGGAATGTATTCTTAACTAATTATAACAAAAGGTTCAAAATTAGCTTAACAAGATCATTTACTCAAGAAATCTTGGAAGTAGCTCCAAGATGGCTTGTTCTATCAGTACTTATAACAACCGTTGGTAAACAAGAAGGGATCACAAACGCCACGCCCAAGCAAACAACAGCCAGGATCACAACCCACCAGGCTTCGTGCGGAATACCTAACACCAGTTCATCACAAACTGCCATCAAAATAGAAAAAGAAAATCATTAGATAGAGTTAGAAGCCCAAATGGGTCAAGTGGGTTTTAATACCTGGTCAAAACGGATAACTTATTTTCATCTAGAGACAAGTAATGTGTCAAACATGGCTACAATTGTTTACATTGTTTCACTGATAATCTCATTTTTTTTAATTTGTTCTTTGTATGGCTAACTTTCTTTTTTTACTCATTTGACCCGTTGGAGATAAAACATATCACAATTCAAATTTATAAGAAAATGGGTTGAAATTGCCATATTTAGCACAAGTATAAAAAAATAACATGGCATGAATATTTTTAAACATATAATCAATTTACAAGAGGGAATTATATAAATTGCTATATCATATTACTTGTGACAGAAGGCAGCGGATCAAGTAATTGTAAAACTATTGGATCTGTTTATAAAGAGGAAATGGCCTACTTTCTAGAAAGATGATAAAGAGTGATTATCTTAATTTCATGTATTAGATCAACATTAAACATTATAACATTATAACACAATAAATAAGGAGTGATATGATCAATATAACAGAGTTCATGAGATGAACGTTACCTATGTTATAAATGACTATTTCCCTCTCCTTTCCATTAGGAATTGCAACCACCCCTTCGGGTTCAACGGTCAATACAACAAATGTTTCACTCTAGAACAAGAAGACATAATCATCAACTCTTTCAACACAATTTATGACAAATAATTACAAAAAATCATACTATAAACATAATATCTTATTTTAACTAAAATCAACTTAGGAGGTTGAGTCAACTTTAACCCATTTGACCCATTTCAATTTTAGGGAAGTTTCTAATAATTGACCTATTCAGCCATTAGAGATAAAATTTTACCCATGTCAACGTATCTTCAAGTAAATGGGTTGAAATCGCTGCCTTTAAAACAACACAACAAAAAAACTTGAATCTAATCTCAAACCTGATCATTTTGCCAGCCTGCATCATCATTCTTAAAAATCAGTTTTTCAGTATTCAGCAATTTCTGTGGTTCTTTAGCAATAACTCCGAGTCTCCTCTCTTAAGTTGTAATGAAAAGCTAGCAGGTATCTGGTTTAAAATGTATTAAGATTAGTTTAATTACAATGCAGGCACACGAAATAATGATGATTTATTGTACCTACAGAAGCTGGATATGATATCTTGACTTCATACCATGTGCTTGGTTTTAGCCCTCGAATTTGGTAGATATGGGACCCACTTTGTAATGGCATAGTTTCTTTTTTAATTCCATGCCAACATTCAAAATATTACCATAAGCCCTGTAACATTTACAGCATAACCATATATAAATAAATAGATATTAATGTTGTCAAAAGTAAACAAAGACTGTGAATTCAGTAAACAAGTATGCAAGAAAGTACCTGCTTATGACTTGTAGCATAACCAGGCAAAGCAAAATGCAACAATCTTGAGTGCTTGCATGCACCATTCTTGCAGTAGGATCTTAGTAACTTGAAAGCCAAGTTAATGGTTCTACTGCATTCAAATTGTATTTTTCAATTCAAATCCAACTCATTGTCTACATCAGCAATTCTCTAATGTACAAATTCAACAGCCTGTCATGTTAGGTTTCTGTTGTTTTAACAAACTTAAACATAATTCTCTCCATTTTGAAGATGAATGTTTTCAATTACTTAACAGAAAAAATTATAACTTTACTTGCCAAGTCCTAAGCAGTGGAAAATCTAGTCAACTTATGTTTTGCTAATTACTTTTACTAAAATCATCTGTATTTCCAACTTGAGAAAGCTAGCCAAGGCTAAGACGCAAGAAATAAGAGGAAAATGAAAATAATGAGATAACGACAGGAACAACAGTTGTATTCGGTAAGCTAAGATGAAAAGGCGTGTTTAAATAAAGTTTTAAAGCATCTAATTATTTTAGGTGCTATTGTTGTTCAACACATTTTTGCATCTTTGGAAGGGCGTGGCGCTGCTCGTCAACAAAAAGATTACCACTTTACCCTTCGGTAACTTGTTAACTCGGTTCATCAAGCGCTCATCAAACAACTATCATTAACATTGTCACATATGCAATTTGATGGATCACGGATGTTCACACAAATCACAATAACAAACAGCAACAGTACCAATTTGAAGTTTTTACAACCTACCCTATTCATTTACATCATATACACACCACAATCTTTTAGTGGATTTGATAATTGTGGATAGAAATTGCATACAGACATACATGAGTGATGAGATCATGAACTCTTTCTTGACGCTTTGCATCTTAATAAAGGAATCAAGGTACCTTTGCAACCAATTTAAAGTATTTAAATAACCTAAGTAGAACATATAAGGATACATCGGAGAAATCGAACATAAATCTAACAAATGTAGCAGAAATCTGTGAAATAGAGACATAACTCAAATAAAGACTAATTTCCGACCGATTCTCCGTCACCGTTGGATCAGCCGGCGTTGCTTGTATACAGAGGAGACGGTGAAGATGAAGAAGAGGGTGCTTGAAATTGCTCGTAACAACTATGAATGAGACAAACACTCAAATTGAGATTAGGGGTTGATTTGTTTTATAAAAAAGTGTTGAATTTCCGTTTTTCTTCCAATCTTTTTGTTCATGCTTATCATTTTCATTCAAAATTTCTTTTTCCTGCATTTGGCTTTTAAATTCTTTAAAAATTTTACATTTTTATGAAAAAAATTAACTTTGTTAATTTAAATCGTTAAACATATAAAGTGATAAAATTATCATTTGAACTACAAAACAAAATCTCTTAATTATATAACTATAAACGAATGAAACTCAATCACAATATAAGAGAGATGTCGACTAGAGACCATGGTCTCTGTTGTACTACCCCTTCACAATGGGTCTTTGATCACCCGTGATGAAACTCACAAGCTCGTGATCCAATCATGATGAAAAGTTAGAATATAAAATGTTCAATTTAGATTTCGTGAATGGAACAATAACACATGAATGAAGTTTAACATCAATATGTTAACATAATTTCGGTACTTGTCTTTATATACAAAATTATATAATTAACCATTTTAATGATAAATGGTTTAACATTTTGGATTCGCAAAGTTAACTTTTATGGATAAAAATGACAATTTCTTATAATCTTGAGGAGTTAGATTCAAATATTTTTTTAAATAAAAATAACAAATATGATCAAACCACAAACCACATAGAGGAAAACGACAATACACTTTATAAAAAATAAAGTAAATTACGTAACTAATGGTAAATTATGATTTTAATATTCTGAAACCTTTAAGAGTATTCAATGGTGACTTCCATCTCTATCTGTATATTTAACAAAAATTATTATTTTCTAACTTTACTTGTAAACTTATAAAAAACTCTTACATCAGATTCTTCATATTTATTACCATCCAATAAAACAATATATTTTTATACATATATTCTCTTTCTACCACTCACAGATACTATAATATAAAAGATGTAACATTGAAAAGTAAAACCCAAATACGGGGAGTGGTTTGTTATCCCTTTAAAATACGGGGTTGTTAGAGATAGGATTGGATTAGTTTTTTAATGTTTTTTTTAATTTGAGTATGACGATCAAGATGAGGCATTTATTATGAATGATCTCGTAAATAAATAATCACCCAATCCTCTATCCGATCATATTGAACAATAAGTATTTTATTGATCTAACAAACGAGCAAAAATACAAGTATTTTATCAAAAGAGCTTGTGTACAAAACCAAATCAACCCGAGTCCATTAATTTTCTGCCATCTTTTGTACATTGTCAATTATCTGAACTTATATGCGCTCAAGTTAAAGTTCTCACTTCTCACTTCTCATGGTTTTCAAGCCACATTTTGAATTATGCATGAAATACTTTACTCACTAATTAAGCATATGATCTACTCAATATAACACTATGTTTTATGTTTTTTAGTAAATATTGTAAACCTTTTAGGGTAAGAATTGCAAGACAAAAGGACACCTGTGTTTTTATTAACTTTACGAATTTAAAAAGATGAGGCATAGACCTTTTTAAACAATTTTGCTCTCAATTAATGTCTTAAATGGTAAAGTACGTATTCGATCTATCCATGTGTATAACTCTTGAATTTACTTAATACATCACTTTGTTTATGATATTTTCTTGTCAGTTATAAACTTTCTTATTAAAACAATTGGTTACCTAGTCAACAGAGAGTAATGCGATACAAACATACCGTCATATTAAGTAAATTAAAATGTTACACACGTGAATAAATAGAAAGTCAAACACCATACCGTGAAAAACATTAATTAAGAGCAAATCTGTCAAAAACTTTACACTGCATCTCTTTAAATTCGTAAAGTTTATAAAAACACACGTGCATTTTATTTTACTCTTCTAACCCTATAAACTTACAATATTTATAAATTTACACTCAGCATCTTGCTTTTACTCCATTAAACATGCAACTAATTGAATAAATAATTTCCTACAATAACAAGCAAAACTGCAGAATAACTACAATAACTTGCGAACTAAAATTAACACTATCATACTAGTAGTAACATATACACAACACAAAAGGACATCAAATATTTGAAAAAAGAATAATTTAGTAGCTAAACTTTACTAAACAGTATAGGGACATAATCCGTAAAACCTAAAAGATTAAGGACGTAAACTGTATATCTTAAAAAGAAAAAGACAAAACCGAACAACAATAGTATAAAGTTTAAACATTAATACAAAAGGGGAGAAAGAAGAGTGATTAAACAAACGCACATATGATATGATACCCGCCTAAACAATCGGTGAGAAATTGTGAAGACCTTACGCTAACACTTTGCAACTTCGAAGATCCAACACAATGGTACGTAATCTCTTCTTCAACCTCATGTTATTCAATTTCAATACTAATTCATCGATTTGATTGTGTTCTGCAGTTCTCAATTGCTGCAATCAACGATACAGATTCGAAGGATCAGTGGGAGCCCCTTGCCCCTACCAAAGAAGCTCAGGCAAACCCTAATTCTCTAGTTGTTTGTTTAGATGTGGATATGAACATGTGGTTGTATGTACGTGTTTGTTGGTTGATACAGTTGTTAATTGGGGTTTGTTGTGCGTGTTATTGCGTGGCTTGTTGCCTTGTTTAGCTTTCACACTGGAAAAGGCCTGAAAGACTGAGTAATTGTTAATCTAATGGAAGGGAAAAAGTTGTAGGCATTAGGATGCTGGTTTTGGGATTGAGTCTCTTGAAATGGGGTTATGCTTAAAGGGTTATTGTTACATATGCAAGTTTGTTGTGTAGATGGGGTTTCTAGGGAAGTTAGAATTCAGAAACAACAGCTGCGGATGGTGCTAAAGTTTTCTCTTATTATGTGAAAGACTAAATGCTAATAAGGATAATGTGGTTCTCTTTTTTGGAATTGAAGGAGTATGTATGGTCCTGATGTGTATAAAGAGTGACAATGTCACATTTATCTAAAGCCCATTAGAACGAATGATGATATTGGTTTGAAATAAAGGCTATTCTGATAATGTTTTTTTTCTTCTAACGGTATAGTGGTACAGGGCTGCTTTTTAATAGACTCGTCATTTGTACCGTGAGGAAACCCTACATGCATGCTTATACTGAAATATACGTGTTTATGGCATAGATTCATGCGGTTATGTTGCTAAATGGTATTTTATATTCCTTTTTTTAAGCATTAACCGATTAGTGATGACAGAATGAAGGTGTGATATGTGTCCAAAACATGTTCACATTAAACTGAAGCAAGAAAATGATGTATTAGCAATTGATTGACTTTATCTACATTCTATGCAACCAGGAATTTCGTCTTTCACAAATCTATCAAGAAGGACTCTTGAAGTTACAATCAAAGGAGTATGAAAAGGCCCGTGAACTTCTAGAAAGCGTGTTAAAAGATGACCTTCTTCCAACTGGCCAGGTTAAAATTGGTTTCTAGAATTCAACAACTTTATCAACTTGATAATACCACTTGATTTCTTAGATTTCTTAAATATCTTTTTCATGTCAGGTTGCTAATGGTGGTAGTGATGGCCATTTGTTGCAACTGAGGTTAGTTCACTTCCTATTTATGTCATTCACTTGTAGCTTCTTGGTTTTGGGATGGCATTATGTTTGTGGTAGTTATGCTACACATTTCGAATAAATGCTTGGTTTGTCTACTTACATGTTTTGATATATTGAATTCATTTCATAAAGCTTTGATCTGAACTAGCATTGAACATCTGTCTTACCAGAGTGCATATGTTTTATTCACAGATTTTTGACACTGAAAAATCTCGCCACTGTATTTCTTCAACAAGGTCCAACCCATTATGAAAGTGCACTACAATGCTATCTTCAAGCTGTAGATATTGATTCCAAGGATTCTGTAGTATGGAATCAGCTGGGGACATTGTCATGCTCGATGGGCTTGTTGAGCATCTCTCGCTGGGCATTTGAGCAAGGGCTTTTATGTAGTCCCAACAACTGTAAGTGTTCAAACTCTAAACATATTTTTGAATTGGGGAATTTTCTTTTTTAGATGTATTACATGTAAGATTAATGTTTAATACATGTATGGTTGATGCATTTAGGGAATTGCATGGAGAAACTGCTGGAAGTTCTTATTGCTATTGGTGATGAGGTTGCATGTCTTTCGGTTTCTGAGTTAATTCTAAGGCATTGGCCTTCACATTCTCGTGCATTATGCGTCAAACATGCAATTGAAGAATCTGAACCAACTCTTTTTGCTCCAAGAGGTATAGACAAATTGGAACCACATCATGTTCGACTGAGATTTCTAGACAAAAGAAAGCAACAATGATGACCTAAATGATAGTAGTGCCAAAAGGATAAATCAGGATATAATGGTACATCTTTCAGAAGCTTCTTGGACATCACTGGCTGATGAGCTATTAGGGATCTTGGCTCCATTTAATGAAAATGACTCTAAAAAGAAGCTCATGAATCGTACAGATCTGCAGACATTAGATTGCTCATACATCTGCCATCTAATTCAGATAACGTTGCTGGAAAAGTAAAATAAATGATGATAAACAGAATGAGGCTGTTGAACATACTAGCACAGAGAAGGCTTTATATGAACAACACCAAGAAAGACGAAGCAGTCGACTCAAGAGTAGGAAATCTGATAAGGAAGAAACAGATCTTACGGTCCCTAAGGATCTAGTCAAACTTGTTCCTCAATTTCTGAAATCATTTATCATGTTTGAATCAGAAATTACAGAATGCTCTGAGGTAATGACTAACACCGAGAATAATGAGTCAATTGATGTTGCTAGGTTTGTGGGTGAAACATCGAATAATCATGGTGCGTATCATATTGGTCACTTGCTTTTAGAGGAAGTTGCATGTAGAGGAATTTCATACCGGGATGCATTTGCAAAGTTTTTAGAGTTAGAAAAATTTACAAGAAATTCAGGGGAGACTAGAACCCCTGAATGCAGCCTTTTTCTTGCTGAGCTGTCTTATGACTTTGGGATACAATCATCAAATACATCAACAACGATTGATTTCATGTCAATGGCATCTTATCATCTTTGTAAAGTCATAGAATCTGTAGCTTTAGATTGCCCAACTGACGGCTCTTCAATTGGTTCTATGTTGGACAGTAAAAGGGTCTTTTGGGCACGTTTTTTCTGGCTAAGTGGAAAATTTTCAATTTTCAATGGTAATAAGGAAAAAGCTCGGAAAGAGTTTGGTGTTTGTTTGGCATTATTTACATCTCATGAAAATGAAAGGAGTGCTATTCATTCCATTAGTCTCCCACATCTGAAGGTGTTGAATAAGCTTACTATTGATTTGGTTCTGCATGAAATTAACCTATTAGAGGTTGATTTTTTAATGAAAAATACAGTAAATAACATGATTGAAAAAGGCATGCACTTAGAGTGCATTAACTTGCTTTATCCTCTTCTATTTTGCATGAAAGATGATAGTAATGTTTCTTTTCCATCTGTTCTTAATAAAGATGGTGATGGAATTACTTCAACCGAATTATCTGTGCTGAATGTTATAATCAAAGCATGTGAAAAATCCAAAAAAGTGGATCCAAATATTTACTTAAGATGCCACAAGCAGAAACTTAGGCATCTCATGGCTGCAATTGGAGTGGAGGAGTGTTTTGGGTCTCGCAAATTGTCTAATATTATAAAGGCCGAGGCACCAGCTTCTGAATCTGAACCAAATGAAACCTTAATGACAGGGTTGCATCCCCTTATATCTGAAGAAATTAAGGCAATTTCCCGATGTATCCTTGAGCTGAAGAACTCCACCAGTCCACGTGGAAGTATCGTAAGTTGAATGTTTTTAGCGTTAAAATAATTTATTAAGTTTATTAATGAATTCCCTTGTTTATAAAAGATCTGCAAAGGGATTCAATTTGTTCACTTCCTTTTTGTGTAAAGATTCATAAGCAATTTTATGTAATGTTTGCTCACAGAATGGTTCTGTTGTTCCTATGAAAATCATTGGTGATATTCAATCTTTGCTGCTAGCAGTTATGTGTCATATTACAAGCGTATGTTTTTCTAAGAAATCCTTAGGAGTGGATGATCTAGATGGTAAAGAAAGAAGGGAAAGAGGCTGTTTTGTAGATGCTGCAATTGTATTTTTCAGACTTCAACATCTGAATCCAAATGTTCCTGTCAAAACTCAAGTATGCGGCACACATCTTACTCATGGTAAATCCATTCACTCTTTTATTTTGCTTTTTTGACATATTCTTCTTTCAGGTAGAATTAATAATTGCAATCCATGATATGCTTGCTGAGTATGGCATCTGTTGTGCAAGTGGTGATGGTGAAGAAGAAGGAACATTTCTTAAACTCGCAATAAAGCATCTCTTATATTTAGACATGAAGCTTAAGTCTACGTCTGTAAACACTCAATGTGATGACCAAGTTTCCCAAGAAGGTGATACCAAAATATCAGGGAATTATTCAAGTGAAGAAGCATGCAATCTATTTATTGAAGCCGGAAAACAGCTAACGGAAGAGGAAAAAGAAGATCTTGAGATGGAAATAGACACTGCTTTAGATCAATGTTTTTTTTGCCTGTACGGTTTGCATCTTAGATCTGATTCATCATACGAAGATGACCTATCCCTGCACAAAAATACTAGTCATGGAGATTATCAAACGAAGGAACAATGTGCAGATGTTTTCCAGTATATTCTTCCATATGCTAAGGCTTCATCTGTAGGTTTCTTACAAATAGTAACCCCTTTCTTTTCTTTATGTTTGTAATACCTTCTTACACAATCCTAATATCTCCAGAGAACTGGATTGGTTAAACTGCGAAGAGTATTAAGAGCGATACGTAACATTTTCCTCAACCACCTGATTATATGCTAGATGGAAACGCAATAGAAAAATTCTTAGATGACCCAAATTTATGTGAAAATAAACTGTCAGAAGAAGCTGGATCCGATGAATTTCAGGATGCCATGATGAAATTTATACATCAAGATACTTCAGCTCTCAAACAGCAGCCAACAACTGTAGAGAGGTATGTGATTTTATACAAAATTCAAAGCTTTATATTAGTAATTTGTTACATCATGCTATGTGTATGTGCTGCTATTGTAGCTCTGAACCATATATGGATGTATATCGCAACTTGTATTATCTTCTTGCACGATCAGAGGAAATGAGTGCAACTGATAAATGGGCTGGATTGTGCTCACTAAAGAAGGTGAAGAGTTTGTACAACAAACTGCAACACTTTTTAAATATGATTTGCTGTTTAACCCTTCACGTTTAGAGAGTTGGCAAAGCCTTGCTACCATTTATGATGAGGTAAAATTATAATATGATCATGTAGCATATCTGGCAAATTAATTTTGTAATAATCTTATTAAAGACTTATTTTGCAGGAAGTGGACTTGTTGCTGAATGATGGCAGTAAGCAGATTAATGTAACAGGATGGAGAAAGAATGCAACTTTTGCTCAGAGAGTTGATACAAGTCGAAGGAGAAGTAGGCGGTGTTTATTAATGACTCTGGCTTTAGCAAAAACGGCCGTCCAGCAGGTTTGCTTTTATGATTTTATTATTCATAAAATATGATTTTTTATACTGAAGTAATCATAATTTAGGTTTTAATTTTTTTCAGGGGGAGATTCATGAGTTATTGGCTCTGGTGTATTATGATGGTGTTCAAAACGTGGTACCAATTTATGATCAGAGATTGAATTTACCAGTAAAAGATGCTGAATGGACAATGTTCTGTCAGAATTCTATGAAGCATTTTGAGAAGGCTTTTGCTCAGAGGTCTTGCTATTTTCAGTTACTTTTTTGCAAGTCTAATATTTATTTACGATATGACTAATGTTTTCTTGTTAGCAGGGAAGATTGGTCTTATGTATATTACCTGGGGAAACTTAGCGAAAAGCTTAAATACTCACACGAGACATCATTTGCATATTATGAAAAAGCTATTGCTTTGAATCCGTCTGCTGTAGATCCATTCTATAGAATGCATGCTTCACGTTTGAAGTTACTTCGGTCATGTGGCAAAAATGATAAGGAAGTCTTAAAGGTTTTATTCCAATTTCCATCAATTTTTATACTTATTCTTTTTAATCATACAGTTAGGAACTGTTCTTTGTTTGTCAGATTGCTGCAATGCATTCTTTTAGCCAATCAACACAGGAGACGGTTATGAATATTCTTGATAAAACCAATTGTGAGACATTGAATTTAGGAAATACGTGGCACATGCTTTACAATGATTGCCTTTCTGCTTTACAAATATGTGTGAAGGGGACCTCAAACATTTTCACAAAGCTAGATATATGCTTGCTCAAGGGCTATACAGCAAAGGTGAAAGCGGGGATTTAGAAAAGGCAAAAGATGAGCTTCTTTTTGCTTCAAGTCATCCCGTTCTTCTTTTACAATTAACATGTGGGAAATTGATAGTATGGAAAAGAAGGGAAGGTAAAAAAGCCAAATTTTTGTTGCACCCTTAAGTTTGTTAAGGTCAACACCTATATTGAATTTTATACTAATGTAATCCTGGGATTTAGTCCTGAATAAAATGTATGCATTCAATTTCCGTATTTTTGGGTTTCAGTCAACACCTATATTGAATTTTATACTAATGTAATCCTGGGATTTAGTCCTGAATAAGATGTATGCATTCAATTTCCGTATTTATGGGTTTCAGGCGCAAAACACTTGGCGTGGGTGGGACTAAGAGAGTTCTTGAAGTTAATTTGGCAGAAAGCTCTCGTAAATTTATAACTTGCATTAGGAAGTATATTTTGTTCTACCTGAAGCTTTTGGAAGAGACTGGGGATATATCAACCCTTGAACGAGCTTATATTTCTATTCGGGCAGACAAACGGGTATGGTTTTTATAGTATTTTACTAAACTAAGCATTTTGATAGTAACATTTTAAACATATTATTTAAAATATTTTATGGTAGAAATCTTAGATGCTGGGAGCAGTAGGTTGCATTGTTACTCTTAATTGGGTCATTTTTATACCCAAATAATATTATGTTATTATCACCCTTACTCAAATCTTTTACTTTTTACTTTTGCTGAAACAATATGTATTGGATCATCCAAATGCAGTTCTCTTTATGCCTTGAAGATCTTGTTCCTATAGCTCTTGGGAGGTACATCAAAGCCCTAGTATCCTCCATTAATCAATTTGAGATTGGCACAAGCACTGATAGCATTGCGTTAGAGCATCTTCTGGAGAAAATGTTCTCTTTGTACATTGAGCAGATGAATTTATGGTCAGATATATGCAGTTTACCAGAAATCAAGTGTCCAGAGTTATCTGAAAACATCTTATTTGGGTAAATTACCCCTGAATAACTTTCTAGTTAATTTATAAAATCTCTGATTTCTTATATTTGACACTAGTGTTGGCAAAATGGGTGGATGGGTTATAGGTAAAAATGGGTTGAGTTGGACAAAAAACTATTATATTGTTATGAATTACCCGTCGCAAATATGATTAAAAATACCCTTTGGTGAGAACCATGTAATTCATGTGACCTGTTTTCGCATAAGCTATTCTTTCTATTTCACATGTATTGTTAAAGTGGAAAGATAATCTGAATTGGCACATTCCCAAGTGTCATACCTGTCACTTCTACATGATACACATCTTATGGCGTCTACATGATTCACATCTTATGGCTTCTACATGATACATATCTTATGGCTTGTGCAGGTATCTTTTCAAGTATATTCAAATACTTGAGACCAATGGTAGGTTAGAAGCACTAGAGGGAATAAACGAGAAAATGAGAAAACGGTTAAAAAATCCAAAGTTGTCAAACAGCAACTGTGCTAAAGTTCATAAGTATGTTTCATTGGCTTGGTGTCGAAGTCTTGTGATAAGTATGGCTTCGATAACACCACTAAACTCCAGATTTTCAACAGAGGCCCAACCATTAGATGTTGGTTCAGTAAATAGCCAAGTACTTTGTATCGATCTACATGCAGATGAATTATGGAAATCAACATTTGAGGATGCAAATCATTTGAAAGTTCTAGAAGCTAAATGGAGTTCTTTAGTGTCAGAAATTAAGGATGTTGTAATTAAGAGACACACTGAAGAGAATTTGGAAGATGCTACTATGTTACTTAGATCCTGTTACAATTTTTATAGGGACTCCACTTGTTTATTGCTACCATCTTGTCTGCGTCTCTATGTAGTGCCATGTCAGCAGTCAACAGAAGGAAATATTCAGCCAAACGTGCATGCAGTTGACATTGTTGAAACGAATACCGCAAAGAAGCTTCTGTTGTGGGCTTACACACTGTTGCATGGACGCTGCTACACAAATATAGCGGTGATTATAAAGTACTGTGAAGAGACTGTAAAGGTATGCAATCCAGTCATAATGCCACATCTTAATGGTTGCTATACTGTTGCTTCTTCAGCAAAAATTTTTTTAATAGTATATGTTAACTTTTCTTCACTGCAGTCAAAGATGAAGAAGGGTGGAACTTTATCTACACCTCCAACTCCCACTACCCACTCTGTTAGTGCTTGTCAGACAGGTTCTCGCTCTCTCTCTCTCTCTCTCTCACACACACACACACACAACCATCTATAACTATCACAATAGCATTCGATTACTTCATTTTGTCTTGATGGACATATGAGATATGCCCTAGTAGGTAGATGTTTCCGTTTGACCATGCCAGTTTGAAATCTTGTATCTACTTTGGGATGGATGAAGTAATTTTTCAGGGTCACCCTCTATCTGTCTACAATAGAGGTTGTAATCTCAACATATTAACTTATGTTTGTGTCAATTCAGGTTATGCCTCATCTCTAAAATGTCAAATTCGTAAAGAGATGGCTTAAAAGTAAACGGGTTGAACAAGTCAAAAGTTGATGAAAATATAGCTTGGAAGCTGTTAAATCATTTCATTCAGAAAGTTACAAATTGACACACTAGTTATATATAGAAACTAAATTAACATCTGCATGTCAGGTGTAGGCAAGGATGCAGCTGGAGTTTCGAGTGGAAAAGAGACTACTCCATCGACTAGTGCAATGACTATGGACCCTACTTTCACTGAAACTAAAAATCAAGAAAGAATGTCCTCTAAGCCTGAAATTAGGACTAATCATGACAATGTGTCTGCTTCATTGCAAGAACCCGAGCCTATGAGACATGCTACTTCAGTTGACTGCGGGTCAAACGAGGACCATGTTGGGGAAAACTGCAAAATTCCATCAGCAGCACCACTTTTGATTCAGTGCAACAGTACAGATGCAGCAACAAGCATCTCTGAAGAGCCACAAGCAGCACAAAGAGGAGATTGTTAAAAATTGCTGTTAGTGAACGAATTAAAGAGAATTGGTTTTGCATTAGTTTGTATCAATTGTTGTATCTGAACATTTATATATTTTATTTTTACAAGTGGAGTGATAGGGTGTAAGAAGAAATGTTATATATGAGATGTTAGAAATATGCTCGTCTTTAAATGATGGGAAGTAACAGTCTTTACGCATTGCGTTTTATCAACTCCATATCTTGATTTTTCAATTTCTTTCTAACCGCAATATTGCAAGTGTTCTGTATGGTTAGTGGTATGAGGTAGGCTTCTGTAGTTAATTTGAGTTTGTTGTTTTTTTGTTCCTTGTGAAGCTAACTTGTAACAGGATGTGAACATCTCTAACAAGTCTGTGTTGTACAACACTGATGAGAAACATGCTAGAAGAATGTGTTGACGGGTTAGCTGAACCAGACCCAACTCAACTATTTTGGGACCTCATAAATTACCCGTTTGATCCGCTATCTCACTTTACGGATCCATCTTATTCAAGGTCTCGCTTCTGAGGTGAGCGGCTCCCTCTCTATATCCATATGCATACACATAAATGCATAGATACTTGACATTGGATATGATGTTTTCGCTCTACTTGTTGGCTTGTATCAGCTATCAAAGGCAGACCTATTAAGAGCCCAGGGTTGGGTTTTCCTTTGAACTATCACTGACCACTCGTTTAAAATGCATTTTTTTGCCACTGTATCTGAGCAAAATTAAGATATCCTTCAAATGCTCAAAAGTCTAATATAAGATTAAAAGCCCAACCCTGAAAAGAAATTTATATTGTCCTTAAGAAATTTTGAGACTAAGGGGTTGTTTGTCAACTTTTAAATGATTAAGTGCTAAACCAATAAGAGGTTTGAGCTACTAAATGTTGAATCGTTAAGAGGTCTGAACCATTAAAAGCTTCAAATACAAATGTCTGACCAATTCAAATAAAAGGTTTTAGCCATTCAATATTAGACCTCTTAACCATTCGACATTAGTATAATGCTTAACCATTTAGAGGCAAATGTCTAAACCATTCAGACATTTGCTATTTGCTCGCGAAACAAACAATTTGAACCATTAAGCGTTGAACCATTCAGACATCTGAACAATTAAGAGGTTACCAAACAACTCCTAACCCAATTTGTATGAAATGACCTTAAAAAATAAGTAACAAATATAAACAATTAGTTTGAATAACTAAGTCAAATATCTTATTAACTGATTATTTGATAGATTAATTATTAGATTATTGATTAGTAGATTGCTAGATTAAATTATTTGCTTTATTTTGTTGACTATTTGTTTGAATACTTGATTATTTGAATGTTACAATGACTATTAAATATGGTTATAGACAAGTCGTGTGAAGCTTGAGATTATTTTGACATAAGAGAGCTTGATTTTGTACCTTAGCTCGCCTCGTGTAGAATGTTAATTGTAAGTCATGAGCTTGTCTCGTGTGAAAGTTTAATGTTAATACTCGAGTTTTTTTTTAATTTTGAAAATTTTCAAATTCAAGCTCGGCTTAATATACCTTGTTTATAATTTAATTATTTTTATTATAGTTTTTATATAACAACTATCTACATAAATATATTAATATATTAAGTAAAATATTTATAAAATAGTTCATTTCGAGAGGGCTCGATACATGAATCTCTGACTCAAGCTCGTTTATTAAAGTATAAATAGTATAAGCTTGAGCTCGAGCTTGTTAAAGCTTGAGCTCGAGCTTGTTAAAGCTTGATTCGATCCAAGATTTTGACAAGCCTGTCCCGAGTAACTCACTACTTTGCTTGTCTCGTTTACACCTCTAGTGTTGAATGTTATTTGTTTTAGTTTAATTTTTGTCTTCTTGCAGTGTGATCCGGACCCGAGTCGGACCGTGTCACAAAGGTTAATTAATTAGTGATAGGGGACTGACACTTAAAACTTTCCGACCCTCATGTAAAAAATTATGGGTACACCAATAAAGATGAAATCTCATTCTAAATAAATTATTATTAGCAAAAAAATTCATTAATGAACGAATGTTTCAAAAAATTTTTTATTAAATAAATATACCGACATCTTTTTGGATACCTTTGATATTTCGAGCTAGATCTGCCACGGATTTGAACTCCTTTTTAATCAACAGGTTAAAATGGGTTGAGATTTTTCATCTTAATAGTTTAAGAGGTCTAAATGGGCTGATGATTTTAACAAGTGGGTAGTTTTCACCCAAAAGAAACACAACCTTTAATTCCTTTTATATTTAATATACCAATCTGTTACGCTGCAACTGACGGCGGAATATGTCGAGACGTGTTAAATTATTCATAACACATGATACTATTAAAGTGATAATTTATTTGACTAACCCAATTACATAAGTCTTAAAAAACCATAAATTGTTCAAACAAACATAACATAAAATAATATTTGATTTATTAACTAAGTCCATAAGCATCCTAATTATCATAAACTTTTAGGTATTTCAAGTGATATTTCTTGCGACATGTATAAAATAAAAGTTAACTAACAAGTTGGTGAGTAAATATAAATTTTGTTACATATACTAGATTTAAAACACCATTCAAGAGTCAAAGTATTAATTCAAGCAAATATGACTAAACTAAATACATTGATCAAATCTTTGTTTACCAGTGTTCCTAACTAACGGGTTAGACAAATGCCATCTACAACGGCTCGTTCGGGCGGGTGTCAAACCAATAGCGCTATCATTGTTACATAGTCTTTAATCATTACAACCACCACTCCATTGCCATCTTCAAGATTCCGACAATCCGATGACCACTTCACTGCCATCTTTGAGAATACGACTACCACCTATCGACTAGCTTCAATATAACAACTGCCTACTCTTGTAACCACTGCAACCTTTGCCACAACAACCACCATTGCCACCATCTATCAACCACTTGCAACAACCACCAACCTAAGCTACAACCATCACGACCTCTCAAAAACTTTCATACCACCTAAAATGTCTAGTTATGTTGACTAAATTTTACTTTTCGTCCCTTAGAGGATACCAATGTACGACTTTTGTTTTTAAACTTCAATAATTGCAAAAACCATCACTTTGAAAAGTTGTAACACATTATATCCTTTTGTATAACGCATGTTAGCTTTCTTTGTTAAATCAAGTAATCTACATTACCCATTAGAGTATTTTAGTGTTTTTGTCATTTTAGTACGACTGTAAACGAACAGAGTCTTGTTCATGTTCGTTCATTAAGAATTGAAAGTGTTCACGAACACTTACTCAACATAATTTCTTGTTTGTTTTTCTTCATTAAGAAATTGAACATGTTCACGAACACATAACTGGACGGTTCACGAATACAAACCAGGCAATTCACCAATACAAACAATCATATACTATTTAAAGTTAAATGTTTGACACAATGATCATATACATGAATATGAACAAACATATTAATGGATGCTCACAAATATAAATAATTATTAATTATAGAAGTTAGGCTGGTTAAAAAATAAAATTTCTAAAATTCATACAGTTAGGTAGATTATTTAATAATAAAAGTTATAAAATATATAAGTTAATATTTAATGAATGAACATGGACAAATATAAACAAACAAACATAAACAAATATAAACGAATATAAAGGAACACCTCATCGAACGTTATAAACACAAATGAACGAACTTGACCTCTGTTAATGTTTGTTTCTTTGACTAAACTGATGGAATTTTATATTCATGTTTGTTTATTTAAAAAATGAACGAACATGAACAAACTTATGACCGAACGGTTCATAAACTGTTCGTTGAACATTCATTTCATCTATAGCCCTACATGTCAGCAAAAAAGAGTCAACCATTGTCTACTCTCCCCCTCTCTCTCTCCTTTGACTTCTAATGTTAAACTATTTACCCCCAAATGTTATTCTTTTTTACTTTCAAATTGTTACTCAAAGATCAAATCCAATATTCAAACGGCTAAAAATCAAACCGAACAACACGATGGATATGGGATTAGACAACTGTCCAATTATCATATGAAAGAGAAAACTCACAATTACATGAATCAAATAAAGTAAATGATCTTTACAGATTCTCCACTATCTATCCCACACATTTTCACCTTCACAATTCAAAGTTATTCTTTAGGTCCTATCCTTGAAACTGATAATGAGAAACACTAATAAGCTCTTTGAAGAAACCAACACTTATAATTTAAATTCCCAAACAAAGCTTATCATTCATAAGTTTCTAGCTTGCCACTGGTTGCCTTTGGCCTCTAGAGCAAAGTATAGAGTCCATAGGCATGAAGAAACTAAAAAAATGTACATATATACAACATGAAGGCTTTATTTAGACATTTTAGATCCGCACAACAAAGATGGAAGATTACACGTAAAAGCAACAAACTTATTCAACTTTCAAATTCTCACATACATATTTAATACTAGCAAACCTATATATATAATCCGTAACCCATGACCCGACTTGACTCATCAAGATTAACTTCTACAGGTATAATGAAGGGTGGTTCCCAATATGACAAGAGCTTATAGCTGGCCTCAATGATGTTTTTAACATGATAATTCTAGAGACACGTTTCTCATTGTTGGTCGGCACTTTGGATTAGTGAGAACACATGCGGCTGCTACATTATAAGCACACATAATTTTCTTTTCAATCGACCTATCAGTTGGATGGGGGAGTCGCTTGTCCAATACATTTTCCAGCACTGTCCCATGACCAGTCGAATAGTTCAGGGATGAGAGGAGGTCTGCAGGATGCTTTCCTACGATTATTTCAAGCGCCACCACCCCAAAGCTATACACGTCACATTTTTCAGTTGGAACCATATTATATGCAAGTTCTACATCAATATATACAAAAAGATAGTTAGCAGATTCTTAACAATTATTAGACATAAAACTGAGTAAGATTACGTAGAAATACCTGGGGCAATATATCCCAAAGTTCCCATAACTACTGTTTGGTTAGAGGAATCTGCGTCAAGCAATCTGGCTGCTCCAAAGTCAGCAACAAATCCTTCCATTTCTGAGTTTAAGAGAATGTTGTTGCTTGAGATGTCTCTATGAACAAAAGGAGGGCTGCAATCATGATGCATGTATGCCAAAGCATGGGCTACATCTTTGATGATGTTCACTCTCTTGTTCCAGTCCAATTGAACGGCTAATTCACTGAAACTTAAGGCGCAAAATAGGCTCCCTTTTTCCATGTATTCATATACAAGGAAGTTGCATGTGTTATGCAAACAAAAACCATAGAGTTTGACAATGTTTTTGTGCCTTAGGTTTGTTAACACTTGGATCTCGTTCTTGAAACTCTGGTTGAATACTGGTTGCTCGGCTTCAAAGCGATGGAGTTTTTTCAAAGCAAATGTTTTACCGTCGGGCAGTTTCGCTTCGTAAACGCTACCATAGGCGCCCGTTCCAATGCAATATTTGAGGTCAAAATCCTCTGTTGCAGCGATGAAGTCTTCGTATGCAATTGTTCCATCATAATTCAATATTGAACACACATTTCCATGTTTTCTTGTTTCTGGATGGATGTTTTTTCCGCTTGCCTTGCGATTTTTGCAACACATGTAAACAAGAAGCAAAAAACAGAGTACCAAGATAAAGGGAAGAAAAATGGCCAAACGATGAACCAATTTGTTTTTTCCACACAAAACATTGCACGACAAGCCAAATTCTTTAACCTGGATTGACGAAGTGTTGGCCATTATTTCAGTAAAATTATTGAGAGATTGGTTAAAGAAGTTCAAATACTGGAACGTCAAATTGTTAAGTTGTTCTCCAACAAAATGATTACTTCTAAGGTCCAGGTACACTAAGTCTTTGCATATAGAAAGACTTGTGATAGCTCCGGTCATCTGATTCATCGAGAGGTCAAGATATTGTAGGTTACATGGATTTTGAAATGACAAGTTTCCTGACAACTGGTTTGTTGATAAATCAAGGTAAGAAAGATTTCCAAATTTAGGATGAGGTACAGGACCCACAAGACTATTATTATTAAAGTCGACTTGTATTAAGTAAGTCAAATTGGCTAAATCCGAAGGTATGCGGCCACTTATGGTATTCTTGCCAAAGTTTAAATATTCTAACCGGCTTAGGTTACCGAAATTTGAGGGAATTGGGCCGTCAAAATTGTTGTCACCCAGATTCAACGTTTCTAGGCTATGCAAATGACCAATTTCGTTTGGGATGTTTGCATTGAGATGATTTGTGCTTAAGTCTAGGTATCTGAGGCTGACCATGGAACCATAAGATGCAGGGATTGGACCTGTAAGTTTGTTTTTACCAAGACTAAGGGCTTGTAAATGGGTGAGATTGGCGAGGGAAACAGGTAATTCACCACTGAAATTGTTACTATGAAGAACCAGAGATTCCAAACTGATGAGATTGTTGAAAGAGATGGGTAGCTCACCACTGAAATTGTTATAAGAAAGAAAAAGGTCTTCTAAAAGGGTGAGATTGGTAAGGGAAACAGGTAACTTACCACTGAAGTTGTTACTAGAAAGAGAAAGGCGTTTCAAACGGATGAGATTGGTGAAAGAGTGGGGTAACCTACCGCTGAATTTGTTACCGAAAAGATCAAGTTCTTTTAAATGGGTGAGATTGGTGAGGGAAACAGCTGGTAACTCACCACTGAAATTGTTAAAAGAAAGATAAAGGTGTTGTAAATGGGTGAGATTGATGAGGGAAACAGCTGGTAAGTTACCTGTGAGTTGATTCCATGAAAGTGAAAGAGAGGTGAGATTTGAGAGCAAACCAATCTGCTCTGGGATGCTTCCTTCAACACCACAATCAATAATAGAAAGGCGAACAAGGTTTGGAAATGAAGAGAGGTGAAGACTTCCTAGTTCAACCCCAAGGTAATGACCGTATAAGTCTATCCCATTGACACTTCCTGCTTCATTGCACTCTATTCCTTCCCATTTACAGTGATGTGAAGAAGCATTTTGATACGGCCACCAAGTATGCAAAGCTTTTGCTTCTAATGAATTGTTGAAACCAAGGGTAATGACCGTATAAGTCTCATATTCCCTCTGATTTGAATCGAGTCACATTTTATACGTATGATTTGTTGTTGCTTGCCGCATAATATCCAGGTAATCCAAGGGTAACTCTTGCTTTTATAATAACTAGTTAATGACCGCCGCGAGTTGTTGCAACAAATCATAGCGGCTCCATTTTAAATTCTTAAAATAAATGAGAAAACACATCGTAGTATATGAAGCAAACACGAAGATTTACCAAGGAATCGTATCATTGCTGCGTTGAGTTTTCAAACAGAATTGCTGAATGGTGATGTATAATCCATTAAAAAAAGTTACAGCAGAACGCGTACAACACGAAAACAACTTGAATTCATGGTGCACATAGTGAACACGAATAAAACCATCTGCTATTTAGCTCAACATCCTCAAATATGCAACTAAATATATTAAAAGAGTTAAATGCATTTTACGTCCAGAGGTTTCAAAGAAATTATCATTTGAATCTAAAAGTTTAAAATGTTATCATTTGCATCTAAAGGTCTTAATAAAATTGGCATTTGAATCCATTTGGCTACTCCTAACTAATACGGTTAACTTTTTTCGTTAATTTCCAACATGAGAGTTATTTTAATTAAAAAAGTTACAAAATAAAAAACCAACTCACGTAAGGGTTTTTATATGTTTAGCCTATTTTAGTAGTTGTAGTTATGATTTGACTCTATAATTGTTTTTATTATTTTGTCTTGTTAATATTTTTTGGTTTAGTAATCGTATCACTTTTGTCCGTTTTATTAATTAAACATAGATGTATTTAGTTTAAAACTTAATTATGATGATTACTGTTTTTTGATTACTATTCATGAGCAGTCTATAAATTATTTTTATACTTTTAAGATAATTTGTCTTTTATGATTATAATTCAAATAATTTGTATTATATGGCTTGTTTATATATATATATATATATATATAAATATATATATATAGGGGATGGTTCAAATAAAAACCATGTTTATAGTTGAAAACTATAAAAACTAGGGGTTAGATATATGGAGTGCGTATTACAAAATATACAACTAAGAGTTACGTATATGTAGGGGTTATGTATATGTAAATACGTGTTATCAAGTGTATAACTACGAGTTGCATACATGTAACTTATACAAGTTACATATACGTAAGTTGTTTCGTCTTCATTGTCGTTCATTGGAGTTTAAACTAAAAATATATAATGACTTCAAAAAATAAGGTTGAAATTTACTCAAATATACTTTAAACAATTAAAATGTTAAATCAATTATAATTTATATGATTGAATAGTGGTGGTTTTTACGGTTTTCAATTATAAACATGGTTTTCATTTGATTCTTCCCATATATATATATATATATGTTTTGTATGTTTTATAAAGTTAGAAATGAATCATTTTTAGTTAGTTATACTTGTATTTTATTTTACATCATATGATGTCTAAAATATAGTTATAACCAACTAAAAATGATTCATTTCTAACTTTATAAAACATATAAAATAAATAAACAAATAAATATATATATATATTATATATATATATATATATATATTATATATATATATATAAACAAACAAGTCATATAATATAAGTTATTTGAATTATAACCATAAAATACAAATTATCATAATAGTATAAAAATAATTTATAGAATAACATTAACTGTACATGAATAATAATCATAAAACATCAATCATCGTAGTCATAATTAAGTTTTAAACTAAGTAAATCTATGTTAATTAATGAAACGTGTAAAAGTGAGACGATTACTAAACCAAAATACATTAACAAGACAAAATAATAAAATAAAATTATAGAGTCAAATCATAACTACAATTATCAAAAGAGGCTAAACATATAAAAACCCTCACGCAAGTTGGTTTTTTGTTTTGTAACTTTTTAATTAAAATAACTCTCATGTTGGAAACTTAATAAAAAAGTTAACCGTGTTAGTTAGGAGTAGACAAATAGATTCAAATGATAATTTAAGTGAAACCTTTGGATGCAAATGACATCATTTTAAACTTTTGGATTCAAATGACAATTTTTATGAAACCTCAGGGACGTAAAACGCATTTTACTTTTATTAAAATAGGGACGTAAAACGCATTTTACTTTTATTAAAATATTATCAAATTAACTTGTAAGAAAATTGATCTTTAAAAGATTTCTAGCAAGCATGGGATGTTTAAACGTGATTATGGTGATCACCACGAGTTTTGTTTTGAGATGTAAAAGCAGTAAAATTAATTGCATCGGTATTTAAGGCTGACGATGAGATAAATAATATCAACCATAGTTCTAAAAAAGGTAAACACTTCAAGAATGTGTACATCAAGAAATCATTTCTTAATGCTAATTCTAAAGCTTAAAGGTGTTTGAAACATCCTGTCTATAAAATAGTAATAATAGGTGGATCATGTTTTTCTTTAATTTGGTTTACCTAACTATGCAACCACCTGCTATTTATCTCAACATCTTCAAATATATAGTTAAATACATTAGATAAATACCAATGGACCTATATAAAACTCAAACAACATTTAACTATTGAATTAAAGGAAACTAATAATAAAAAAGTCGACCCAAATCCGATGAAACAAAAGTACGTAGCAACTGCCACCAAGAAAGCAAAACGAAAAAGCAATATGCTAGACCATAACAACAAACTCAAATTACCTACTATAGCAAAGAAATAACAGATAATAAAAAAAAACCAATCGATACAATAGAAGCTTGTTTGTGAAAACTTAAATTTATGTGAGTTTTATACTACCTATAAGAGGACTTTTGAAGGTTGAGTTATTTTTGCCACAAGAATATCTAATGGTTTCTCCCAAGGTACATAAATACATACTGATGTATTCTACTTACAATGTATTTTTACTCATTATAGAACGGTTTTTGTTCTAGGATTTGATATTCAACTGTGAGTTTTAGTTCTTTTTATCACTTTGATTGACAAGCATTGTTTTCCTTACTTTAAATACTGTTGCATTTCCAGATCAAGTATAAGAAATTGTACGAATGATATGTGTAATATTGTCTGTTATAATATTTACAATTTAATCTCTTTTGATAAATTGAATCCTTTGTTGTGTTAATCTAACAGTTATGCTCGTCTTTTAAGCTTATTGTGTGTAAAAAACTAATTCAATGTTTGAACTTGCTGTTTTGGGTGTAATTACATACGTGGCATAGCAACAACATGATTAATCAAGCTTCATAAACAAGTAAATTCTTCATAAATTGAAATAAGAATTTTCTAGGTTAACTTACCTGTTATCATGTGTTTAATTTACATAAATTGACAAACTTGGAACTTTAATTGGTTTACTATGTTCTTCTGCAGCAAATAAGAAACAAAAATTATAGTTTAATCAGTTTTTTTAATCATAATTTTGTAGAAGAAAGTAAGTTGGCCTTTAAGTGATTAAGGTTTAATGATGCCTTTTTACTCTTTTGTTTGATTATATTACTGTTTTGTGATACTTTGTTGCGAGGTTCATTTGAGAGATTTGCTTGACCTTTTTCTTTTATATATTATGTCTTATTACATAAGGGCTTATTTGAGCTTGTTGTCACAACCCGCTTAAATCCGTGATCAACTCTTTCGGGAACACTACAAAACGCAGCCACATTTTGCAGGAGCATTACACATGGGAAATCTCTCGAATGTTAGATATTAACATTGTAAAGTGTCTAGATATTAAGTAAAGAAATATCTAGATACTAGATTAGATAATATCTTAGATATTTGAACTAGTTAATATCTAAGATATTTAGATTAGTAAATATCTTAGATATTTGTATTAGAATAATCTAGATTAGAGATTTTTAGATTCATAGCAACAAGTATAAATAAGAGGTGATGGATCATTTGTGAATCACCTCACAAAGTGTACTCAAAGCTTCCTTGTAACCAAGTTCTCAAGTAATACAAGCAATCTTTCTTTTAAGCTCTCTTGTGATCTTTCATACAATCTTTTAGGAGTCATTGAATCACTACCAACTCGGTGATATGGTTACGATCAAGGCTGACTTAGCACGTTGACTAAGTGTCGCACGTGAGTCTGGATATATCTCCGTGACAAGTGGTATTAGAGCAGATCGATTCATTGGGATGACGACATAATCAAAAAAGATTATGGTCACAAGTGCTATAGGAGGTGACGAGAATCGTGGTCGAAAGGGAACATCTCATGGAAGCAAGAAGATCCGGGGAGTGTCTAGGACAAGACCTTGGACAAACAAGTTGTTGATGTGGAGGCTACAATTACAGGAATCGGGACGCAAGTCGACAATGCATTCCAGCGATTAGATGGGTTGGAAACTAATTTCAACGACCTAAGAGACGACATGAATGCAACAATCAAGGTACTACGTAGTGAGGTACAGTTAATGGTAAATGATGCCATCAAGGAGGCTACCCGGGAAGCGATCATCAAGCTACGAAAAGACATGGACAAACTTTCCGTGGACATGCATCGCAACCTTCTAGGCCTAGAATCTAAGGTCAATGAATGTAATAAAGCCATGAGCGCAGCAGGTGGGAACATTGTCAGCTTCACGCCCAGGATTAAAGTCCCAAAACCAACACCCTTCGTAGGCAAATGAGAAGTAGAGAAAGGTATGATACTTCGACGGTGTAGGCATTCTTGATGACGCTACGAAGATCAAGACTGCCACCCTTTATTTGAAAGATACAGCACGCCTATGGTGGCGACGTAAACATGGAGAAGTAAAGAAAGATACGTGCATCTTACACCTGGGCTGATTTCATTAAACAAATTAAGAAGCAATTTTATCCAGAAAATGACGACCTGAGGCTAGGAGCCGGTTACGCAAGCTTAAACAAACCGGATCTATCAAGGACTATATTAAAGAATTTACCACAATAATCCTTGAAATTCCGAATATGACGGATAAGGACTCCCTCTTCTACTTTCTTGATGGCTTACAAGTGTGGGCAAAGACCGAACTTGAACGACGTGGCGTTCAAGATATCTTCGGCTATCGCTATAGTTGAAGGATTGATTGATTATATCCTAAGAGAGTCACAATCTAAGGTTCGAAGACCGAGCCACGAGAAAGGTGGGGGAGACAAACCAACTCCGTCTAAGGAAAACGCTGGCCGGAAGCCACCACCACCATGGAATTCCTGGGAAAAGAGGCTGTTTAACAAAGACTATGAGTGCTTCATTTGTGACGGTCCACACTAAGCTCGGGATTGCCTAAAGAGGGCTAGTCTACATGCCATGATTGCAAGGGAGGAAAGTTCACACGAAGAAGGTGATGCTTGCATGGGTTCAATGCGAGTACTTGGCGCAATCAAAACCAAGATGGGAGTACAACTAGTACAGAACAAAGGATTGCAATTTGTTCAAGCAACCATCCAAGGAAACCAAATACGAGCCCTTGTAGACACGGGCGCCTCCCCTAATTTCATCTCTGTCGACGAAGCCAAAAGATTGGGCATGCAGTATGTAAAAGGGAGTGGGGTCATGAAAACAGTGAATGCAAGTGCCAAACCAATACATGGGGAGGCAAAGGAGGTTCAACTACGTATCGAGAAATGGCCGAGCGCTGTTAATTTCTCCGTAGTAGAGATTGATGACTTCAAAGTCGTGATTGGCATGGAATTTTTCAATAAGGTACGCGTTTTCCCCATGCCATTCACTAATTCTCTTTGTATCCTCGATGAAGGTAAGACATGTACGATGAACACGTAGCGTGGGTCAAGGATCGGGCCAAAGATCCTTTCTGCCATACAATTCAAGAAAGGATATGTTAAAAGAGAACCATGTTACTTGGGAGTAACTAGAGGCGATAATGGAGAACCAACCCTAATCATAGTACCAAAACCAATTAGCCACGTACTAGAGGAGTACAAGGATGTCATGCCGGCCGAGCTACCCAAGAAACTCCCTTCACGAAGAGAAGTTGACCATAAGATCATTTTGGAACCAGGATCCAAGCCCCTGACAAAGACCCCGTATCGCATGTCTGTACCAGAACTGGAGGAGTTAAGAAAACAACTAAAAGAGTTGCTGGATGCTGGATATATCCGTCCTTCTAAAGCCCCATATGGTGCACTGGTACTATTCCAAAAAAAGAAAGATGGGTCACTCCGCATGTGCATTGATTACCGGGCACTGAACAAGATCACGGTGAAAAACAAGTACCTAATCCCGCTAATCGCAGACCTATTTGACCAACTTGGAGGGGCAAAGTACTTTTCAAAGTTAGATCTCCGATCCGGGTACTACCAAGTGAGAATTGCTGAATGAGATGAAGCTAAGACAACCTGCGTCACAAGGTATGGCTCGTATGAATTCTTGGTAATGCCGTTCGGTCTAACTAATGCCCCCGCCACTTTTTGTACTCTTATGAGCAAACTCTTCCACCCCTTCATTGATAAATTCGTAGTTATGTACTTAGACGATATCGTTGTATACAACCACACAATGAAAGAACATGTTAACCATCTGCGGCAAGTACTCCAAGTATTACAAGAAAACGAGTTATATGTCAAACAGGAAAAATGTTCATTTGCTCAAGGGGAGGTTGAATTTTTGGGCCACCGAATAAAGGAGGGGCAACTTATGATGGACGACGTTAAAGTCCGGGCAATCCAAGATTGGGAGGCACCAACCAAAGTACCCGAGTTACGATCATTTCTCAGGTTGGTAAATTATTAGCGACGCTTTATCAAAGGTTATTCTGTAAAAGCACCCCGCTAACCGATCTACTAAAGAAAAACAAAACTTGGGATTGGGATGAACGGTGTCAAGAGGCCTTTAAGCAATTAAAGGAAGCTGTCATGACAAAACCGGTTTTACAATTACCAGACATTACCAAGCCTTTCGAGTTGCATACCGATGTTTTAGACTTCGCTATTGGAGGCGTACTGATGCAAGAGGGACATCCAATCGCTTTTGAGAGCCGAAAACTAAACGACACCGAGAAGAAATATACGGTGAATGAAAATGAGATGACAGCCATCGTTCATTGCCTTAGAACATGGCAACATTATTTTCTCGGGTCCAGGTTCGTTATAAAAACCGTCAATGTTGCTACTAGATACTTTCAAACACAAAATAAGCTGAGCCCAAAGCAAGCCAGGTGGCAAGATTTTCTCACCGAATTTGATTATGTCTTGGAATACAAACCAGGGAAAGCTAACGTTGTCGCTGATGCTGTAAGCCGTAAAAGGAGACTTGTTAGTTAGCACCGGAGACCGACTTAAGATATTTAGATATTAACATTGTAAAGTATCTAGTCTCTTAGCAAAAAAATCTAAGATATTATCTAATCTAGTATCTAGATATGTCTTTTCTTAATACCAAACACCGGAGACTAGGTGTTTGGTTCAAAAATCTAAGATATTATCTAATCTAGTATCTAGATATGTCTTTACTTAATATCTAGGTGTTTGGTTCAAATATCTTAATACCAAACACCGGAGACTAGGTGTTTGGTTCAAATATCTAAGATATTATCTAATCTAGTATCTAGATATGTCTTTACTTAATATCTAGATACTTTATAATGTTAATATCTAACATTCCAGAGCTAAAGAGACTAGGTGTTTGGCAAAGGGATCTTTTACTTAATATCTAAATACTTTACAATGTTAATATCTAACATTCCAGAGCTAAAGTTAGGGACCAAGTCATGATAAAACCATTGCCATAACAATTTAAGTCCTTACGTAGCATGCACAAGGGACTGGTGAGGAAGTACGAAGGAACCTTCCCCATAATTGCACGAGTGGGCAAAGTCTCTTAACGTCTCCAACTACCGCCCAAATTAAAAATACACCCATTCTTTCACGTGAGTCTTCTTAAGCCATACCATGAAGACTCAGAGAGAGGAGTATCCAAACGAGCACCAACTGTTGTGGTAACATCGTTTGATCGAGAAGTTGCTCAAATTCAATCAGACCGTTCTATCTAAAAGAGGGGCGTGCCTAGTTACAAGGAGTATTTAATCAAGTGAAAGAGGGGCCTGACAGTGAGGGCCAGCTGGGAGCCAGAATAAGCACTTTGGCAATTCCAAGACCAGATTAAAAGCTACCACGAAGACACGATGAGGATGTCACGAGTTTAGGCGGGGGAGATTGTCACGACCCGCTTAAATCCGTGATCAACTCTTCGGGAATACTACAATACGCAGCCACATTTTGTAGGAGCATTACACATGGGAAATCTCTCGAATGTTAGATATTAACATTGTAAATTATCTAAATATTAAGTAAAGACATATCTAGATACTAGATTAGATAATATCTTAGATATTTGAACTAGTTAATATCTAAGATATTTAGATTAGTAAATATCTTAGATATTTGTATTAGAATAATCTAGATTAGAGATTTCTAGACTCATAGCAACAAGTATAAATAGGAGGTGATGGATCATTTGTGAATCACCTCACAAAGTGTACTCAAAGCTTCCTTGTAACCAAGTTCTCAAGTAATACAAGCAATCTTTCTTTTAAGCTCTCTTGTGATCTTTCATACAATCTTTTAGGAGTCGTTGAATCACTACCAACTCGGTGATCTGGTTACGATCAAGGCTGACTTAGCACGTTGACTAAGTTCCACACGTGAGTCTAGAAATAACTCTGCGACATTATGCCTCTTTATATTCATGGCATTGCACTGATCAACTTAGAAATGTGCAATGTATTTGGTGGCAGAACGGGGGTGCTCTGATTGCTCATTGTTTAAAATTTATGTTATGTTTGTTTTTTACTTTCTTTGCGTTGGGTTTGAGTGGAGATTAAATTGTAATTTTGATTTTGTTTAAGATAACATCTTTGGCAATAAGTTAGATTCCCCAAAATGAGTTTGCAGCTTGAATTTTTGTTAAACAAGAGTGTATGATAATAAGTACACTATCGAAATGCTGGAGTTTTTAAGCGGTTAGGCTTTTATATAAGATTTAAAGTATTGCCGGTGCATTCGCTATAACACAAAGGCTTATGAAAGGCTTTCAGTTGTGCGTCGTAACACGCGATTGTTAAAAACCTAGTTTGATAAAAACCATATGACAGACACCAAATCCATGAAACACTATGCAAGTTTCACTTAGTCCACCAATCACAACAAGAAAATGACCCTTTGGCGATAAGATCTATGGTGACGACACAGTGTTGTCGCCATAGATATGCTAAGGCGACGACTTGTCGTCACCATAAGGTCAACGTTGTTATTGACTAATCTTGATCTATGTCGATGACCTGTCGCCTCATAGGTTGTTTCGTCCGACAAAAATCCATCCTCACCATAATGGACCAAGAGTCGTTGCCATTTCCTAATTTTGTTTATTTTTTGATTTATTTAAAAAATTATAAAAATTAAAAATTGCATTCACTTTATGGCCACGACATGAGTAAAAAATTACTTTTTGTTTTTTTCTTCTAAAATAACTTGAAGAGAAAAAAGTCCGCTTTGACGAAAACCTATGGTTGTCACCATAGGTAAAATATTTTTTTTTTTTCTTCTGAAATAACTTGGAGACGATATGTTGTCACCTTAGGGTCGTATACTTTTTTGTCAAAATTAATTTATTTTAGAGAGTTAGTTACATAAATAGTTCCTGTGGTTTATCTAAAATAATAAGTTTGGGTACTATGGAAAAAAGTAACAAGTTTAAGTACTCACTTTTAATATTGTAACAAGTTTGAGTATTAACACTAACTGACGTTAGATTTTCTATTAAATATAAGGGTATTTTTTGTCTTTTCACCTTAAATGACTTATTATGTAAATTAGAGGGACTACTAATGTAATTTAATTAAAATAATATTATATATAACGCGCTCACACACACACACACACACACCATATATATATATATATATATGTGTGTGTGTGTGTGGTGTGTGTGTGTGTGTGTGTATTCACATCTATACGTTATTAATTTCTTCACCACTACCACCGCACCCATCATCGCACGTCACCACTGTCGCTATCACCGCCAGTCGCCACCGTATCCATCTCCGTCCATCATCACCATTAGGCATCATCAATAAATCACCCTTTATTTTAGCCCTGTAAAACCCTAAAATCCATCCGACCAGCCACCACCACCAACACCACCATGTACCTGGGCCACCATCTAGCCATCATATACCACAATCTAGCCATTATATACCACCAAAATCTTTGATTGAGATTTGAATCCAGACAACACCACCTTAAATTTAGGGTTTTTAAATTTTATGGGTTTAATAGCGAAATAGGAAGGGGATTTGGTGATATGAAGATGACGGTGCGATGGTGAAGATAGCGGTGATGATGACGGTGATGTTACGATGATGGTGATAATGCAGAGGTAGTGATGATTTGATGATGGTGATGGTGGTGATTTTGTGATGTGGGTGATGATGTGGTAATAATGGTGATGGTGGGTGGTCATCGTGGTGATTGTAGGTGTTTGATGGTAGGTTGGTGGTTGGTGGGGGCAGGAGGGTTGGGTGGTGAGCCTGG
The DNA here is from genome assembly GCA_025506515.1 of Flaveria trinervia. Classification (NCBI taxonomy): domain Eukaryota; kingdom Viridiplantae; phylum Streptophyta; class Magnoliopsida; order Asterales; family Asteraceae; genus Flaveria; species Flaveria trinervia. Next base: position 7,996,625 of record CM046448.1, read on the forward strand.
TGGCCGATGATTGACAGAGATAAATGGTGGTGATGGTAGGTAGATGGTGGTGATGGTAGGTAGATGGTGGTGATGGTGGGTAGATGGTGGTGATGGTAGGTAGATGGTGGTGATGGTAGGTAGATGGTGGATGGGGGTTGGATTTTTCAAACTTATAGGTAACTACACATATGGTCCCTAAATAAAAAAGACATATAGAATTAGTAAAGTAGTCCATTCAAGGTATTTTAGTCATTTTATTTTGATTTAACAGAAAAACTAATGTCCGTTAGTGTTGGATAAAAAAGAATGCTGCTGCAACCAAAACCAAACACTTAGAGAATTTTAAGTACAACTAATGAAGTTCTTCCAAAGACAAGTTCAACACTTCCGAAGGTATATACCAAACTTTCGAAGCTAAGCTCAAAGGAACTTTCGAAGATAAGCTTCAACTTCCGAAAACCAAGTCTCTGCTCTTCCGAGAGTTCAACACTTAGAAAAAATTGAAGACTACAACTTTCGAAGTATGAAGTCCAAAGGAAGCCTCGGAAGAAGTAACCACTTCCGAAGTATAAGTGGCTTCGGAAGAACAAGTTCTTCCAAAGCCAGTTAACCTTCGGAAGTATCTACTATGATCCAGTGGACATAAGTATGGTATGTCTGACACTCCACTGCAAGACCTCTGATACTGCATGGTGTTTTCTTAAAAGGCCATGTAGTTGACCATACTTTATTTTACGGTTCAACTTTATTTGTTAGTACAGTTACCAACTTTAGTTGGTGACAAAAGGTAAGTTATGGACATGTCATGACTACTATATCTTAGATAATACATTATCTAAGATACCTTAACTATAGCTTTGTAGTATTTGCTTTAGTTATAGGATTCTAGCTGGTATCAAAGTATATCCGGCTGTAAATAGTAGTATATATAGTTTCTTATTGTAACTCTTATAGTAACCTTGTAAGAGTCTTGTAATACTTTGAGTTGAGAAGTAATATATACAAGTATCTTGAAAATCATTCTCTTTTGTTTTCTTTGTGTTAGTTAGTATATTATAATCAACTTTTAAAAGAACTCTGCTTCTTGAGTGTTTGTTAGTAAGTTTGAGAGAAATACTTGTGTTGAATACAAAAATCGATCCTACAGTTAGTCTTAATACCCATTCTTGTTACAAAATTGAAAATACAATACCTCAACCTATTACAAAAAAAACTCTTAGTACAGAAACCTGTTATTTTCGATAAACCACAAGGACTATTCATGCGATGAACTCTTTATTTTATTATAATTAATACTAATATTTATATTTATTTATATTATTATATGTGTTAGTGTTGTTATAATAATAATAATAAAATAATAATAATAATACTAATTATTATTATTATTATTACTATAAATATTATATTTATTTATAATTATAAACAATAAATATCAATTAGTTAGGATCGGTCACATACATCAAATATTAGTTATACTTGAATTATGATTATTAATATTAATTTATACATATTTATGGTAATATACTAAAATATATGCTTATTAACAGTATAATCAAGTTGTTGTTGCTCATTTATCATCAGTGAATGTTAAACAAGTCAATGATTTTTTAATCTTAGTTATGGTTGGTTACATATATCAAATGTTAGTTATGATCGAATTATGATCAATAGTGTTATATTATACATAACTAGTGGGAATGCTCGCACGTTGCGGCGGGTGCGGTTGTTTGTTGCCTCGTAGTTTTTGTTGGGTTTTGTGATGTGTATGATGCTAGTGGGTTTATTCAATATGATGAGATGAAAAAACAATGTACTTTCTTATTCTACCTTTGAGAAATTCACCTATCTTTACACAATCTAGGAGCAGCAACAACTAATGTTAGTAATTGATATTAATTTACTAAGGCATCATCAATATAGTTCAATATAACAATACCAACAATTGATGAAAAAAAATTGAAGTATGAAGTCTATAAATTTGTTCGAATATACCAGCAATGAGCTATTTGTAAAATGTAGTAATTATGTAGATTCCACTAATCTTCATCAAAAAATCAACTTTATCAAATTAAGGTTAAAATAAGAGGAAGGCAACACACATTCAATAACAAAATCATCATACACACATTAACTCTAAATAGAAGTAATAAAAAAAATCAACAACAAAAACATATTCACACGAGCAACAAAGTAGTTATAGCGGGTTTCTTATATAATCAATATCTTTTTTTGTAATGAGCTTCACAAATGGCTGCAAACTTATAGCCCATTCTACTTAGTCCAAATAAGTTTGTAACATCAAACATTAATCTAAGACTGAATGATAAGTATTTAATATGTAGGTCAAATAAGGTGTTTATACCCAAAAAAATGAAGTTGAACAAACATAGATGAACATATTTTGGTTTTGGTGGTAGACTACACTCACTCTTTAATAGGTGGTGTGTTTACCCAGTTATATAGAAGCTTTCCATTGCATTCCTACAACATCATTGCACAAACAAATCAAGTTGTGAAAGTAAAAATATTAAGTTTTCAAATTAAAAATGTCCATAGTTTGCAATATCATGTGATGGTTAAATAATAATTAAGTTGAAGGAAATCACTACCAAACACTATTTCTATTGCATTAAAAACCTTCAACAGAGAATTTATATTACATATAAATAAAAATGAGAAAAGCACACAGCATCTGTCAACTAAATTTAATAACATATGTTCAACAAAAATCATACTATGTTGAGAGGTGTCCTATAATGCATCTCTAAGTGCTTCATGTGCATCACACATAGTAAAACTTATAAGCCTCGCCGTTTTATCATTTTGCAATTAGAGCCACCCAAACATCCATTACAAAATTATATATTTTTTTAAAAGAATCAAAACACTAAGTTCAATCTCCAGCAACATACAACTTTTAATTATTTGTATGTATTTCAATGAGATCTCCTCTTAATTTACTTGATAATTGAATATACATCCACAAAATTAGCATTGCTTATCTACTTATTACAACACAATCGCTTGAGAGTGTTTGTGATTACTTATCAAAAATGCTTATATGATTCATAGAGTGAGACAAGCAGATTTATCAACAGTTTGGAGTGGCTTATTTCAAAAAACATTAAGCAAGTATGCTACATGACAAAATTATAAAAATCAGCATCTATATCTAATTAAAAAATTGGATGAAAATTAAACCATCAAAGATTATTTTGACAAACATCAGGAACTCAACTTTGAATTTCATTTGTCCCCGACTACTGTTTAAGAAAGTTGTTGGAAGGAAAAGCCAAGATTTCAAAATCTGCCCACAAAAAGAAAGTCACATAAATTAAAATCATCAAAATATACAAATATAAAGATATAAAAGAATTACTGTCATGCACAATAATAATGAATGTACCTTGATCTTTGTATTTTTGAGACAATATAAGCAATGCTTTATAGGTAGACTCTTTTAATATACTACTGAAATAAACAAAAGATTAGATATTAAATAGCTTACAGATTCCGTGATTAAAGGGCCAGAAACATAGTTAACTTAAAAATCCCATGATTGATATTCACTTTCTAATTTTGAAAACTAAATGGTTAACATTGTTGAATTTTTCCGATATTAATTAACTGTAAAGTTAGTTTTTAGTGTCCATTCTCTGTTATAAAATAGTTTTAACAATCTTTAAGTTGATAAGTCAATTCATTTTGATCATTAAAGGCCAGAACTCGACTCGAACTCAACTCTAAATGTGTGATCAAGGTTGTGATGATAGGATTCTTGTAGTTGAGCTACATACATATATACATAATAAATATATTAAGAATATATGGATGTCATTCAAAATTAAGAATATATTACTAAAAGATGACTATTTGGCATATTTGATTCTTGAGGAATCCAAAACGATCAACGTAACAGAGCACCTTAGAATGTTACGTTGTTTATATTAATAGATATTAATGGCATTCAAAATTAAGAATATATGGATGGCATTCAAAATCCAAAAAGAATATAGTAATAGAGCACCTTGTTTATATTAGATTTTGCTAGACAAATGTTCTTAGAAATCCATCAAGAATGAAGCCTTTAAGGCATTAAGGCTTATTAAGTATCCATAACTTCTTTTGCTTTGATTCCAAGAGAAGTTTAGCAGCAGCAACAACTCTTAGCAAAGATTAAAAGCATATTCGATAAACCAAACACAAAGCCATCCTCAAAAGAGTGAAATACAAATTAATAAAAAAACATACAATCAAGTAACAATGGTAATCGAGAAGAAATCCAACCAAAGGCTACCAAAGCAAAAAAACAATAAATAAAAAACAAAACAATAGGCAAGAAAATCTGCATATAATATATGGAGTTCCTGCACCTCACCTCACCTCTCATAACCAAATTCTCTAAAAAATAATAATATTAATACTAATAGTTAGTTATACACATTTATAAGTAAATAAAACTCCACAAGAGTCCTGAAAATGATTTTGTTCATGATTTGTTTCAACAATTCTTCTATCAAAATCAAGAACACCTTGTATCCAAATGTATAAACTTATCATCTTTATATTGTAGATGCAGCCCGTGCTGAGCCTAATGCACAATCAAATTTAAAAAATAATAGTACAAATACATTTTGATTGCAAAAATAGGTTGGAGAAAGATTAATCTATAGTCATGTGAACACAACAATCATGCAATCATAAACCATATCATAGATATCAAACTAATTGGTATACACTTATATTCTACTACAAGGTTACATACCTTGATTTAACTGGAACAAACTGATACGGTTGTTTGAAAGAGTCAAAAGTAGAATATTTATACATTGCTTTAATTTGAATAAAATAATAAAAAAATATTAACATAGGAATATTAAAAAGCCATACAATTTGTATTGAAGTTTATATTGCTACCTTTACAAGATTTCTTAGGCAAGCTCTCTGCAGCTTTTTTATCTGCAATGAAACTCCATTACCAGCTTTTCTATCATTTTCTCTTGTAACATATAATTGTATTAGTTAAGCTTATAATACATAAAGAAGTAGTGAAGATAAACATTTTAAGCAAAATTAGAACATAAATCATTACTCCCTCGGCTAATTAACGTAGAAATATAATGAGGCTAACAACTTTATAGTTTTGCCCGGTTACAATCATTAAGTAGACATTGTTGTGATGAATGAACATATGAGAGACACCATTATCAAACAATACAGGACCTTGATCGTGTATATCCTCCTGACATAGATCATAAATAAACAAAATAATATTTACCCCAAATCAGCATGAAGTTGAATCACAAGTTCACACCCTCCCTCTGATAAATAATCTGATGCATACAAACGTTTAGTTATAACTACAAAAATAACTACCATATAGTGTTAGCCTACTGTTAAAGCGAATCTAAATCACGGTTGCATACTCTTAAACCAGAGCCCTAATTAATGTAATTGAATAGAAAGGGGTCCACAACATAACAATTGTTTATGCATAGTCATAACTACATAATCACACACACATACCTGGACTTCAAGTAACAATTGAAGATGGTGGTGAGATGAAAATTGGATCGAACACATGTGTTTATAAACAGTAGTGGAGTTGGAATGCAGCAGTGATTGAGGCAGAGAAACCGTCCTGGTGATGGCCACTGATTGCAGCGACGATTGACTTGTACTTGAAACCCTGCCAGTGCAGCAGCAGCAACGGTGGCGTTTTGCTAAGCCGCTTCGCTTACTCGCTTCATCCGCTCCGATGATTTAATCGATGCACTTGCTCATATGTTTACTCAAACATTGAATGCGAATGCATTTATGATTGTATGCAGTAAGCCATGATGGTGGTTTATTATGCCAAACCGCCGTATGAAGGAAGACGGGAGGTCACAGGGAGCCGATCGAAAACCGCAGGAGGAGGGGGATTGAACGGGCGCGTCTTACAAAGATCTGTGAAATTCCACTTGTACCCATGTGTTTTGTTTTATACAGTAGTAGAGATGATGGTAATTTATGCTCAATGATGGTAAATTAAGTTTGCTTATGGTCAATTGCCATCAATGTGTTAAACAAGATGAAAGGGGCTAGGTTATATTACTTAGGGTCAATTACATACGTCAAAGCCTAGCTATGACTGGATTATGATAACTGGTGTTAAGTTGTACATTTTGATGATAATTTACGAAAAAAATATGCTTATTAAGGGTAAGTTAAGTTTGTTTATGCTTAATTATTATCAATGAGTGTCAAACAAGGTTAAATATGGTTATTTATAATGATTAGGGTCTATTACATATGTCAAAGGTTAGCTATGATTAAATTATGATCGTCGGTATTAGATTTTACACTTTGATGATAATTTATAGGAATTATGCTTATTAAATGTAAGTTAATTTTGTTTATACATTGTTATCATCAATGAGTGTCAATCAATGTCATATATGTTTAATTGTGGAGATTAGGGTCGATTACATACGTCAAATGTTAACTATCATCGAATTACGATCATTGGTGTTGTATTATACTCTTTGGTGGTAATTTACGGAAAAGTCTGCTTATTAAAGGTAAGTTAATTTTGTTTATACTCAGTTATTATCAGTAAGTGTCAAACTAAGCTCAAATATGTTCGGTAATGATGATTAGGCTCTATTACATATGCCAAAGTTTGGCTATCATATTTATAGAACTTATTGTTAGAATTTTAAGACATGTATGTTACCATCTTTTGTTAATTAGTTAAAATATAAAATTGAATTATTATAATAAATGATTTATCTTGTTAGAATGATATAAATTCTTTAATTTAGTTATTGGTTCAAGTTGGTAGAATGGTATAATGGATTGTGCTTGATAACATGTTTCATGATTTCAAAGTGTTTTAGAAAATTTTTTAGGATTTCAATTGTCTTATTGAAAATGTTTTAGGATTTCAATTATTTATGTATGTGTATGTAGTTGTATACATATTTTGATTTGTTTATTGGTTTGAGTTAGTAGAATGATATGAATGAATTAAGATGTTTTGAAACATATTTTAGGATTTTAATTATTCTTTGGAACATGATTTAGGATTTCTATTGTATATTAGAACATGTTTAAGGATTTCAAATGTGTTTTAGAATTTTTTTTAGAATTTCAATTGTGTTTTAGAACATGTATGTATGTCATGTTTAGTTATGTCATCAACCATTACAGCAGCACAAGGTGGTGACGACAGGAGTCTTGACCCACATGGCCATGCATATAGAGTTTCCTTAAGTTTTCCAGTTGTGTAAATTATTGTTGTTTTAAATATATGTCTTTTCATTGTATATCTGCTGAATGTTACTAACTTTTGAATTTCATGTATCAATATGGTATCAAGTAAGAGAAAGCACTTAAATGGATGAAATTTAAACTTGTTTGAGAATGAGTTGCAAACATGTATTATCAAAATATATATCATTGATTTTTTTCGAATCTCATAAATCTTATTCATAGGGTGTTTAAAGGAGCAACAAACCGGGATCAAGCCACATTGAGATGTGAAACAATGCACAATACAATAAATAGTTTGGATGGATCAACTCAAGGATGACATAAATGTTTTTGCTTTTAGTTTAAATGGACTATAGGTTGACAACAATTAGTTTAAATGAGTCAAATAGCTTGAACACACTTCAATAAATTTAAAGGTTTTTGCTTTTAGTTTAAATGGATCAAAATCACCCAAACACATGTTAATAGACCAAGTCAGATATTATTACTTGCATTTTTTTTAAAAACTGTACTTTTTTTTAATAATGCATGAATAGAATTGAAACTAATACGCCCTTCTTTGGGTCGTCATCATATCAGAATGAGAAAATGAATGCACTTAGGCAACAAATGGGTGAAATGCAAGAACGGATGAATGAATTTGAAAAAAGTTAATTAGTTAATTAGATAGTTAGTTAGTTTAATTTGTTATTGATTAAATGATGTTTACATTGGTAGTTTTGTTTGTATGTAACTTAAATCGTATTGAGTATTCGTAATATTAGTTTTTGTTTTGGTGTATAAATTTGATTTCAAAACTTGTAATATTGGGCAAAACCTGGAAAATGTAGAAAAAACTAAAAAAAATTAAAACAATATGGTTCATAGGGTTTTTCATTCTATTTTTATTAATTTCTTTATTAAAATTAAAAAAATTGTTGGACGACCATTGAAAACTAAAATTATTTATAATTAAAATACAACATGACTTTTTTTTGCTGATAACTTGTTATGGTGATAGACCTTTATGATGATTAGGGACTTAAAAATAAGCTATTGCGATAAGGTTATGGCGATAAAGTTTATAGCGACGACAAACCAACCTATCATGACGACAAATGTCATCGTCATAGGCTTTGTTTCTTATGGTGAGTGAAGGAAGTTTTTATGGGTGTCAGGGGACATCTAGAGATATAAATGTCAACTAGTAAAATCCTATCGCAACCCCTAACAACATAGTATTAGTAGTGGTAGTATCCAAAAAAAATAATAATAAAAGCAATACACAAAATTTATATAAAAAACATGAACGATCTCAATGAACAACCAAATAGGCTTAGAGGGAAAAAAGTATTAAACATAACCGATAAATTATTTCCACTATTTTCACTTCTTTTATGATAATTATTATATGGATAACAAACAAAAGAAATAAAAAAATGAATTTTATGCTTTAATTACTAGAGAAAATTGTATAAATGGACCTTAGTGGTTTGAACATATTGAAAATTTGATTCTCATATTTATAAAAGTGTAAAATTAATCCATTTTTAATGAGATGGTTATAAGTTTAGCCCTCACTGTTAATGCTTGTTAGTTTGTAAGATCGTAGAGACTAAACTAGCTACAGTTCAACCTAAGAGAATATTTGTGTGATTTTCTATAAAATATAGTAACAATTATATAAATCCTTTTTATATACCACTCCCTTTTTAAGCTCTCTCCCAGCTCAACAATCTATTGTCTAGCCGGCTCACACCATGGCTTATGCTTCTAACTTCTAAACATGCAATAAATTAAAGTGAAGTCGACGATGAATACTAGTCTGAATTGTTACTAAAAATAATTAGATTCGTGAGATTATCGTTATCACAAATTGTCTTAGTAATCCAGCCCGTGAACGAATTTGATAATACGTCAACCCATTCCAGAGAGGAGTTAAGCCCGAGATTTTTGAAGAGGGGATTGTTTTGATTCTGGCCGATGAACTTGTTATTATTATGTTTCAACCTTCGACATTCGGCTACCTAGGCCTCTAAACAAACCGAAGATTTAGTGAGCCATTCGACGAAAAAGTTCATTTATTTAATAAATGAATGAACATAAACAGAAATTTGGTTCGTTAATTTAGTAAAACAAACAAACAAGAGGATATCCACGTCTCATTCCTTCATTTATGTTCGTGTAAGTTCATATATATTCATTCAATATATTTAGGCAATTACTTTAATTATCAGTCAAATTGTCTCAAAGTGTCTACTTGTTCCCCTTTAGGCACATCAGCTTATTGATTTGAAGTCAACCCATTCGTTAAGTGTTTGATGCAATCAAATGGCTCAAGAACAAATAGTTAATCAAAGACGATAAACGAACCAAATAGTATCAAGAACACAAGTTCTTTAATTCTAATTCAATTAACAAAACTAATAATAGACGAAACCAAACCGTAATATTTATACTAGTCCCTAACAACTTTAACGAGAAACATGAATAAACCAAATAAATAAAAGATACGATAACTATAAATAAAATGCTTAAATATTTTCTAATCTTTAAATAATATTCAACTTGGATCCCATTGAATCTTATCCCAGAACGAGTTCAAGTCATGAGTTACCATCCGTATCATTCTCCCCGTCTTTGGAGAAAACTCATCCTCGAGTTTTATCTCGAAACCACAACCACCTATTTGTTTTATTCTAGATATTGGGTTATATACTTTATCCTCCTCAACATATGGCCCATCATCCATCTTGGTTTGGACTTGAGATTGCTCATATATAGATGGCCCAGTAAGACCAAACTTTGCACCTTGTTCTTGAACCGTGTCTTCCAATATCCATTGTGAGTTGGGCACTTGTTTTAATAGCCCTTCGTGCACATGTTTATTTTGGAGGTTAAATCTATCTTCAATTAAACCATCCATCACCTCCATTTGAATTTTAAAATTCAAATTACTTGCATCCTCCTCAAGAACACGTGTAAATTGGTTACTAACGGCACCAATAAATTGTATATCTATCTCCCATATCTCTATAAAATTAGATAAGATCCCCTCCAAATAATCATCTGTTCCGATTGATGAGCTGGTCTACTTGCATCCTTGAATCCAGTATTTGCCTCATCTTTTTTGTTAATATTTTTAATTTGAAATTTCAAATCAACTGAATTTTCCACACTTTCCGATTTAGTTTCCGTGGATTTTGACAATTGATTTTCATTGCCTTCTTCAACAACATAATCCTCAATCACCATAGTACCACTATTAACAAAATGAGACGTTATAGATGAAGACGTTATAGACGACTCGTGTTGCTCAAGTCTTTCAATCAAACCAGCGGTTGCCCACAAATACCATTCCTTGTCCTCGTATTCATCATACACAGGAGAGAAATCATAGATACAATTGCACGTACCGTAAGGATGCTCCTCTTCTCCAAAGTCTTCGTCCTGGACGCAGCCATCTGGATTAGTTTCCTTTGGTACCAATGCTTCAAGATCATGGACCCGTTTTTTGAGTCTCTCGATCTTGCAATCCCATGGGTCGGAATCAACTTTACCGTTGCCTCTGTCGACGAATCTGCAAGTTAAAAGCTGACCTTGATCACGGGCACGTGAACCACCAATGTTCTTGTCGATGCCTCGGTCGGCGACTCTTCGAACAAGAAAACACTTGCCTTCACGCAAAGCCATTTGACAAACCAAGAGCTCTGATACCAAATGATGCAGAATCGGGAGCGATCAAATGGCTCAAGAACAAATAGTTAATCAAAGACGATAAACGAACCAAATGGTACCAAGAACACAAGTTTTTTAATTCTAATTCAATTAACAAAACTAATAATAGACAAAACCAAACCCTAATATTTATACTAGTCCCTAACAACTTTAACGATAAACATGAATAAACCAAATAAATAAAAGATACGATAACTATAAATAAAATGCTTAAATATTTTCTAATATTTGAATAATATTCAACCTGGAACCCATTGAATCTTATCCCGGAACGAGTTCAAGTCATGAGTTGCCATCCGTATCAATTCTTGTTTTTCGCTGATTTGTTTAAAGTTAAAGGCATGAACAATGCCCCGTTCGTATTCGTTGGTTCGTAGTTACCACCACATAATTTTAATATCACAAATGCTTAATCAATCGTACAGAATCTCCACTACTCAACATAAACATTTTCACCTTAGCATTTCAAAATCATTCTTCCAGGTCCTCTCCCCAGTTATGATATTATATTTTACAAAGTCCTGAAGGTGTTGTCATTTACAAAAATACACTAACGAGCTCTTCAAAGAAACAAAACCAAAGGCTTTTTATATAGATAATAAATTAATAATATACATATATGCCTCGTTTTAATTTGCGGAACCCAGATTTATATATGACATGATAGCTACTGAAAACGATGTATTAAAGAGTATGAATTACGAAAAATTGATCACAAACTTTGCTTTGAAACCCTCTTTATTTACTTAAGTAAATTCGATTATTTTGCTACAATACTTATGTTTTGTTTATTATTGTAGCAATTATCGTAGTATTATAATTTTTTATATGCAAGTTATTCGATTTAGATTATAATGACTTATTATTTGCTTTCGTCTTAGGACCAAAGTCTCTTGAGAATTATCAAAGCCAGCCCAGATCACAACTAAAACCCACGAACTTTTAATCAGAGTACAAACATACGACAAGAATGCTCACTTGGAGTAAAAGAGAAAAATAAAGCACACCTTCTGGATCTTTAATGTTCTATCGACATGTTTTATATCTCATATCTTTGTTGGGATTGGAATTAGGTCATTATCAATGCATGTTTGGTGGGTGAAAATGGACATATGTATGAGTCAGTGATGACGTAACTACATCTAGAACATACTTTGGGTTTGCAACATAACTACGTCATGAAATTACCATAAGGGACCTAATAGTGAGTGTTAATGGTTTGGTTCGGTTGGTCATCTGTTAATTTTTACGATAATCTTTTTGTATTTTAAATTACTAACTACGTCATGAAAATTTTAAGATAATACTTTTTTATAAAGTGTTACGGAGGTTGGAGCAATCGATGAAAGTTGAGTGATCTAAACATTTGAGAAATTTGATAACTATTAGATAAACTTTTCACTTCTAGGTATCCATCGTATGGTTGTAAACGAACCGAACGTTCAACGAACAGTTTATGATCCGTTCCGTGAGAAGTTCGTATATGTTCATTTGTTTAATAAATTAACGAACAACATTCATTCAGTTAAACGAACGAACATGAACAGATGACGCTTTCATTAATCTATGTTCGTGAACTTTCATAATGTATTCACTAACGTTCGTTTGTGTTCGTTCATTTAAATGTTATTTTTGAGATAATTATGTTAAATACTTATTTATATTTGCTAGATATTACATAATGTTTATGATTTTAATTATAATATCAATATACGATGGTCTATGTTTGTTTGTTTTAGTAAATTTCGTTTGTGTTTATTAATGTTCATGAATATTTGTGTGTGTTTGTTTGCATTCGTTTATGTTCGTAAACAGTTCATGAGAAAATTTATTTCTTTAATGAACAAACACTACCAAGAAATCATAAACAATTTATTTTTTTAATGAACGAACACGAACAAGACCCCGTTCGGTTTGTTTACAACCCTAATTATTCCCTCGAATGCTTTTGTCTTCTCGTATCAAGTTATAAGCCAGTTCTTGATGTGTGTGACTCATTGTTTATGTATAATTATCAGACTAGAAGATCAATACACGAGTCAAAATAGACACCAACTATAAAAATCGATTAACTCACGACTACACGAGTAAAACTGTCCTAACTCCTAACATTAGTACATAAGCATAAATGCAACACACAGACAAATTAATGCTTTTAGTGATTTTCTATACTCGATCTTGCAATGCAATTTCATCCTAATAATTCCAAGTTACAAAAATGACACTCGTTTCTATTCATATAGCCAAATTACCATACACGCATTTGGTATTTGAGATATCTCACACGATAAATAATGTGTAAGAATGATCTCTTTGCACACATGACTAACATAATATACATCTATCGATACATAAAAAGCTAGAAACACAATGCCTACTTTTTGGCTAAATCTCCTCTGTTTCATGATAGCTAGTGATGTAACTTTCACTCTTGAGAAGAGGCGCGACATCGATCTCTTCTCTTCCTTGTTTCATCTCCTCCGGGAGCTGATCAAGCGGATTGCATCTTCGAAGAATCTCAAGAACATCCTTCATCGATGGTCGACTCGAAGGCAATGTGCTTGTGCAAATGAGTCCTAATTTGAACACGGTAGTCATCTCCTCCATGTAAGTGGTACTGATGTCTGGATCCAAAGCTCCAGCCATGGAATCACCCTCTCCGTGGTGCTTCCATGCCCATTCGGCTAGATTTGAATCTTTATCTCCTTCGTGAGCTTCTCTTCCAGTCACGAGTTCTAGTAGTACCACACCGAAGCTATATACGTCTATTCTCTCGTTTATTCTTGTTGTGTAAGCGTACTCTGCAATCAAACATGTTGACTTCATTAGAGGTGTAAAATTCTAACATGACACGAAAACATCACAAGAACCTAACATGACATTCACACGTTTTGAGATTAGGCTAAATGGGTTTGGATCAATTTGGGTCAAACCCACAAACACAATTAGCTCAATGGATTGTGTTAGAATTCAACATGCGGGTTTCACGGGTAGACTCATTTAATTTTATACTTTCTTAACTAGGTATTTTGTGACAAATTATAAAAAACTAGAGAGAAATGAGTATCAAGTTATACAGTTAAAAGGTATATATATTTTGTTGTAACATAGTGACTTAGAGTATTAATATAATAAAAATAAACTTCGGGTTAAACGAGTCATGTTTGTGTCAACTAAACAAAAACTTCCATCGTATTCTGGTTTATGCGTTAGAGACAAATTTAGGGTTGTTGTCGCGTTTGGGTTCTTGTGTGGTTCAACACACCACTTCACAAACATGACCCATTTTAACATCCTAACTAATATGGTCAAACAAGGTAAACAAAACAGAGTTGACATGAAAATTCAAAGAGTGATTTGAAAGAGTTTTTACCAGGAGCAAAGTAAACCATTGAGCCTACTATTGAAGACAAGCCACCCTCACCAGGCTTCTGCTTTTCCAATATTTTAGCCAGCCCAAAATCAGCAATTTTCGCGTTGAATTCAGAATCCAACAATATATTGCTCGATTTCACATCTCTATGCACAATGGGTGGCGAACAATCGTGATGCATATAGCAAAGCCCCTGGGCTGCACCTATGGCGATCTGCAACCGCCTAGGCCAGTCCAAGATGAACCCTGGAACCAACCCGGGCTCAGATTTCCTCTTCTTCCCATGTAGCCATCTGTCCAGACTCTGGTGCTCCAAGTACTCATACACTAGAAGCTTAGAGTTCTGACTTGACAGACAACACAGTAGTTTTACTATATTCGAGTGACGAATGGATCCCAGTATCTGAACCTCAGATGTGAACTCATTCTCCAGGTTTTGGTCTAGCTTTTTGTTGTTCCAAATCCGCTTCACAGCAACGTAACCGCGTGGTGAACCAACCGCGATTCTGTACACTTTCCCTGCACCACCGGTGCCAATCACATTGGCTTCAGTCATGCATGACAGAATGTTTGTTTCTGTGAAATCCAGCTTGTGGAATGAGGTTAGCTTCCATGTGGTGCGAATTCGCTTGGGCTTCTTCTTCTGGTAGTCTCTGAACACAAACAACGCGGACATGACAGCTGCGAGTAGAACAAAAAATGATAACACGACGATAATGGCTATGATTTTGGGTGAGAATTTTCTGGAGTGTGAGTTTTTGGGAAAACAGTTATGGAGGTTGGAGATTTGAGAAGTGGAGCAGAGTTTAGGGTTGTTAAGGAAACTGTTTTGATACGCCATGTTATCGAAAGAGGTCGGGATCCTTCCGATGAGCTTGTTGGAAGAAAGATTCAAGCTTGTAAGCCGGAGATTGCCCAATTGTGCCGGAATTTCGCCGGAAAGTTGGTTTTCCGACAGATCAAGTTCTAGCAGATCTTGTAAAGAACTGATTGAAGGTGGAATCTGACCTGAGAGTTTGTTTCTTGCAAGATTCAAGATGGTTAACGAGCTCCATGACTTGATCTCCGGAAGTTCGCCGGAGAGTTGGTTTCCGTCGAGATACAGGTCTGTTAGTTCTGAGAGTGTGGTGAATTCCGGTGGGATTTCACCGGAAAACATATTGTTACTAGCTTTGAACACTTTAAGCTTCACCAAGATGAAATTTCCGGTGGAATTCCGCCGGAAAACTTGTTGTTACTGATTTCTAATCTAGATAGATTCCAAGCGACTTTAACCGGAAGCTCACCGGAAAACGAGTTTCCGGAGAGCCTCAAACTCGAAATATTCGGTAATGTCCAGATACCAGAGGGAATCTCACCGGTGAAATTGTTATTATACAGTTGGATTGCATCAATTCCGACGCAATTTTCGAGTGATTTCGGCAATTCTCCGGTGAGATTGTTTGAAAAAGCGATCACACCAGTCAAAGCACCTCCGGCGCATAAACTCTCCGGTAGTTTTCCGGTGAGGTGGTTGTCGGAGACCTCAAATGACTCGAGTTTCGAGTGAAGCCCAAACTCCGGAGGTAATTCTCCGGTGAGATTGTTTCTGAACACCTTGAAGACCTTCAACGTCGGAATTTGAGAAATACTCGCCGGAATCTGTCCTGTAAGTTGATTCGAGTACAGATTCAAAACCTGAAGTTTTTGCAATTTGCCTAAATCAACAGGAATCGATCCGGTCAATCTGTTCATCGATATATCGATTTGAGTCAAATTCGGAGACTTAATCACCGCCGGAAGTTCGCCGGAGAAGTTATTCTTATACAAAAACATTCTATCCAAATTCTGAAAGAGAAACAACTCAGGCGGAATTTCACCTTCCAAATAGTTTAAACTCAAATCCAACAGCTCCAGATTGACCAAATTCGTCAACGATTTCGGTATTTCACCGACGAGATTCGTCATTGGCATCCAAAACACCTTCAAACTGTTCAGTTTCCCAAACTCCGGCGGTATCACCGGATCTGCAAATTCGTTATACGCCATACCTAACGTCTCCAGATTCGACAAATTTCCGATCTCCGGAGGTATAGTACCGTTAAACAAATTCTGATACAACATCAACGAATTCAACGCCGATAGGTTCCCTATCGCCGGAGGTATGTCGCCGGTGAAGTTATTACCTCCGAATTCAGCGGTTTTCAGCTGCGACAACCGGTCAATGTCCTCCGGCAACGTTCCGACGAACATGTTCTGCGAGATATCCAACTCAATTAACTTTGTGCAGCTATACAAAACCCTAGGAAACTCACCTGTGATGTAATTGTCATGCAGAAGCAAGTTCTCTAAATTACTTAGATTGCAGATGAACGACGGTAGAACACCGATGAGTTGTTTGCTCTCAAGGTTCAGTTCTATAACAGAGCCGTTGCGGCACTGAACTTCCGGCCAGTTGCACGGTGATGAGGTGGAATTCCAGTGTGATAGCAACGGTGGATCTCCGAATGTTTGCTTGAGGTTAAGCAGAGTTGTTTGCTCAGTGGTGGAGAATTGTTGTGAAGTTACGCCGGAGATGAGGATGATGATGATGATGAAGATGGGGCGGAGATGCGGTGGCGTTAGTGATGGCATTTTGTTCCGGTGGTGGTTTTGTCTTACCGGAGAAACATATTATTTTGTTGTTGGTGGTGGTGGGTGTTAATTGTTAAAAACTTAAAATGATTAAGGTGATGTTTAGCTTTTTGACGTTTCTCCGGCCGCCGGTTCTAACGTCGCTAAATTAGAGTAAAGACACTGTAGAATATTTTTATTTGATATATTACCGCTTATTATACTCGTAGCGAATTATTAGTATTACTCTTCGTATGCTACACATAAAAACCGAAAGTAAAAAAAACGAGATGACTCTAAACAAGTAGAGTGGGGTGATGACGGGTAGATGACTTTATGGTGACTCTGTTTCTTGCTGGTAAATCGTGATATCAGTCTAGAAATCATGATATCTGATGTTATAACAACTAATACATGTTATTTAATTAAGTTCTGATTACACTAAAGTTCTATCTTTTTTTATTTGATAAAAAATATACAAACTAATAATTTTTGTCTCGTTTGATTTTCGTAATTGAAACGTTCGTTCAAACTAGATGCTCGTGGATCAAAGAGGGTGTAGTCTAGATCTCCATGTCTCCTATCTTATTATAGATTTCTTAACTCTGTTACTTAACACTTAATTATTGTAAGATGTGTGTTAGAAAGTTTATATTTTAAGCATATGCTTTTATAAGCTTTATATAGTATAGAATATTAACGCGTTTAGACTTGAGGGTCTTTTAGTTTAGATTGTCCAAAAAGTATTAATATTTGTTAAAGAAGACTGTATATAAAGAACTATAATCTGAATACAATAATTGAAGAAGTTTAAAGTGTTTGATTTGAGAATTTAAAATATAAAAGAAATGTTGTACGATTTGGAAGCATTAAAACTGCTTTTCTGGAAAGTAACGTATAATGACAAAACATCTGAACAAAAAACCATTTATCATTCAATACAGCTCAATCTGGTCCTTCCACTTGGACTGAGAACCCAATCGGCCCAATTGCTTTACTAAATAAGTTTAATTTGCTTTTTTACATTTTAATGGACTTAAATTTACACATCTATAACCTATAATAAAATAAGATTTTTTTAAAATACGTTTTTTCATTTTAGCATATCAAATGACACGTGATTTTAGTATATAAAAAAATCATTTTCTCGTTTTTCTTTCATATACAAAAATTATAAAAACAATTAATTTAACTTTCCTTTTTAACTAAAATATGTTTAAAGAATATATTTATATTTGTGTTTTTTTCTCTCTCATATTAAATGATATTTATTGTAAATAAGTAAACTAAACTATTAAACGATAAAATATAAATGTAGTTATTTTGATAATTTATTAATACATATGAAATATAGAGTTATAATTTTAATTCATTATGTGTTATAACTTTTAAATCTTCATTATATTTTTATTTCATCGATGGATAATAACATTTAAAAAATAAAATATTTATAAAACTAATTATTTAAATATATTTTTTTTATTCCACCCGTGTAATACATGGGTTCTAACCTAGTATGAGTATATGACCTATCTTTATTTTGGACATATGGTGACCTTCTATTGGTGGAATATTTAGTCAAATGTTTTTTTATTGTATCTATATTTATTAATAAAACAATAACTTTAGTGTCACGTGTCATTCTCTTAAACCTTTATTTTTTTCATTTTCCTCCTAAATATGTATCTATTTTTAATGTTAGTCTAGATTCATTGACTAAAAATCAACTTCTGATACAATAGATATTTAGAGAAAAATTAATAACTTAACCTTAAATTAAAACATATCTTTTTTTAGAAATTAAATTATACCCGATATTCTTTTTTTATTTAAATAATTTATCAACAAAACTACAGAAATCATTTATATTATCTTTATTTATGAAATCGATTCATTGATTGTGTGTTTTCATTAAATACTCGGTTTATATTCGAATCTTGACAAAAGTTACGGGATTTTTTTACGACTTCTCTCCAATTTGAAGGAATTTATGGGTATCTTTTTTGGAAATAAAATCATACCTGATTTTAAAATATTTCTCAACTATCACAGCTTTACGACCTTCGTGATTTGTTTTATAAAGTCTGATGATATTGCATTCGATAGACTTCATCAACTTTCTCATTTTGGCTTCGGTTTCATTCTCTGCAATTATGATTTAACCTATCATTGTCTATAATTTTGTTTTTAGAATAATATTGTTTTACTTCTATTTTTTATGTGTATTACCAAATTATTAATATGTTTGATTGAAATTCGTTTGATACGTGTGCAAATTGTTTTCATTTATCCGGAAGTAATATTAAAAATCACACTTTTATTTCATGGTTGATTTTGACAAATTTAGACAAAATGTTTTTTTAATTTCAAATAAGACAGTTCCTATTAGCAGTGTGTTTTGCAATGATAATAAACAAGAGTTAATGACAATTGTTATCCAAAGTTAGTTTGCTTTTAAACAGTGATTATAGTTAGCTCTAGGTTATATTTTCTCGAGTTAAAAGCAAACATATATTAAAACTACTAATGTTAGATAATGATAGAAAAATCAGCAACAAAACATCAAATGTTATATATAAATAAATTTTTAGATGTTTATGAATTTAAAATATTATTTTTGATGTTCAACTTAATTTGTTTATTACTTAGAGTTCTTATGTATAAGTTTATTTCATTTCATATTTTATATTATTTAGACGTATAAATATTAATAAATAAAACATCCTAATATTAAATGTAACTAATGTTAAAAGTTATACATAAAAGTTGACATACAAAGTATTATCAACAACATTATAACTTACGGAACTTTTTAAACAACAACAATATTTTTTTGATTGAACATATATGTTACACGAGTCTGGTAATAATAATATAATAACACAATTACAAGATGGGTATACCGTAAAATACAACATTTGTTACGTAACTTACAATACTTAATGCATGTAAGATTAGGACCAATAGTTTCAAGGCGTTTGATCAACCAACTAATCTTCAGTAGTAGGTACACCCACATATGCATTCAAAATCTTTTTTAACTTTATTATCTTATTTTTTTATATTTTACTATTGAATATCATAAAATAGCAATGGATATAGTGGAAAAACCTCGTCATAACTCATACATGTCCCTAATATTATGTATGATCTTTTGACATGCATCAAATTTTAATCCCATAAAAGCAATGCAAATTTCAGTCGTAGGTGATTAGAATTCACGTAGCACCCATTTTTTGTGTGAAGCATGATCAATACTGTCTATTTCGTTTTAATATTAATTTTAAAATTCTTTTTAATTTAGTTTTTTAATTTTAAGTTGTATCTTCTTTTTTTTTACTTTTAAACTTGATACCCGAATAAGTTTTAAAATAGATTGTGATAGTTTGTTTTTAATTAGTTTCCCTATTGTTAATGCTTATTTTGACAACCATATGCTACTATTTTCTTAAACTGCGTACGTACCTTTGTAATGTGATTTTTTAAGTAAAATAGACTCGCCGCAGAGGTAGTTATGTGCTAGTTAACTACATTGGTAAGATGATGCCATGATGGGCAAATGACCTTTTTGATCATTCTTACTTTTAAAATTTTATTAGCGAAAAGTTCTTGATCCGAATAATAGTATAGAAATATTTTCATATAATGTGATATGTTTTTGCTTGAAATTAATAGTGAACTAAAAAACCTTAAGTTTTTTAAATATAATAAGATGACGTAGGATTAACTAGATAAAGTTGTACATTGAGTAAATTTATAGATATGATTTGACTTCAAGGGTCCCAACATTTAAAATTTAAATCCGCAAAACTGCAATCAATATCCTTGAGTTATATACTTATATTACACTATGCTATCATGTTCAATGTTTGACTCTTTAATAAATCTACAAATTAATGACGCTAATCAAGCTTAGTGAGTCTTAAATACGACACTAAACACTTCTCTTTTCTCGGCTTGAAAAGTGCATTGTTGAAATCGAATTGGAAAGCCAAACAGCTCTAGGTTCAAGGGCTCTTGCTATAACTCGACGAAAGAAGATTTTTTATAATTATACTGGCAAGATCCGTTTTATCATTTGTTTGGATCTTGTTTTCGATCTTTAATGTCGAACACAACGCATATAAAAAGATTACAACATATGACTATGATTTTCTAGTCTCGATTCAGTGTTACGATCCCGATCATATAGGTAAAAGTTAATATTTGACGTACCTTTTACTTATGATCCCCAAAGGGTAACAAAACCATAATTTTAATTATTAAATGTACTACTACGTGTGCTGTAGCCTCGACACAAAGTCAAGTAATGTGAGCATAAAGGTGATAATAGACTGTTAACTCATGGAGGAAGGGGGCCTGCTACAAAAATGACATGGTTCTACACAACTAGTCCCTTAATTATTCATATATACCGTTAGGCCCCTCAAGATACTTTTCCTTCTAATTATTGAAAAAACAACTTATTCCTTAAAAATCTTTACATACCTTATGTTAGAAAAATGGGTAGGCGACTAAGATTGTTATTGCGGTTTAAATAGGCCATACGGTGAAGTGGGAATCCGGCCCTGGTGGGAACACCACCGTTGAACCAATGTTTTCTTTTTCCGTCACTGCTCGTTGAATTTACACCGGGTTTCACCGGTACACATAGCCCACTTTCAACCCCACTCTATAAATAAAATAACGAAACAAGGAAAAAATGGAATAACACTCTACATAACGGAAAAAAAACTGAGAAAGATTAAAAAAACAACCTGATGCTAATATGTAACCCTTAGAAAAACAAAATCATTGCCAGTTGCTTTACAGGACCAACAGGTTTGGCACATGCTACGATCTTAACTAAAAGGAGTTCTTAGTGCGACGAAGGTGGGAGAAAAACGTCAAATGGAAGAAGTGTATGCTTAAGTAATGAATATAATAATTTCCGGATAATAATATGATTATTGTTATTGAATAATAATTAAGTTTAAAAAGTATTTTAATTAAGTCACTTATGCATATTATGCCCAAATTAAATCGCTAAACCATTTAATTGAGTCATCATTGGATTTTTTATTTCAAGAAAAAAAAATAAAGAGAAGATATGCATATAAATATGTTTTTTTTCTAATTGTAAAAAAACATGCTAGAAAAATATTAAAACTTTTAATTTACATAAAATATGAAAATTGAGTGACTTAATTAAGACATTTTTAAACTTTAATGATTTAATTGAAACACTTTCAAAACTTGAGTAGTGACCTTGAAAATCTAATAAATTAAGCTTAAATATGTAACGTAATAAATGCGTTTGCATTTTAAGGTTGGCTAAATGAGAGATTTCTTATACACATGAAAAAAGAGGAAAGTGAGTTTATTTTCTTTACAATTCTTGTTTACGTTGTATTAGTAACAGTAATCTATGATTTAATTGATCTTAAATTGTTGGGCCATATGATGGTGGTTGATAGCATATTAATAATATTTTGCTATTCTTTTTGTAAAAAATAACTAATGAATCATATGTACACTTTACGACGTGTTTTCTCTCTATTAAATCTTATACTGCAACGTAATAGCACCAAATGCGGCTTAACTGTTTTACAGGCTCTGAGCAAAGTAGATAATTATGATCTTTTTTGACTATTGATTAATAATTTTGATTTTGGTCTTGATTTTGATTTAACTTCTCTTAAAAAACCTAACATAAACCTAATACACATTCTTTTATTTAAGTAAATATTAGTGTAGGGATGATTTTTAAGAAAACCATATTTTACAATAACATCAAAAAAACTATTTATCCACCATTTAATTTCTAGGTAATTAATGGTTGAGATCATACAATGGTAAGATTATAAATAAATAAGGTTTAAATGACTTAATTACAAGTTAATAAGCGTGTAACATGCAAACACATGTATAAATTATATGAAAACTTTCATTTAATTAAACCAATCCCTATAATTTCTCACTCTTTCCCATCTCTCTCAAATTACAATAAAATACTAACTCTCTCTTCTCTTCATAAATATTTTTATAACAAATTTAAACACTAGATCTTACTATTTTTTTATATTGGAGTAACCGAATATATATGGTGTAAGAGAACAAACAAATGAACACCAGTTGAGTTACGTATACGTAATCACGTTATATAACAGTTTGTTTCAATATGTAACACTGTATTACGCATATATAACATTGTATCACACACTTATGATGCAACATCTTACATATATGTAACCCGATCAAGCTTCGATTTCACCATCAAAATGAAATCTCAAATTTTGTAAGTAACTAATTCACGTTGATAAATTTTGTTATGTATATACAATTTTTTTATTAACGTATATATAATTATCACACATATAACAATTGCAAAACAATTTATTAAACTTGAAAATTTGCACATATGTAGACGTGGTTACATATATGTAACTTGATCTATACATATACTGAGTTATATGTAACTTGATAAGTTACATATATGTAACACTAAAAAGAACACTAGAATCTACAGAAATTACAGTGAATAGATGTGCACCAATATGTTAACATGCTTACATATATGTAACTCGACGAAGATGAAGATGAACAAAAAAACCCAAATCCTAATATAACAAAGTTACGTATATGTAATCTAACACTATTCTTCTAGATCTTCAGTTGACTTAATCTTAAGTTACGTATATGGAACCCAAGTTACGCATATAAATGCAAGTTAAACATGTCTTCATCTTCTTTCTTTGTAACCATCCATGGTGGCAAGAGCATCATGTCACACCCAACCGACGGCGGAATCATCAAAACAGACGAATGTGAAACGATTTTTCATAGCACATGGAACTAAATTAGTTGGAATAATATTAAATATCATTATTCATTAAACAATACAAGTCAATAAAATCCTTACAATACACAAAAATATAAACAACAACATAAGATGTTTAATTTATCTAAGTCCAAGTCCTATATAAGCAAGAAAAGTTCCTTAAGTATCAACCCTGAAACATGTTAAAAATAAAAGATCAACTTTAACAGTTGGTGAGTTTCCATGGGTTAAACACACACACACACACACACATATATATAAAGGGTTTACAAGTAGCAATTCATGTCAATGATTATGAATTATGCAAGTTTATAGAACACATATAGCTACAATCAAACCTCGACTTAATTACGATATTAGAAAAGGAACCCATCTCTATTTCCTTTCTGTGTGTTCTCTCTTCTGTTATGTGAAGTTTATATGATTGGCTAAGTGTATTTGGTTCCCATGATAAACAAGTCATACGTCATCAGGAGCAGGCAATACATCGGCTTTAGCACCAAATAGGCTTATTAGGCCCATAGATCTAAGACGTCACTAGGCTAGCAATAGTTAATGATTGTCAACATAATATGTATCTCATATAAGGCTTACAATAACACAAATAACCATGGCAAATAAAACTATGAATTGCAAGTGCTTTACAAGATTAAAACGTTTAGAAGTGTAAGTTGATAAGATTAACATGTTTGACCTAAAAATGGTGTGAAATAATATAAAAGGGGCAAGGAAAACTCACCTGGAAAACTCACGTTGCTTTAAGTTGCACTTAAGATAACAATAAGTTGATAAGATGATTTTAGTGATTCCTTCACAATTCAACCTAAGATTTGGTGTTTTAGGATTAGAGTAAAGCTATGATTCAAAAGT
Organism: Flaveria trinervia; assembly: GCA_025506515.1. NCBI lineage: Eukaryota > Viridiplantae > Streptophyta > Magnoliopsida > Asterales > Asteraceae > Flaveria > Flaveria trinervia. The sequence goes on from CM046448.1 coordinate 8,021,239, forward strand.
AAATATGAAGTAGGGTTTCATTTGGAATTTGGGGTTTAGATAATTGGGTTAAATAAAATAATGTAATCATTTATATTTTGATTCAGTAAGGATGGAATAGATTGATTAAATAATTAAAATTGAAAATGATGATGAATAATTAGTAAAATTAAATAATTTAATTTATAATAATTGATCTAATAAAGATAAGCATTAAGTTTTGGAGGAAATAATTACTTTAATAACTATTTACTATATAATATTGTTGAATGAATAATTGAATAACAAATATTACTTACATATGAATAATAATTGATTAGGTCACGATTGTGTATAAATGTGAAAAGAAATAATTAATTTAATAACTGATTATCTAAAACTTGATCAGAATAATTAATTGGGTAATTAATTATTTAAGTAAGTTATAAAATACTTATTCGATTTAAAGAAAAACTATTTTATAAAGAATTAAAAAGAAATAAACTTATAAATAACTTTTAACAGTTTTTATATAATTAAGATATTTGTTTCAAACGAAAATATAAGGTTATATTGTTTAACATATACAGAAATTCATCTGTATCCGAAAGAGTTACCAGTGGGCAAATGCACTATATCTTTTTTTATAATTCAAACGGATTTTATAACTCTATTAATTAAATAAATCCTCAAATTGTCAAGAACCCTAACTTCGATTTTGATCAAATTGAACACCCAAATTATCTAGATTACCGAATTAAACATGTGGCTTTTGGTCCCCCATGTACATTGAATGTAAAACTGCACTCAACTTACTTTTTCAAGAACGAATTAATGTAAACAAGTTTAAGGATGTCGCGACTAAACAGTTGGTTGAATCCAAGAGGATGATGATGTGTTGTTGAAATTGATCATATGAACAGCTTCTAATGGTGGTAATGATCTAAAGCCCTCTATTAATTGTAACTAAAGGTGCTCGAATTCGGTCTTTTGATAGGGTTCTAAGTTGACGATAATATGGTAATCGAATGAGTAGCTTGTGGGTTTTGTAAGTGAAATTGATATTACAGAAAGCTTGAAAATGTTGATCTTATGCTTTACACTCGTGATGTAGATCCAATTTGATTGATTTCAGTTCGAACAACATCAATGCATAATTCGGGAGTTTTAATTTAGATTGGTAATTGTTTAGGCAGTTACATGTTCAATTGAATTGATTTTTATGATCATAATAGCCTCAATTACGTTTCTGTTACATGGTTTGAATCAATTCTGAATGAATGAATTCGAAACCGATTGATTTATGAGGGTGGTTTTGGTTTCGAGTTTGAACCATGTAACACCGATGTTAATTTGCGAATTAAACATGGGTACAAGTTCGAAACACACAGGCGAGAGTCTTGGTACGGTTTAATTCAACCGAAACAGACTATTTTTGAGAGTTTGGCTTCGCCGGAGCTTCGCCGGAGTGGTCATCGGAGAACAGGGGAAATAGGCGACGGTGGGGTTGGTTTGGGTTTAACTCAGGTTACACATTTGGTCCCTGCAGTTTACCATGTTAAAATTTCATGCACAAACTTTGTAATTTAAGTTAAAACCTTTAATTTTGTAAACAATACTTAATAAATAAATATTATTTTATAAGGTCTTTATAACCTATTAAATTTTATAAAGAAATTTACAATTAAATTCCAATTATGTAATCAAAACTCATAATTTAGAATATACCCTATAACTAAGATCCAAATTATGAATGATTATTACATTTATTCATTTATAGAATATTACAAAAATTATAATTTAATTATTAAATTATTAAGGTGATTAAAGATAAGAATATTTATATATTTACTTATCTTTATAAATCTCATAGAAAATTTTAAAGTCTAATATTTTTTATAATAATTATAGCTTCATAAATGATATATATAAAATCTCATAAATTTATAAAGTTATTAAATAGAAGATTAAATGTAAATTTAATCACCAATTTCACAAGGTTAAATAACACATTTATTGTTTTAAAACCACCAAAATGAAAGAAGTAGTTTGAATAATGTGCTTGATTTATATATCCAACAAAACGGGTTTGAGTCCATATTTTCAAAAAATGACAGATGTTACACATCAATCGATTTTGTCAGTTTCTGCATTAGCGATGATGTCCTCATAAACTGATCCATAAATCAATTTCATTGAGAACCAATTAAAGACTTGATTTCATAGATTTTATGGTTTCATCTTCTTTCTTTGTTAGCCTATAACTTGATTTCATCATCATTGCTAACCTTTGACTTTAATTTCATAACATTCTCTTTATTGTTATTATAAAGAATCATTTTGTTCAAAAAATTTGTATGTAGTAACATTCAAATCACCAAATCAAGAATAAAGATAATGGAAGAAATTGACTTTGTGAAGAAGGATATGATCGATGTGAATTTTGAATTATTTTTGATTTGTTCAACCATGAAATAAAATAAAAAATTTTAGTCAACATTGATTATCTATTAAAAATAAGTTATTTGCACAACTACTAAAACATTCTTTAAAAGTAATAATATAAATAAATAATGAAAAAATATGGTTTTCTCTATTACTGTAATCATATTATATATCTATATGGATGAACAGTACTATTGTGTGACATGTGGTTGGCTAATTTAATTTTTAGATTTTCATATTCCAGATTTTCATTTGGTGGAGTAAGTCCAGGTTCAAATCCTCAAGAGTGATTTTTTATGCTGTTGCTAAACGTTTGGTTTCAAAAAGCATTTTTATTTTATTTTTTTAATTAGTTTTTGAGGTTTTGTTTTTAAATTTTGTAATTAGTTTTACCTATATATAATTCCAAATATATCATTATGATATAATTATTTTTATTTATGTTTTGATATGAATTTTATTTAAAAATTGGGTCAAATATTATTTTTTGATTCACTTACATATTTCATAACATACGTTTTTATATTGTCGTAACTTTTTTGCGTCAACATTCGTTATTTGTTCTTTATATGGGTAGTAATATTAAGAAGCATCCGCCGCAACACATACGTTGTATTTTGCTAGTTCTATAAGAGCATTAAGTGGGTTCTTTATGTTTATCCATATAATTATATTAAAGAGCAATCTCTTTCTTTTTCAATTAAATAATATTTTTTATATTTTTATTATTATTTTTTTTCTCTACTCCACTAATAACCACTTTAAAAAAATGTTAAAAATATTATAATAATTGAATGGTGATTCTTAAAAAATATCAATCCACAATAACATTTTCTTTTTTCCCTCACTCACAACCACTCAAAACCGTTTTATATAATATACCAAACAAATACATATTTTTAAAGACTCTACTATAAATGCTCTAAACAAATACGATATATACCACTCTTTATATAGTAGTGAAAGCGAAATGCCACCCACTCAAAGAAAAGTGCAAATTTATTTCAATGCTTTTTTTCTAGAAGAATAACGAAATCTATAACAAAAATTAAAAACCTTTTTGTTTGTTTATTCACGGATTATAATAAGTTCTATTATAAGACATCTTTGTATAAGATTCAAAGTTGGCTTTTAAATTATAATATATAAATTTAATAATTTTAAATGAAATTCGTTGATTATTATTGAAAGCCTAACAAAAACAAAACTGAAATTTATAATGACTTTTTCTAGAAAACATATTTAAGGGTTTATTATTTGATTCCATTAGAGTTGCTCGTCAACATATAATAATAATATTGTAACAGGCAAATTAAAATACATAATTAATATTAAAAAAATATTCAAATAGAAATCTTTCATTAGAGAATTACATATTTCCCCCTATAAATATCATCAATTACATATATACCTAACTTAAATTTTTAATTACATATATCTCCTTGTAAAACTTAGTTAGTTACATATATACCCAAATTAAAAGTTTAATTACATATATCCCCTTATAAAACTTAGTTAATTACATATATACCTAAATTAAAAGTTTAATTACATATATCCGCTTAATTAAACATAAATATTACATATTTATCCATTTGATTATTTCTATTAAAAACAACTTATATAATTAATATTTTAATCTTATTTTTAATAAACTATAAAATTATGTTTTTTTCTTTTTATTAGCTTTTTGAGTTTTGATTATTTACTAATATTTCTATTCTACCATTTTTATGCTCTTTTTTTACCTTTTGATGCTATTTTTTTTTTGGTTTTTGTACAAGACACTTGTAGTCTCGTTATGCAACATGATCCAACACATGATTTTATGTTGCATAATAATACCGTAAGTGTTTCATACAGGTACTTGAAAAATAACATTAAAGGTAAAAAATAAAAAGAACATAAAAACCTTTAGTATAAATATTAATAAATGCTCAAGACTCGAAAAGCAAGTAAAGAAGGAAAAACATAATTTTATAGTTTAATAAAATTAAAAATAAAATACTAATTATATAAGTTATTTTAATAAAAGTAATATAATGGTTAAATATGTATTTTTATGTTTAATATATCGGATATATAATTAAACTTTTAGTTTGAGTATATATCTAATTAACTAAGTTTTAGAAGGGAATATATGTAATTAATCTTTTTAATTTGGGTATATATGTAATTAATTAAGTTTTACAAGAGGATATATGTAATTAAAAATCTAAGTTGGGTATATATGTAAGCAAGTTTATAAGGGATATATGTAATTCTCCCTAATAAATAATCTTAATCATTCATCTACTCAATGAATGGTTGAAATCATTGTAGTATAAAAAATGATATGCGTTTTATTGTTGGTTTGGACTGTTATTTTCCTCGAATAAGATAAAGAAAAGTAATTGTTCTTGCAAAGAATGTAATAAGTTGGTATTTGTTCACACTTGACATGATGAATCTAACACTAACTCAAAAATCATCTTAAACATATGGACTCAAACCTAAAATTATATGTTGGTTGATACGAGCAAAACCAATTTGACCTTTCATTTTACTTTTCATATGAACACTATAAAGTTATAAATTTACAATCACTAATACAAATGCATATCATTAATACCTTATGCATTATTTTAACTAATGGTATAACATATGTATTTTCTTTAATGAATATTTTTGTAAGAAATACATTGTTAACCGTATCAACCCACGAACCCGACAAGTCAATCCGGAAACATCGCATTTAGCAAATGTGTTATTAGGTTCGACTAGATACTACCGGAGTCTATATATACTAATGTACAATCCAAAAGTTTCGTGTCTAGTGCCGTGACTTGATGTAGGTTGATTAACAAATTCTTATATGCTAGTCCCACAAATATCAAGATATAGTTATATAGTTTATTAAAATAAAAATAAAAATAAAAATCACAGTTTCAAAAGGCTGGTGAAGATAGAATTATTAAATACCTAATTTTCTGTCTGGAATGATTGTCGCTTTGTATTACTGGAGTTCAACTACTAATTTAATTAGGATAACAAATGACACCACAAACATATTTTTATTGACAAGTGGCCACATAATATAAATATAATATAAGATAAGAAGGATAAATTCTTTAACCTTTTTTATTATTTATTATTGTATGTTATATCAACATGATTTGATCAATAAGACCTATGAATTTAATTAAGACTATCACTAATAGAGTAGTAAAAACGAATCCTTATGTGACTGTATTTTTATTTTGTCCCACTTGCCTCTCATCCGAAAATAATTGACACAATCTCTCTTATTTTTCCTACAATCTCACTCACACATTTACTTTTTACGTTCTCGAGCATTAACTATCACATGCCTTCATTCTTTCATCTAATTATCTCTCTTCTTCGTATCACTCTCTCACCTCTAGAAACGTCTAAAAATACCCTACTGTGGATGTTTTTTTTAATAAGATCTTGATTCTGAGGATAAGTGTTATCTTAATCGTTTTTCTGTCAGAATTGTGCCCCCAACCTTCTCATGAGAAAACTCATATTATTGGGAAAACTTTCAGGCTTAACCCTAAGCATTTTTTCTCAGAGTGAAATCTAAACCCATGACTTTTTTATATTTACATGTCTTGAGTATCAATTTCCTGCTATAATATATAATCTCCAGAACTCAATTATTTTGTAATTTCGCACGCTAACTTCTGTAATCATTATTTCAAAGTTCAAAGACTTATTAATCTAGATTTATATAAACATATACTCCTTTGTATTTGTCGATCAATGAAGCTTGTAGATAATCTAAAACATTGAAAGTAAAATAATTAAACTTAATTACCTTAAAGTATATAAACTTAAGAATGAAAAATATTTATTTAAAGAATTCCCTATAAGAAAAAAACAAAAAGTATATGTTTACAAGAGATTTGATTGAGAACAAGGATAAAAGAGAACAAATTATTCCCTACATGCAAAGAAAAAGTCGAATTTTACAAAAAAGCAAATGATTCATATTAAGGCGAATAAAAAAAGTGATTCAGTTTTCCAAAATCTATTTTCTGTAAGTTGGAAAAGATAGCAGTAATGTAACATTTCCCGGCTAAATAAATAGTGATTGTGAAATATTGAAAAGCTTTTGATGATGGATCATCGTTAATTAATTAACATCCGATCGAAATTATGGATATTCATTTAACGGATATTATAATGTTTATTAGCAAAAACTGTTGGGGAATTTACTGAAGATCGAAATAACCGAGAATATCTAAGAGTCGTGATTCTCTTTCAGATCAAAACTATTTGTGGTTTACAAATGTTATGATCGGATAAAACTTAGATTTTTGAGTGCGAATTTGAGTATGCAATTTGAGAGTGTTGATGAACCAAATTGCTTGGACAGTTATCCACAAATTTAATTTCGAATTCATTCGAAATTAATCACAAATTCTAGTCCATTATTTATTACATAAAAAGCATATGAAATTAAATAAATTAAATTTCTAATACATTTTTTATAAAGTAATATTAATGGAAATAAAAATTTACAAGCTGACCTGACAGTTTAACTCCAACCAGGGGCTCTGCCCCTTGGCACCTGCTAAGGGCTGCCGCCGCTTGGACCCCGTTACTAGGGGCGCTACCCCTGGACCCCCGCCAAGAGGGCGTTGCCCTCTTAAAACCCCCATTATAGTAAGATTGAAATAAGTGTGCACCCTGCACCCGGCTTATTTCGATTCATACTATAATTAACTTTGATCAACAAGTCAAACCCATTACATTAAACTGGACAACAAAAACCACGAAAGTTTGTTGTGGTTTCAGAAAAGAATAACCCTATCGAAATGTAATATGCTACATGGCCATAGATGCAACTTAGCCGAGTATTTTATTTAGCTACAAGACATACTACATAATTGTAATTCTTTGATTTATAATGTACTTATATTTTTATTATACTAGTTCATATGCTTATAATTCACTGTTCATAGAAGTTGCAAATTGTAATATATAGTAATTTTTATAGGCTAACATCCTTCTTACCTAAAAACTTTTACTAAGACTCGTGTTCGAATCTTAATTTTTTCGGCCCAAGGAGTTTAAACAAGAGCATCCTGAACAATCAACGCTGAAGACGCCTCGGTTCCAAGATAGTTTCTAATATCCCATGCATCTATCGTATATATTGTTTTTACATATAAGCAAGTTGTGTTGTCGGCAATTATATAAAAGAATAGTATAAATGTAACGACAGTTTGTCGACATACAAATTTCTGTAAACATCTCGGTTACTAAGTTGATATCAATAGATATATGTCTAGACGTCTAGTTACATCTAGTACGTTATAATAAAGTACATTGTAACAAACATAGTCGTGACATACATAACAATAAATTATTCTTTGTATATTCTATACTAGGCTAAAGTCCCGTGTAACACACGAGTTCAATCAAAAAAATTATTATTATTAAAAAGGTGTGTAAGTTATATTGTTGTTGATAATATTTTGTATATTGATTTTTATGTATAAATTTTAACGTTAGCTATATCTAACATTAATATGTTTTCTCTGTTAATATTTATTCATTTAAATAGTGTATAATATGAAATTAAATAAATTTATAAATAATAACTTTAACTAATAAACAAATTAAATTGAACATGAAAAACAATATTTCAAATTCATAAGCATCCAAAAATTTATTTGTATACAGTATTTGGTGTTTTGTTGCTTATTTTTCCATCATTATCAAATATTAATAATTTTTACATCTATCTACTTTTAACTCGAGATAATGCAACATAGATCTGATCATTATCCATGTTTAAAAACAAACTAACTTTGGATATCGATTATCATCGACTATTGTTTTATTGTCATTGCATTAAACACTGAAAACAACAACTGTCTTCTTTGAAATTTAAAAAAAAATCTTTTGTCTAAAGGTGTCAAAGTCAACCGTGAAATAAAAATATAATTTTTAATATTACTTCAAAATACACCAAAACAATTTGTACATATCAAACAAACTTCTATCAAACATAATAATAATAATATGACAGTACACATAAAAGAAGATAAAAAGTTAAAAAAAGTAAAAACATATAATATCTCTTTATAGATTGACTTGTGAAGTAGATCATCTTTAAAAAAAATTTAAGTAAAATAATATTAATCCAAAATCACAATTGTAGACAATGATAGGTTAAATCATAATCGTAGAGAATGAAAGTTTAAAAATATAACAAAAAATAAATACCTTTTGTTGAAGAAAACTTGATAAAACTGAAGCCAAAATGAGAACGTAAATGAAGTCTCTCGAATGTGATATTATCAGACTTTATAAAGACAAATCGCGAGGGTTGTAAACCTGGGATGGTTGAGAAATATTTTAATATCGAGTATAACTTTATTTTCAATAAAAAGATGTCTAAGAATTCCTTCAAACTAGAGAGAAGTTGATTAAAAAATTCCATAACTTTTGTCAAATTTGAATATAAATCGAGTATTTAATGGAAAAACGCAATCAAGGAACCAATTTTATAGATGAAGAAAATCATAAATGATTTATATAGTTTTTATTGATGAATTATTTGAAAAAAAAAAATATAGGGTATGATTTAATTTCCAAATAAAATTAAGATGTGTTTTAATTTAAGGTTAAATTTTCAAATTTTTCTTTAAATATCTCTTGTATATAAGTTAACTTTTAGTTAAATGAACTTAAACTAACACTAAAAACAGATACATATTTAAACGAGAATTAAAAAAATAAAAACTTAAAAGAACATCATGGGACATTAAAATTATTATTTTATTAATAAGTATAGATTTACTATGACTTTAACATCCCAATATATCTTTCATAATTAATATTCCAGGTTTCACATCATCAATCCACGTGGTATTTTAGTACACAAACACATGATTGCACTAAGACGTCCTGCGTATACGTTTATTAATTATATGTCATGTAAACACTATTTAGGCCCCTGAAAATAAGAATAAAAAATAACAAACAAGACAAATGATTACTTACCATCTTTACTCAAAGACCTTTTGTTTACTAAAAGACACGGCTATCAAATACGAATGGTGCAATTGTTGTCCTTAACGAATGCTATGAACATTTCAAATCTTGGCAACTTCATTTTCTTGTTAGTAAATAGTATCTTTCACTTAAAACAGCTTCTAATATACTCTTATATCCATCAATACCGATAGTTTGGTACATTAATTATAGGATATAAACTTTTAACTTTTTATAGAGACAATACATTTTATCATCAGGTGTCCTTTTAAAAAAAATAACAAAATATCTTATTGATGCAATTTAAACTTAGATGAGATTGAAGGTTCTTAAATCGTTCAACAATGAACAATTATGAATAGAATCAATTATCATGATTTACGTGAAGGTGGTTGTAAATTTGATCAAGATACATGGAAAAGAGAGAAAATTGACGCTGGAAAGTTGTGTTTGTCTCATGAAACTTTTGTTCTTATACGGTTTAATTGTTTAAATATTCATTTCTTCCTTAAAAAATCAAAAGAAGTCTACTTTTTTTCAACGCGTTTTTTTGTGTGGGATGTGGGCATGATTGATTAACGAATTCTAGAAACGTATAAACCAAGCAAGTGTATGTTGTTTTAGTTTGTGCCTAATAACCTATATTGTAATAATAGTGGTTGTGTTATTTGAAATGGTATGCAATACACGACAAAAAATTTTGATCGACACGTGTCGCCGCTATTACCTACGATTGTTGCCGCTATAGCCTTTGGCGGCGACCTGTCGTCCCTAATGATACAAATATCGCCGCTAAAGGGTTGCCGCTAATGTTGTCACCGGTAATAATCAACATGTCGTCGCTAATAATTCGCCGCCAATGTTTTTTTAATAACTAATGACTATTAGCGGTGACATGTCGCCGCTAATGATCAATTTTTAAACAAATATATTTTTATTATTTTTTAATATTTCCAGTTACTTCAGATGACTAAAATAAACCTAGAATATAATCCTTGTAGGGGGATTTTATTACCCTCAAGATGTGAAGATTGTAACAACTCAAGAAGCTCATCAAATGAGCTATTAATCCATTTATTCTTCACCTTGATATGCATAAGTTTTGCTAAAAGATCAAGGGAATAAAACTTAGCACAACCCGGATATAATTATGATTTAACTTCCTCTAACAAGTTCTCAAAATCATCATGGATACCATTACTCTCCTCCATAACGTCTTCGATGACATCATCCATTTTGTTTGTTGGCGCAACGTTATTTCAGAAATTAAATTTCACCATGATAGATCCAATCTTTGTACGACCGGCACATGTCCCATATTTCTAAATGATATTTCATTTTAACCTACCCTAATAATACGGCATTCTGACATTTCATACATGGACAACGAATTTGGCCATAAATGTCAGTTAGTTTTTCGCACATATCTATAAAAGATTTGAGTCTTTGTTGATACTCAGGTGATCTACGGTTCGGATTAAGAAGCCAACTCTTATCGACAGGCATGTTTATAAAACTGCAATATATATTAGTAATTAAGTGGATGAAAAATTAACCACGAAACATTAACAAAAAGTAGGTTGCTATACCCATTTTTTGAATATCTTATCTCATACATAAAGTGTATTACATAATTGTTTATTTAAGAAAATTTCAACAGCATTTTCTTTTACCTCCTAAGTATATAGAAATATATATCCGGGGAGCAAAAGAAAATGGCAATCAAATCTTTCTTATACAAACAATCAAATAATATATATTCATATCTTAAATGAGATAAAATATTCAAAAAGCAGTTCCAAAACGAAGACAACCCGAAATTGATTACTAACTCAATTCCCCGACGGGTATTTCTAAGCTCGTGGTGATTAGAATAAAATTGTGAAACCTAAAAGCTTATAATACATAACAATTAATAACATATAAATAAGTTTTAATCAATCAAGTAAAAATCAAAATCTAAACATCTTTCAACCATTTAAACAAAAAATGTACATGAAATATGTAAATATATCTAAACCATTTTCAACTAAATTTTAAGTAACTAAATACCAAATCCATCTACTTCAAGCTACAACATACATAAATATATTTTTAAACTAAGCATAAATTACATATACCAATATTATCTTAATATTCACCATTTTGAACTACATATAATACCCAACTACATATGTTTTATTTAATCAACTAAACATCTTTCGATCAAGTAAACAAAAAGTCTAGATGAATACCAAAATACACCTAGAATCAACTAAAATTTAAACACCAAATTCAATGTATCAAATCCATCCCCAAAATACCTAAATCTATCTCACTTTTTCATCGTCTTCAACACTTTTCAATCATACATTAACATAAACAACCACACCTAAAAATTACACAAATCCTACTAAAAATTAAGTTCAACCTACTAAATACACAAATCTAAACATATTTCAACCATACATTAACGTAAACAAACATAAATTTGTGTTTAAACCAAAAAAATTACCTTCTGATTCATGTTGAAAACTAAAGGTATTAGCGGCGACGGTGGTCGAGATCCACGGCAACAGTGGCGACGGTGGTGACCGGACTTTGAGGATGATGTTGAGAGGGTGGTGGTAGTCGAACTTTGAGGGTTGTAAACAGAAGTTGAGGAAGATGACGACCAGAGGTTGAGGAAGATGATGACCGGAGGTTGAGGAGTGGTGGTCGTGGACCGGTGGTCGTGAAATGATGGTCGCTGGAGTTTCAGCAGCGGTGGTCGCGTCAATGGAGGTGTGATGTGAAGGGAAAGAGGGGGAAAAGGAGGGTAATCCCGATTTATTGGGTCTGCACCCTTTAGCGGCGACATGTCGCCGCTAAAGGTGTCGCCGTTAATGCTTGGTTGTACGATTAAACACTAATCGTTAGATCTACCGCACGTTCAACGACCAAATTTATGTTTAAAAATCTCAGACGGATCACCAATAGCGGTGACTGTCACCGCTAAAGGTGTCGCCGCTAATGGTGTAGCCGCTAATGACGACATTTCTTGTAGTGATATTATATTTTATGTTACAGACTATAATTCAAATGATATAAAGATGTAATACAATTAAGTTACGAGTTGGTTATACTATCTTGTTTCTAAGTTTTAGAAATGAATGATCATTAAAAGATTTGTTAAGGGAAATTGCTATTTTTCCTTTGAACTTAAAAAAAGAAAGATCTCTCTTCCTCTCACGTTAGTATATTTGATCCTATACGTCACGTATGGACCCATACATGACGTATAGATGGGTGTCAATTTATAAATTAAGGTGTCTTTTTATTAGGACCTTTTTTAAAAGTAGTGTTACTTTGAAATTATTGAGTACCGGAAACTATAATTGCAATTAACTTTATTACAACAAACATAAACTTTACAATTTTGAAATGACATGTATTTGGGTACATAATCCACAAAATTTTATGCTATCAAAATAAATACACACATACACATATATATGTGTGTGTTTGCGTGTGCGCTTGTGTTGATGATTTTAATACAATTTATGTTTTGGTAAAAACTGTGAATCACAAGTGCTATTATATATAATTCAATTTTATTATAAAATTTTCATAGTATTATGTTTGTATATAAACATACTAGGTTATAAAATAGCAATTTGATTCTCAAGGTTGTTATAAAAGTTATATCTAATCCTATAACTATACATATGTTTTTGTATTTAAATGTATATGCATATATCTTCATTAAACTCACATGACTGATTGATAGAATGATACCTAGGGCAAATTTCAATCGATTGAAACAATACTTTATTGGGTTATTTATTTCTTATTTTTTTATAGTTAACGTTTATCACATGGCACCATTAGTACCACAATCTCGCTCAGTCGCCCTCAACACAACACTACTAGTACTAGTGCCACAATCTAACCCATCGCACTCAACATCCATATATATACACATGATCACCACCAATCTCACCATCATCAACCTTCACATAATATTTATCATTGTCCACATGTTATATACCGCTCAAATCGTAATTGATTTCTAAAAGTATTTAGTTGTCCGTATATTTTGTTTTACAATTTTCTATTATTAAAGTAGGTCGTAGATTAAATATTATAGTTTGTGATAATATATAAAATTTATAGCAATGTTTTATAGAATTCTTTTTGTCTTATTACGTAAAACAGCACTTGCACAGTTGCACTCCTCAAAAGCAGCCATGCCCATGCGGGTTGTAATGTGACGGAATATGAAAAATAATGAATAAAAAATAAAAAGGTTGAAAGTGATACATGATACATAAGTTATTGTTTTTTATAAAAACAATAAAACTATCTAAAATCAGAATTGGATAAAATTATGTAACAACTATAGCAATTAGTCAAAGAAACATCTTACGAATTTGTGCTTTTTTTATAGAATAAGTATATAGGACGGATTTTTTTATTAAAATTCTAAAACCAGTCTATAAAAAGTATGATATTTTCCCTGATATGGACCAGACCTTTCACATGGGATAGACGTGTTACAAAAAAGTAAACACAATACCCCAACCTGTTACAAAAAAATAAACACAATACCCCAACCTGTTACAAAAAACCCTTAGTACCCAAACCTGTTACTTTGGGTGAACCACAGAGACCATTTGCGTAATTAACTCTATTTTTTATGTTATCCATTTTTCTTATATAACAAATGCATTCCCATATATTTATAAGGAATATAAATAACTTTATGTAATTTGGTTGATAATTAAACTCAAAAGATTTAAATTTGGTATTATTTTAGTATATGTTTAAGTCATTCATAAATAAAAAATTCTCATATATGCTCGATTTCCGTTTCCGTAAGTTGTGTGTTTTTTATATGAAGCTTACGAAGTTATCAAGGTGCAACAATTGTACGTATTTTAGACGAGGGGTAAATGCGTTTATATAATTATATACATAATGTTTACACGGCATATAATTACACAATTACACAAAAGTCGTATGTACAGGTATATAACTACTTAACATATGTATGTTTTACGTAACACTATAATTATATCGTTGCAACTAATAAATAATTTTTGTTCTTATACTTTTTTAAGAAGACTCCTTTTAATTTGATTGTTCCTCTCTCTCTAGTTTTATGAAGTATTTGGTATCTATGTTTCGTACTTCTGTTATTATTTATTATCTATGGGTACAAATAATCTAAATACTTATGTTTGGAAATTATGTTACGAGCAAGTTGATGCTTATGTGGCGACTGGTGAATAATTTGGTATTCGAAAATGCCCACGAAAAAATCGTTTCTTATTTGATAGAATACTTAATTGTGTACGTTTTGTATTGTATTTATTTTTATTTTATTTACCTTTGAATTGTGTTTCTAATATATTTAACATGGATACTATCAAAAACAAAGGCATCTTCTACATTTTTGTCTACTTTAATTTAAAGTACTAGACATGACACCACAATGGTATAATTGTACTCTAAAGAGCTTTCTGAACAAAATAAAGACAATGTTAGTAAGTATTACATATGTCACATGTTTCATTTATTCCAATTGTACCAAGATTTTAATATGAGAGGTTGGTCTAAGATAAACAAACATGTTTCGGTTACGGAGAAGATGGTTGTGTCTTTGATGATTGTTAGGTCGCAATCAACGTTTTGTACTATTGTTAAAAATAATAATACTTCAGTACATTATTAAAGTATCCGATAATATGATGGTGCTTGTAACACCAATATCTCTTGATCTTAACCTAGGCTTTTACTCAAAATAAGTAAGTTGACTTTTAAAGTTAGATACTATATAATTGTTAGTAAGATCTTTATTAAAGTTATTTTAGTAAAAAAATATATTTCTGAAATTTATTATCATAAACATTTCTTTGTACCTTAGGGATGTACATCTCTTGTTGTTAACATTGAGAAAGAGTTGTTTGCCCTCTCAATTCTTTGTATTGCAACTATGCATCCGATCATATTCCACAAAGTTGTAATTTCAACCACAATATAATTCTCATCTTTATACTTAATGTAATTGTCTTCAAGGGATATTAAAGTTGTTTGCTTTTAACAAAATAGTTATAGGTTTAAATTCGGTAAAATATGTGTGATGATTTAAAAAAATATAATTAATCTAGAATATAAAGTATCGTATGTTTGTGGGTAAAAAAGCACCCGTTAAACCAGTCTTTATGATAATTTAACTTATGAGATGACCTTTTTGAGATATTACAGTCTATTACTCCACATTCCAACATGTGAGACCCACTTAATTATACACCAATCAATTTCAGTCAACTTGGATTGAGAGACAAAAACCAATTAGACTTCATATGATTATGAAATTCAATGGTTGTTAGTAGTCACCCTCAGGTCAACTTCACATCATTGACCTCTAGAAGTAGGAGAGTGAATTGTGCAAACTACATCAATTAAAATTTGGCTAAACTTTTTGACTATTCCGCTAATTAGTTACAATATTATTTTAATTGGATTGAATATTCAATGATTGGAAAATTTGAATTACCTTTAGACTTACTTTTTAGTTATAAGTTTATAAGTGCACAACAAGAGAACATAGTCGACATGAGATGATGTTGAATTTTAAGTTATATTATGAGAATATAATATATTGAATTATCATTGATTGATTATTATTCAATATTTATACTTTTTTACATGAAAGACTTGAATAATGGTAAGAGTTTATTATCATATACTGATTATTATTTACAAAAGACTCGAATATGATGAGTCATTATGACATTCAGAGAATGCCGTCATCAAACCTAGTTTATGAAGGATTCAGTCTATACCCTTTGTGATGAGTACTAGTTTAAGCAATTTCAAGTGTCAAAAAAGAAATTAAAACTTAAAGGCTATTGGTCTTTTATTAATGTCTTTGACGTTTTCAGGTCATTAACAGTTTTTAATGATTACTTTTAGTTACTCATTCATACATCATCTTTCTTCTTGTTATGTTGCTATTGTTGCTCTAGATTTTATCGTTAATAGAACACATGCAATGCACAACACACACATAATTAACAATGATATATATTTTGCGGATAAAATCATGAAACTAGTTTTTAGGGTGTATCACCACCATAATCAGGTATAACGCAATTAACATGTCATGCAACCACTTTACACCGTGTATACACTTCATACACATCATATTAAATTCCAGTTGCGTGCATAACTAGCCTCGTGTAGGATTTATAGAATTATTATGCGCACCATATAGTTGATAAGCGGGCACATTAGTCATGTAGCATCAAGCTATAGCCACGACTTTTCTCCGACATGGTTACATGGGGGTATCACTCTCAGAAATCGACTAAATTTATTAAATACCATTTAGCCTTGTATTAAAGGGTTCATCCCACCATCTCACTTGTTTCATTTCATAACCAATTGATTTCAGTCGTAAATCTAAAATAAGTTACATATTTATGCAATATAGTAACTATTACAGTTCAAGAACATGACACAATTGTTTCACTGATGCAGGTAGCTTACAGGTGTATTACTGTTTTAGCTATTAAATTTAAAATTGGGTTAATGATATAGCATGCTTAAAATGGGTTAATGATATTTATGCATAAAGTGTTACACTATGTCACTGCTGCAAAACACATACATTTCCCTCTAGATTGTATTGCAATAATTAAACTTTAGCTGCTGCATCTAATGCCTAAATAGATTAGGCTTCTCCACCCTATGCTCAATGATCACAGTATCACACCTCAATTATTGGCCTTAATAATTAAAGGTTCAACTATTTGCCAATATTTACCTAAACTTTGACAAACCAACAGGTGTTTACATTTTAAAAAACAATAACAAAAAAACAAGATGAGTATGCCAAAAAAAAAGCTAGTTCATTTAATAGAAATGACCTTTAGAAGGAAGGATCATTTCAGATCTCTTTTAAGCACAATTCTACTTTGAAAGAATTTCCACATGTTTAGCCAAAGATTTGGCTATCTAATTAACAAAACAAGATCTAAACAACCACATAATATTCAAAGTTAAGGTGTTACAAGATAACTTACTGTTCAAATGTTGATTCAGGCAGAGAAGCAGGATCAAGTTCATACGACCCTTTAGGAACACCTTCTCTTTCTTCTCCACTCATTCTACAAGAAGGAACCATATGCGCAAATCTGTATTTTTCGCTCCCCGAAATCACCGTCTCTCCACCCTGTTTTTGCTTAAAAAGACATACAAACCCCTTCATTTTCTCCAAATATGTAACGCGGCACCCGCATTTTCATCAAAGTCTGATAATATTTCCACAATGTCATATTCATACTTTCTTTCCTCTTCGTCTTCAGAAGAGTGCCAGTTTATAGACCAGCTCTTAAAAAGGGCCCACGTTTCGCCTTTTCTTGGAATTATATAAATGTTTTGGGTTTTTGACCCGCTTCCCATGAGACCAAGTGTGAGAATGATAAAAGATCTTCAGATTTATCTGGTTTCCCAAGCTTAAATCGGCCACAAGAAACAGGTAAATCGGCAGCCACCCATTCTTTTTCATCCATGGTTACAGGATCAGGTTTTAACCATTGGATTTGAAGCTTAAAACCCGGGGATACTTTTTTAATAAAAGCATAGAATCTGGGCATTGCGTCTTCAGTATCATAACAAGCCCATATCTGCCCTGTACGAAAACTTTCTTCTTTTCTATATTTCTCAAAATCGCTGAACTCGGGATCAGGGCACTCAAAAACTGCTGGTTCTGCTTCTTCTTCATCTGTACCATCATCATTATCACTTTCATCCCCTTTATCATCAGACTTTCGCTTATCATCATCCTTTTGAGGTTTTTTATCATCAGATTCTGTTTGTTCATTTTCAACAACTTTTCTCACCTCTTCTTTCCAAAATGTATCACCTTTAACCTTATTTTCAGCAGGACTTGGTGGAGTAACATCATCATTATCAACGTCTATATCGTTTGTATTTTCTTTGTAAGAAACGTTTCTTCTTGCCCTTGAAGATCTGCGCGGCTGTTCACCGAAATACTGAAAATCAGGATTATGAGAATTTGTATCAACATTTTTCGGCACCCCATTATCTTCACTTTCAGTGTGCACTTCTACATCTTCCTCGGATTCAGAGCTGTCACTGCTATCAGAACTTTCACTGGATTCTTCGATTCGCTTTTTCCTTTTTCTGCTCACGTTTCCTTGTGCCTTGGGTGTTTCTTTTTTTTCAAATACAGGCTTTGTTGTGAAATTACGCTTGGTACCCTGTGCAGGTTTGGGAGGAACCCAGCTCTGCTGGGTTTGGGTTGGAGTTGGTGCAGCCGCACTTTGGGCGTTCAATTCAAATGCAGTAAAAGATTTCTTGCAACTTTGACAAAGAATAACTTTGTTAAGAACATCATTATAAAATTGGTACCTAACTGTACAGAAAGGACACGCTGTCCAAAAAGTTGGCTGATGTCCACTAGCAGTTGGGACCCGTGGTTGAGTAAACTGAAAATTACCAGGACGTGCTCCTGTAAAATTAACAGGATGACCTTGATTCCAAGGATGTTGATGCTGTTGGACATTTGATTGTCTGCTTGGTTGTTTAGGAACCCAACTTGGGGCTGAAATATTTCCAAAAGCTCTACGTCTACTATCATGAACCGCTCTTTTTTCACGGTCCAGAAGCACTCTTTGAGCTTCACCAATTAACTTAAAAGCATCAGTAGATCCAGAAAACTTGTTTTTATCAGGATGAAGTATAAGAGCTAATTTTCTGTACTGTTTTTTAATTGATATATCATCAGCAGAAGGCTCAACTTTGAGTATTCCGTACCAGTCTTTATCATTGCCATATGATTTCTTTTCAGCAGAACAGTGTACTTCACATACTAAAATTAATTGAGAATGTTTTCTAGTTCAGGATAAAGCTGTTGGGCCTTGACTGCAATCTTTAGGGCCCCAGCAAAGTCTTTGATCTCCATCTTCTTCTCTGCAAGCTGCTTCGCCCTCGTTGCTTCCTCTTTGTTGCAATCCATCGCTGACCCTAATAAGGCTTTTAATCACCTTCACTAGAACAAAAGAGGGTAAAAAGTGGATTTTTATTATTAAGCACGCTTGAGTAATTCATTAAATGACCTGTTTTCGTCATGTTAATCTCCATAGTAACAAATATAAAAATCACAAAAGAGGGTTGTAAGCGCTACCTCATACGGCACTGTTGGATTCTGACTTTAAATGAGTTTATTTAAACTAGAAGCAGCTTTGAAGTTCCAGCTGCAAAGGAGGTATCATTAAACCACATGCAAAGCCTTTCACTAGTCTATAAAAAATAGAAAAGATAATTGTTATCTCTTTACAATATCTCAACATAACATTCTGGCTTGAGATCAAGATTGTAATTATACCCAAATACACACAGTAATATTGTCATTATATTTTTTATGTTGCCTAATTTTAGAAAATATTTAGCCCATGTCTTCAGTGACACGAGAGTTGGAATACAAGTGATGGTAATAATGTAATATCATTTAATTCCAAGATAAAAACTACAAAAGTGACAAATTGTATAAGGAGATTTGGTTAACAAACAACTTTACATGCATCTTCGGTCTATTTCCCTTATTAAGCTATAAATTAAGTGGTTTGTTACATATAAAGGTAACAAGATAAGAAATGATCACATGCTCTCACATAAATTATGAAATAATTAACTTCCTCATTTATATGTTTCAAACTAAATATCAGATCAACATTGTGTAATCAGAAAAACCATCAGAACTAGCAATAAAAATATTTAACCTCAACTGCAGGACAATTTAAATTTGCTATAGATTAAGGTGAAAGAAATTTAAAAGCTACATCAAAGAAAGCCATTTTCAGAAGTATGAAAGTATCAACTAAAACTATGTGCGTCGTTTTCAAATATGTAAAACTTAAACTTCCCACATTGACTATTTGGCAAACACATAGTCTTACAAATGTTACAACTAAAATCCCTGAATACAGCCATAAGCACAACAAAAAAACCTTTTACGGACACTAAACTGGAAAAAGATCTGGGGTAGAGTACCTATTATACTCAATCAGTCTCAAACAACTGCTCACATTAAGGTTCAATTTGCTATATAAAAGATTTTTAGTACATACAAACTGTGTCAGGCATTTTTCATTGACATTTGTTCATTAATCCAACTAAAACTTACAACTTGTATCATTAATTGGATAAACTGCAGAAAATTAAATCAGAAATCGTTCACTTCATTATACGTCAAAAACTATTCTACATTGCCTGAGTAGTTTCTAAAAAAACCAAATCAATGAGGAAGCAAGTAAAAGACACTCCCCCTTCTAAACTTGAATCTGAAAGAAGCAAAAATTGGATGGAAATATGGAAGCTTTTCACAACCTATCATCCTAATAAATCATTCCCACGAAACATAAAAGACAATGTGCAAATATAAAGGAAAAAAAGAACTAAATACAAGCAGAATGGAGTTTATATTAACAAACTAATCTACAAATCCACCAACGTAAATTCTTTGTAGCTAAAGATCATCGATTGTGCCATAAATGCATTATATATGGAAAAACGCAACGGAAAGTCAATGTACATAGACTTCCTTCCGGCGGTCGTAATTTCACAAACCTATCAGACTGATGCTTGAAAATAATAGATTTACGGTCAACAATAGGTAAGATGCGTAACTAATAAGCCAATAATTAGCATGAACCAAATTAGGAAAGATTTAACATCTGCGTCATCAATTATAAGATCAATCTTTAAAGACGCTCATCAGTCAATTATTCAATACCCAATCAACATAGAATACTCACTAATTGCACAACGCCTCGTTAAAATATAAAAACATATGAACCCTAATTATATGACATACGCATTAAGCGCCCCAATTGCTTTTTCAAGAATAAGTAAATAACAAACGGGCGCGGGAAACACCTACAAACAATAATTGGATAACCAAATAACATGATATCAAAGAACAAACTTTTGACACATCTAGGGCCAAAAGATTATAACTTCACAATCACGAGTTTTATTTATATAATATCCGCATTCAGAATCTAAAAGATTCAAACTCCACATGCCTATCTTTGACGGGAGAAGAACAAAAAAAAGTTTAAAATGCTCTGAGTGGGCTCAGATCCAACAACAACTACAACATACTTCCATTCTCAACCAAATCAAACCCACATCCGAGATAAAACATAACTTGCGATAACCTTGATCCTAAATTCGCAACATTTAAACTAACGACAATCATGAAAACAAAAACAACACGTCGGATTTAAAAGTCAGAACCCGTCATAATAAGCGAAGATAACTATGTTGAACTTCCAAATTCAGTGCTTTCTTCTATGGAGAGTAGATTGCATAAGAAAATAGCAAGACTTGAGAAAGGATGGTGAAGAAGCCAAAAAGCATACAATCAAAGAACCTATTTTGGGTGATATGCGAAACCCTAAAAAACGATTGGTCGAATCTGAACGAAATTAGGGTAACCCAAAATTGGACAATAAGAAGAAATAAGGGGAAACATAAACCAACAATGAATAGTAAACAGATTAAACAATAGATTTTACCTTTGCCTGTTAAACCGGAGACGACGGCATTGAAAATTGAGGAAGATGAGAGGGTGTAGTGACAGCAAACGAAGTGTATGAGCAACCACAAACAATGAGTTTTACCCTTGACAAATAACAAAGCATGAGTTCTATAGGTAATGGGTGTCTTGCCTGCCATGAAAAACGGGTTGGATGGGCTGGGCCCAACAAGCCCATGTAAAGTCGCCCGAAAGATAACATCGGCCCAACTGTCTTGATTTACTCGGTTCAGATGAAATAAACTGAAACAGTTAGACCGGATTAGCTTATTGTAAGCTAATCATTTAACAAAGTTGTCACACCCGGTCCCTCGCATTAATAATATTATCCGCTTTGCCCACAAGGAGCTTGCGGATTTGCTTTTGGTTGCCCGGGTGAAAACTTCCCAAGGAGGTCACCCATCCCTGGATTGCTCCCACCTGAGCACGCTTAACTGTGGAGTTCTCCTCTCATTCACAGCCAATACGGTCACAACGCGTTGTTGATGTTAGAGGTCAGACATTCCTTATGAACCAGGAATCTTTCCTGTCCACGGCTGATGTGAGATATGTGTAGGGTGTCACAAGCACCCCCTGTTTGGACTCATCGTCCTCGATGAGCCCGAGAAGTCACCGTCATTGGTGAGGTATGTCCCACACCTTGAACGGCACAGGAGTGGCTCCGATACCATTCTGTCACACCCGGCCCTTCGCATCAACAATATTGTCCGCTTTGCCCACGAGGAGCTCACGGATTTGCTTTTAGTTGCCCGGGTGAAAACTTCCCAGGGAGGTCACCCATCCCTGGATTGCTCCTACCTAAGCATGCTTAATTATGAAGTTCTCCTCTCATCCACAGCCAATACGCCCAAAACGCGTTGTTGATGTTAGAGGCCAAACATTTCTTATGAACCAGGAATCTCTCCTGTCAACGGCCGATGTGAGATATGTGTAGGGTGTCACAAAAGTTTTGTCTTGTAACTTGGAGCCTGCTTGGCAACATCTTATTCAGTCTTTTAATTGTTCAACGTTTAATAGTTCAGACTGTTTGTTTTGAGAGCAAATGCCTAAATGGTTCATACATTTGTCTTTGAATGGTTAATTATTATACTAATATTGAATGTTTAAGATGTCTAATGCTAAATGGTTAAGATCTCTTATCTGAATTGGTCAGATATTTGTCTTTGGAATATTAAGCGATATGCTAGCTCTTAATAGTTCGAACATCTTCACGGTTCAGCACTTAATGATTCAAACATCTTATTGGTTTAACACTTTATCATTTAGAAATTACCAAACAAGCCATTAGAGTGAATTACACAATGATCCATATGGTTTGTGTATAGGTTTATGGTAAGGCTCCCACGTGCAAGGAATGTGGGGGTATTTTGGTCTTTTCTTTATACTTTAATGCTATTGCACGTTATTATCGATGATAATGCCTCGTAGTCAATTCAATCGTTCATTTGTCTTTAAGAGTGATTTCTTCTTATTCTTCATAAGCGAAATTGGTTATGGCATTTAGAAGCAACATTTTGAGACTTCGGTAAATCAATATATGGTAAGCATATCATGTTATAAGTTGTCAAATCGTAATTTTGTTAAAAGCTATATAAAAATTATAAGTTCTCAAACCAATAAGTTTTGTGTGTGTGTATATACATATATATATATATATATATAGAGAAAGAGAGAGAGGAAATGGATCCTAAGAAAACCAATAAGTTTTAAGAAAACCTAGAAAATTAATTTTAACCAATCAAAATTTTTCATTATATATATATTTAATATTTTCAAAGGGTGTTTTAGTAATTATATATGTAAAGTATTTTTAGTAAATAAAAATGGTTGACTAAATTACTTATTTTACTCCATGTTTGAACAAATGAAGAATACTTCAAACAAATCTTATTCTTCATTCACTTTTTTTTCTATCACAAAGCATCGATCTTCTTTCTCATTCTTCCTAATGTGGTGATTTAATCGATTCTACAAATACAACATCTGGAAATCTTTAGTCTATTTTAGCATTTTCTATATTTAAAAAGGTGATGGAGGGTTAGAGTTTAACAAAAGAATGAAGATGAAACCAACAAAATCAATAACATCAAGTCTTTAATTGGGTTGTAATGAAATCGATTGAAGGACAGGTTCACGAGGACATCTTCGTTGTTCAAAAAACTAACAAAATTGATTGATTATCTTACCGACATGGATGCTAACAAAAGGAAGAAGATGAATACATGTTTATGTAACTTAGGTTGCATATACGTAACTTCATATTAAGGCAACTTAAGAACTTAAAGAATGTAATGGCAGGTTACATATACGTAACTTTGTTATATTATGATTTGGTTGTTTGTTCATCTTCATCTTTGTCGAGTTACATATACGTATGCAAGTTTACATATGGTTGCAGATCTATTCAGTGTAATTTCTTTAGATATATTCATTTATGGCTTCTTCTTTCTTATAGTGTATTGCTTATATATATGTAAACAACCTTACTTACATATAAATCTACAGGTAAAAATGTTTACGTGTATGCAAACAAGCATATATGTAAGTCTGCACGCATATACATGATCAGATATGTTAAAATGTTCAAAAGTACATATACGTAAACATGTGTGCGTCTTGTTTTCATATACGTATACGTAAGCATGAATGTAATTACTAGAAAATTTGAGAAAATTTACTAATGTTCTTCCATATTCAAATGTTAGATTTGTTTTTATTAATAATATTGATGTATTTGATTAAAAAAACTAATATTGCATTTGAATATGAAGAGAGGAGAGAGAGAGAGAGAATTAAGGGATTTTGTTTGATTCTAAATATAAAATTATAATATACCAATATACTTTTAAATCATTAAATTAAATCAATAATCTAATTAATATTTATAAATTTGTTATGATGAATATCAACCATTGATCAATCTTAATCAATGGTTTAAAAATAGTTTTCTTAGTTTTCTTATAATTGAAGGTTTTCTATATATATGACACCAAATTGTCATAAACCTTTGTTACACACCCTACAAAATTCTCTTAAATAGTTGTTCAAATTCCTACACTCAACATATTTATCCACATTTTAGGGTGTTTTCAATACATGGGAAAACTTGATATGTACCGTTCGTAATTTAAACTTTAAATATGAATTATTTGATTGTGGTGTTTGAGTGGATTAGAGTGCTTTGGTTAGAACATGGTGATTATTTTCTCAAGTTTGCAAAACTTGGTATGGGGTTGATTTAATGTATCATAGGTCTATAACGTGACCTTGCATACGACATTCTAGTTTTATGATTATATGGAGACACCAGGGTTAAAGATATAATCAAATATTCTTTATGAGTCTAGTGAAATAAGGTTTAAAAGGAAAACATATCATGTTATACAACTTTGACCTTACAACAAGTTCTAGAACATGACCTTATAACAAGCTGCGCAACATTTGTAACACATTAACTTTTATATAAAAATAAAGTCAAGGTTAAAATTTGAGTGTAAAAATGAGCAATAATAAAACTTATAGAGCTTGTTTCAATTCATTAAAGGGGGATTTAACCTAATATCCTCTCTATAAATGGAATGACGCCCACCACATGCATCATTTCCCTATTCCTTGCGGCTTATGATTTTTTAGACAGAGAAAGAATAGATAAAGATAACGCACGCATGAAAAAAAGAGAGACATGAGATGTGGAGAAAGAAATATTATAACAACAAAATCTGGAATATTGTTTATCTTGTTTCATGTTATAATGAATGGATTGTGGATGAAATCATACATAGATGTTATTAACAAAGGAAAGAAAAGATAGAGTTGGTATCTTGTTATGTCTTTGATAAATCTTATAAGAACCTTTATTTTAGGGTTTATCTATTTTACTATCATGGTGAAATCTAGAACCCTAAATTTTTTATGTTTTTTTAAGTTTAAGGGTGGTAAGCATACTTAATGATGTTTTGATACAAAAAATAGAGTTTTGAACGTTAAAGGTCAACTGTTACATATTAAGGTTTTGGCAATGGACGTGTGTATGCGCATGCATGTTTTGATTTGATGTTTTATGATAAAAGAATGGAAACATGTTTATGTTCTGGACAAACGGTGACCCGGTTCCCTCTTTGAACTTCCGTAACTGAATAACACCATGCAACTTATTACCTCACATGGCCATAATCCTTTTCATTAAAAATCAAAGCTATATAAGTAACCCGGTACATTCCCAAGTGTTTAATAGTCCTCGTAAGTGGACTTGTACCTCCATAAGTGATACATGGACTTCACAAGTGACCTTGCACCTCCACAACCCTCTATACTTAGAGTATTTTAGCCGTTCACTTTGTAATAACCCAAAGCCTTTTGCATATGGATATAACCTCTATAATCGACCATCCTACCTTCGCAACTAACTATACTTGGTCTTTTGTGAAGCTTGATACCTATATAACAAACCCTCCTAAACATTTCTTTACATCCATTATTGTCATAACCTTCGCAACAGACGATACTTAACTAACCATTCCCCTAATCACCTAAACTATTTGTAAGTGGTTGTAAGTTACTTAATAAAACGAACATGTGTATCTACTTACTACCACCTCATCCCATCATACTTAAATTTCCATACGCTTTCCCCAAACAAGTAAAGTCTTTGCAACTAATGTTGGACCATCGTGTCTCACTATGTGTGAGGGCATTGCTATGAAATAAAATGTCAATTTATGGGTAAAGAATCATAAGGGTATTATTACAAAAAATGTCAATCTACGGGCATAGAACCATAGGGACATTGCTACGGTTTCAAAGTTTTTCAAAAGATGGTTCTTGATTTCTTCAACTTCAAAATACGAACGAAAGTGGTGCTTTTTATTTTTTTCAAGTTGAAATTATGTTATTCAGAACAACACATGTTAAGATAAATCCATACACATTCGCTTCATTTTTAGATAAATCCATACACATTCGCTTCATTTTTAGATTCGTGACCAAACACGAGCCAAACTATACACACATATTCATGTGTTTGTTACATTTGAATAAACAAGAATTTGACAATATACATTTAGCGACAATATTAATAGTTGGACACTCTTATAATGTTTCACTAAAGTAAACTAAATCTCTTGTGTAAGAAGAATTATCTTACATTTGTGATAATATTAGGAAATCTTAAATGTTCCACATGTTAAAGATGAGATACTTTTATCTTTAAATTTATAAAGCGAAAATATATTTAAAGAATAACTTGCATTACTATTATTTATTTATTTTTTAAATGACGATCTCACACGTACTTTGAATCAACTCTTATATTTGCACACAACTAATTCATACAAATTCACTATAGACGAGTTTGAAGCCTTATCCTTAACAAGAACAACACCACCAACTCTAATGGCTTTGCCATTAAACCCAACCCTCACCATATTTTTTTTATCTAAAACTGAAAAAATAAAATGAACTCTTACAAGCATTCATGATGGCATCTTGCATTCATCACTTTCATAAAAATTACCTTAATATTAAAAAAAACACAAAACAAACAAAAGCAACCCCTATTAAATATCTGGTATTTCTTACACGCTTGGATCATAAAAATAAATTGCATGAAAATATGCAAACAATTAGTAAAAAAGTTCAGGCAAATAGTGTATCACGACAGTTCTCATCCGAACATTTTGCAGAGTTAATTTTCAAAAACGTTTTTATATAAGAAGAATCCATCTTAATCTATTCTTCTTATCCAGGCCAGCTATTTTAATTAAGGATAAAAATCATCCATGTCATCGTATATATTTAAAAATAAAAAATCACCTGTAGTCTCAAGAGACATACAGACAACCAAAAAATTATCTATTTAATCCTGTAAAGCATAGGTGGAGTGACTTTAAAAGGTTTTCAGAATGATATGTTCACAGGGTTCTAACTACATTGAACCATAAAAAAATAATAATAAAAATTATATCCCAAACCTATTAGGAATGGGTAAACTACATAAAAAGAGTGTCCTCACTGAACCCTCAAACATGTGCAGTTTTTGGTCAAATGAGTATCTAATCGGTTCCAGTTTCTGACCTGTTTATGGATCCGTTGAAAATCTTCAAAGTTTCTCTTGTAGAATTCCAAAGATGAAGAAAATGTATGTAACCACTATAATCTTCGCATCCGGGCTTAGTACCTAATCGGCCCATCCAAGTTGCCAGAGGCAAACTGGTAACCACATGACAAGTTATCAGCATTAGAATATATATATTTCTAAGACTTTATATTTGAATTCAAAGAAGTCTACATTTTTCACATTAGTCATATTGTATATGATATACTTAAATTGTGACTATACAAAGAAAACAAGTGTTTGACCTATGCATATATTCAGTCAAACAAATTTTGGCCGCGTACTATAAAAGCTATTTATTTGGCCACTATACCATATCTTTGCACCAATCTTGCTTTTTAGTACCTATGTTTGCCCTTAAAATAAAATGAGACATAATCTTTTAGGAACATTAAACATGATGTATGGCACCCGAGACGTAATTCACTCACTAGTAGCCAAAGGCGTCAATTTCAACCCATTTACTTATGAATGGTGTTCAATATGTGTGATGGTTTATCCCTAACGGATCAAATAGAAAGAATTAACTTAAAGGCAAACGGGACATATGGATTGAATGTGTTGAAAGTTGCATTAGCGATTTTACAAAAAAGGTGGACCAAAAAGGCAAATATACATATGGGCCAGCCTGTTCTGTAACAAGGGCAAAAGAATCTCTCCTTTTCTAGTAACTTCAATAGTAGTTTCAAGTACAAACAAACAATATTTACCTGCTGAACAATTGGATTTGTAGATGAAGTGAATTCATGAGTCATTCCTTCCCATACAACCTTTCCTTCATGAAGAAACACCAACCTAAATAAAAAATAAAAATTCAAGAAGTATTAAGAAACTAGAACAAATCTTGCGCATTATGTTATTCATTGAGGTCATTTATTGTTTAACATCTGACAATCTTATCTTATGTTACAAAATATGCATGCTTCCGGGTCTCTTTTGTTTGAATTGGTTATGATCAAGAATAGAAGTAAATATGCAGACAAATGCCAACCTGTCAATAGCTCTTCTAATGGTACTGTGTTGGTGAGTCACAACTACATAAGATGCAATCTTTCCAGGATTCCCAAGTGCGTCTTCGCCTTTGCAATGAACAGACCGGATCAAATCTTCAACTACAGTAGATGCAATTGGATCAAGTCCCGCAGTTGGTTCATCATACAGAAGCACCTGTTCAAGATTGCAGGACAACATTAACATTTACACATGATATAGCATAATACATATTTTGCCACATAAAGATGCTTTAAACACTTTTAAACAAAAAAAGTCACCAACAGAAACTTGGATTGCTTTAACTCCCAACAGGTTCTTGTTATTACAGATTATCGAGAAATTTTATTTTAAAAAAGCACTCCATGCTATTGATATTGTATATAGGTAGCAAAAAGGCAGGGTTGGGTAAGAGGTTCAGGTTGAAAAGAGATGTTAATATTTCCACATTTATATTACTTTTTTGTAAATAAAACATTTTAGGTATGATTAAAGATCTATAATACTAGTAATAATAATAATAATAATAATAATAATATAACTTAATTCAAGAATTTAAAGGGTTAGATGCAATTGAAACATGCTTTGGAAACCAACACATGCCTTTGGCCTAGCGGTGGTATCAACGTGTACCTAAAATCAAGAGGTTGTGGGTTCAGGCATCATTTGAGACATGGGTGTGTGTGTTTGCCATTCCGAATAATGCTTTGGAATACATTTGATTCATTTTCTTTTTAGCTTAACTTTTTAATTGACCCATTTGAGTCAAAACGTACCCCATATTGATTCATTCATATGTAAATGTGTCAAAATTACATCTCTAATTCTGTATGATGATGTAGTGAATAAAGACTATGTTGCCCCCTGAAAATTGCAAGCGTTTCTTTTCTAGAAAAGTTTTCAGATTTACATATTGTCCCATTTTGGTAATTGCAAATAAATTATATGGCTCTACCATTCTGCAAGATTTCTTTTCTTGCCTTCTTGAAGATTAAGATCAGACAGTTTTCTTGGAATGAGACAATTTCCATGAGTCAACATTTCCAGTTGCTCTGAGCCACGTATCAATTATATTAAGGAACAAAAAGGAAGAGGGTAAAATGATGTTTAGTAGTTGATAAGAGATCAATATAACATATACCTCGGGTTCAACTGTGTTATTTGTTGTATCATATATTATAGATCGCGCTAAAGCGACTCTTTTTTTCATTCCTCCAGACAACTCAGAAGGCATCCGATCTTCAACTTGCTGCCAAAAAGATCAACCAAGTTTACTACTTTAGAAGTAATTAGAGAATATCCGATTCAGCTTACAGAAAAAATTGTGATATAGTAAACTAATGAATCAAATCATAGTAGACTAGTTGTCAATTCAAGAATATAACACAGAAAATAAGTATTCTGGTGATCGTATAAACCAATAAAAGCTTGTGATTATTGGGTTTTTCCCCACAAGTTATCAGAAAGGAGCAAAATAAGATCATTTTATCAACGTGTATACTAATAAGTTCTTTCTTCTAGATAAAAAAAAAGTCTCACTTCACAATTTTTTTAAACAGATTGCCTTTTAACTCACCTTTAAGCCAACTGCAGCCAATGTTTCTGCCACAAGTTCTTTAATTTTATCCTCAGGCATTCTTGAATGCTCATACCTATGTAATACAAGGAATGAATTACAAATAAGAAACGGGAAACAATAGGAAAAATAGTTTTACTAGTACAGGGAACTTACAAAAGGAAACCAACATTCTCCCGAACCGTTAAAGAATCGAAAAGTGCAGCACTTTGAAAGACCTGGTTATTGAAATAATAATAACGTTATTATTCATTACCAATAAAAATACCAAAAAAGATATTTACAAAATTGTTGAGTATGCATATGACACCTCACCAGACCAATTCGAAGACCGGACATATCATCATCGCTTATTAATCCATGTCTTCTTCGTCCTCTAATGTAAACTTCCCCCTGCTCGAATGCAAAACCAGCTTATAATTAAAAATCAGCACAATTGGATGACTATTTCAAAAGACAATTTAAACACCTTATCTGGAGTAAGGAGCCCTGCAATGATCTTCAAAATGGTAGATTTTCCGGTGCCCGAAGGCCCAATTATTCCAACTGCTTCTCCATACTTGATCTAAAACAGGTCATGCCACAAAGTAATACAACAGTTAAGAAATTACAACATAGAAAAGAACAGATAACCTATGTATTGTCTTAGAAATCTGTGCTTTATTCCTGAAATTTATGCAGGAAATCTAAGCCTTTACCTTAAGATTTACCCCTCGTAAGATGTGTTTCTCCCCAAATGACTTGTAAACATCTTTGCACTCAATAAGCACATCCGTCTCCTCTGAATCTTCTGTAAACAGATTGAAAGAAGAATCCTATCATAAATAAACAAAAAGTTACCATTTTGCATCCAATAATCTCCAATTTCACTATAAACAGAATAATATCAGTTTCTTGTAGAATAGCTAACTCACACACACACGCCCTCCACACCTACTCCTAAATCTACACCAATGTCCACCATGGACTAGAACCCTCAATTACTTGAGCAGGAACATTTTACCACACGCCTTGATGTTGCTAGACTGCAAGCCCTTTGGTAAATAATAATATCAAACTCCTTTATCCCATATAACAGCAATAATTAATCAACAAGCACAAATCATCTATATCACTAATATCAGCATTAAACCATAGAGTGATCAACAATGGCAGCAATCAATTGAAAACATATTCTGGTAAACTCAAAATTATAGTGACAGAAAACAGTGATTAATCACCAAAGTATCTCCATGAAACACAGAATTAAACATACAATAAACTAGAACTGACAATCATATATCTATATAAACACAGGCAAGAGATCACAAAATTTTCCCAATAAATTGGAACACACACACACATAAGAGAATTGGGGATTCATACTTGCAATTTCGAGGGACGAAATTCATCAGCAGGCTTTAAATTCTGCGGAGCTATACTACAACAAGATGGTCTTTTTAAATTAACAATCTTTTTATCAGATTTACAGTACCCATATGAGGGATAACACACATTCCGCCGATTTAGAGTGAAAACAGATGAACCCAACAATGAAGTCATGTTTTACTACAATTTGGGGGAAATCAAATGAACTCAAATCGACGAAATTGGAGGGTGACCCAGATGAAATTGGGACTCAGAAATCATGGGAAATTACTAAATTAATCGGTGTGACTGCAAATCAAAGAAAGGGATAAAGAGGAGTGAGGAGTTTTGATCTTCGAATATTCTTAAGTTCAGATGGTTTGTTTGTAAACGTTGGAAAATCAACAGAAAGGATTATGCGAAGAAGGTGTGTGTAGACTCACTATTCGTCCAACAAGAGTCTTCCTCGTTAGAATGTGATGGTTGTAACGATCGTCAAGATATAGTCTTACATGGAAGACGATGCCGTTTGTTAATTTAACTGGTTTATTACTCTCGTTAAATCGACATCGTACGCGACATCATAATATATAAACTACAATGAACCTGATTTGTTTTCAAATTAAATTTATGTCGAAATAAAAAGTAACTTGAATTTATACTATTAAATAGCAACATATTATATTTGAATAAACCTTTTTTCAAATAAATTTATGTCGAAACGTAAATCGACTCAAAACATACATAAATAAACACGTGTGGTGCCACCGTATGCGGTGTGATCAAGTATAAATTATAATCGCCTCAAGTCGTTGTCGAATTATATTTATGTTGAAACGTAAGACCACTCGGAGCATTTCCAAACAAAACTTAAGTTGAAACATAGACAAACTCAGAGCATATTATATTTGACCCGACTCATATTTGAACGAAAATTTTACGTCAAAATGTAGAGAGATGTCGAAATATAGACCATCTTAAATCGTATATAAAATTAGCATGCAAATGTTTTACATGACCTAACTCGTTTGTAAACAAAATTTACATACGCATACGGACTCGAATTCATACAAGCACGCACATAAAAATAATTGTATAAGAGTAACCCGAAACTTTTGAAACTCAATAGGATAAAAGTGATATTTTACCAAATTTCTAGAATAGTAGGGGTGAAACTTTAAAACTATAAAGTTAAATGGGAGTAAAGACCGGTGGCAAAAAGCCATCGACCTTTACTTTTAAGCAGTAGTTAATGTTCTTTTGTTAATGTAATGTTTTGTTGTTAGTCACTAGGCTTTGTATAGTTGTTAGTTAGTTAAATGTTAAAAAATATCATGTACATAAAAGTTATTTTATTAAAGTTCTTTTTAAATCAAATAAAGTGGTTAACTAGTGTTTGGAGCCCCTTGATGCAATAATATAGAAAAAAATCATGCTTGACGTCCATTAATGTCTTTGAGCCCTATGAGTTTGAAGTCCGTTTTAACTATCATGTAATGGTGTTTGGAGCATTGTTTGTATCAACGCCATCATATTTAACGCACTTAAAACATCCACCATGTTAAGTTAGATCAATATAAGTTAAATTGATTGATATTATTCTTAAACGGATAAATGTTAATTTTGACAATTAATAAAATTCCTAATTTGTTAATATGGTTATAAAAAAAACTTCACATAAAAGTGACCGTTGTATGGTGTGTTTTGCTGAAAACACCTACATTCTTTTGTCTATTAAGGATTTTGAATCATATACAACCCTATGATTGACTATTAGAGCCACTATTACTATATCTTCTATTCACTGTTGGCATGACCCATCACATAAAAAGTATGAGACGGAACCTGTCTCCTATTAGACTGTTCACAATGCCCCACCCCCCACCCCGTTTGTAACATCTCGTATTTTTGTTAACTAAAAGTTAACTTCGTTTACTCTTACAAGGGTTATTATTGTCAATTTTGAAACTTGCGTGTTGTTTGTGCTCATTCTTTATTGTCATTGGGTTTTTATGAAATGTTAAGCATAAATATTAATAATAATGTTAATATTAATAAAATAACAATAATAAAGTAATAATAATGAATAATGGTATTAGTAATAATAAGATTACTTTTAATATGGTTACTTATAATTATAAGGGCTATTAAACTTAACCATATTTAAAACATAAACTTAAATTAAGTTTGAGGGTTTTATTTGTCAATTTGGAAACTTAAAATAGAACTTTTAAACAAAATGTTAAATAATAAACTAGAGGGACCAATTGTGTAATTATTTAAAAAACCCAACCCAAAACCTTTTCTCTCTCCCCGATTTCCGGCCGCCGGCCGGCAAAGCTCCGGCGCGGCGCCGGCAACAACCAAAAACCATTAAAACGCATAAAAATGAACCCCAAAACGCTCCTAACCGGTTCGTGGAGTCGATTCGAACTTAATCACGAACTAAATTGTGTTAAAACACCGGTTACAAACCTCAAACGATCGTATAACCGATACCTTTAATTCCATAGCCGTTCGGGCATTAAATCTCTAATAATAATCCGATTAATGAACCTACACAATCATCTACCTTTTCCTAATAGATTACAACAATCAATTTCACCTGAAACACACACAATCATTGAGTTCAATCACCACAAACACCGAGACCTGCAACCAACGGGTTCATCATCTTCCGAGCTTCAATTGTTGAAATTGACATAGGGCTTTGAGTCAAGACCAACTCTCGTAGCTTCCCACAAGTTTAATTGATTATCGTTGAGGTTTGCCTATCCATCAAGACTCCCACGTCCGCAACGTTTCTTCGGGTGTTCAAACACCAATTCAATAACAATTCGGGTAATTACACCATCTTTATACTCGATTTCACATGTGCAATCAAAGCCCTATGATTGATTTCATTATCAATATCAATTCGATGTTCAATTGGAATCAAATCGATTCTAGGGTTCTTATGAAATTGGGGGTTTTGTTTATATGGGTTTTTAATGTTTTAAATCAAGATCTACCGCAGCTGGATGCCTTGGTTCACTGGTGGTTAAACGCTCTCATCACCACTTAGAGGTCCCGGGTTCGAACCCGGGCACCCTCAAACATTTTTTAAGGCTTTTCAGCCCTTAAATAAATTATAGAAAATTTTTAATAAATATAAAAGGGTTTTTGTAAACTCTAAATATTTTTCAAAGACATCAAATTATTTTCTATAATTTTTCTAAAGTTAATTAATTAATTCTCTTTTTAATAAAGAATTTTAACAAAGGATGTTCTTGGATAATTTCTATTAAAATGGACTTTGAATGATAAATTAATAAATTATTATTGGTCCAAATATTACTAGTTATTATCATCGTTAAAATCTTGATTATTTCAAATATTTATTCAAGTTTATATTTAAACTTCACTAGCTATTATCGTTGATTTAATGTTATTTTTTTCTTTATAATAATTTACACAAATGGTATATTTCTTTGTACATTATTTAGACGACTACAAAGATCCCCAAACTCCACTCGAAAATTTTCTCGTTAAATCAATAATTCAATTATTAAACTTAAATCTTGTAATTACATATGTTTAGGTGCCTTGTGACGTTCATCTTGGAACGACGTTTACTATTCTTAAATAATCTCCATTATATACATATTATCACGTGAGTTTTCCTTGCCCCCTTTTATTTTATTTCACACTATTTTGGGGTGAAACATGATACTTATACATCATACACTTATACACGTTTGAGACTTGTAAAACACTTGCAATTCATATTTTTGTCATGGTTATTGTGTGTTGTAAGTGATTATATGAGATACATAGTTTGTTTACAATCATTAACTAATGCTAGCCTGGCGACGTCTTAGATCTTTGGGCCTGACAAGCCTATTTGTGCTGCTAAAGTCGATGTATTGCCGACTCCTAGGAGTCGTATGCTTATGCACTAGGGAACCAAATACACCTAGCCAATCTTTATACTTGTAATCAAGTCGAGGTTTGGTTGTAACGATATGTGTTCTATAACCTTACTAGCTTATAACCTATGACATGAATTGCTACTTGTAACTTTCTTTTTCATATTATGTATGAAAACCTTGGAAACTCACCAACTATTTTTAGTTGACTCTTATTTTTATCATGTTTCAGGTCAACCTCAAGCTTAAAGTGATCTTTTTGAAGCATGCATAATCTAGGATTTGGACCTAGTAAATGAAATAAAAAGTTTACTTTATGTTTTGTTGCATTCGAACTTATTACTTGTTTGGGAATTATGATTGTATTTTTATTTCAAGACTTATGATAATAATATTTACAATTTAATATAGCGTTATGTGGTTGTGAACAATCTTAACCCTCACATCTCGACGTTTCCGCCGTCAAGGTTGGGGTGTGACAGATTGGTATCAGAGCCCATAACTATAGGGATTTAGGTTATTAGTAACGGTGACCTAGACTATAGCTTATGCATGAACCTCATAGGATAATATTTATATTCTTAGAAATATATATATTGTTACATGCTACATAATGTTATACTACTTATGTGCAACTTGATGCCTTAGCATAGGTTGCCTTGTAATTTTCTAAACTTTGTTACTTGTCTCCCTAAACTTAACTTTGACTCATTGACTCTCCCCGACAAATGAAACTTCTTAATCTTATTCTCGTCAACACGTGGAATCGTATACTTATGCTTAAGAATTAAATCTTTAGACTTATGTCTAATCTATGTAAATCTCATCATGGTTTTGATTTCATAAACCTAAGAAATTTGTGTGACACATGGACACTTGTATTCTGGATTTCCTGGCAAAAGGCCCTCGGGCTAAGGCAAGCATATCGCATAAATCCTACGGGACTAGTTATGCTTACCTGGGGATTTCTGGGATGAGTGATAAACCATGGTCAACATACACAAATTTCTAAGGCGAGTGGGTCAACTTACCTTGACGTGTCAACGTTTCCAAATGGTAATGCGTTACCAAATGGAACCATTCCATGTGCCTTACAACTTTTTGCCTTATCCTTGTTGAATATTAATCCTTGTTATTCCAATTCTCATATCTAACTCGTTTGTATATTCCAGCATGTCTCGTCATCATGGAAAGCGTGGAAGTTCCGATGTAGTAGCCGCCATGATTGCTCGACAAATGGCTGCTGTCATTTCCGACCATGGTTGCTGAACTTATAGCACCTTAATGACCAACGCTAGCAATAATGGAAATGGTCATGGAGAGAACAGCAACAATCAAAACGGAACAATCAACATGGGAATAATCAAACTTGCACCTTCAAACACTTCAGCTCTTGCAAGCCCACTAGCTTTAGTGGCAAGGAAGGAGCCACTGGTCTTCTTGAGTGGTTTGAAAGCATGAAGAATACCTTTATCAATTGTGAGTGTCCCGATGCACTCAAGGTTCGTTATGCCACTAGTATGTTCCAACAAAGGGCTCTTACCTGGTGGAATAGCGAGAAGAGGAATCGTGGACCGATGTCTATTCTAGCACTTACATGGGAAGAGTTCAAGAACATCGCCATCGCGAAGTTCTGCCCAAGAAGTGAATTGCAAAAGTTGGAAGAAGAGTTTTGGAATTTGAAACAAAATGATGGTGATCATTTGGCCTACTCAACTAGGCATCATAAGTTGAGTATACTGCTGCCCCATATGGTCGACACTGTTCCCCGCAACATCGAGAAGTTCATTAAGGGTGTACCACCCCAAATTCAAGATGCTGTGGTGGGTAGCCGACCCACAACCTTGGAAGAAGCCATACAATCACCGCTCAACTCACCGAGAACCATATAAGAGCGGGCACCATGTCTGTGAAGGGTGAAAGAAGGTGGAGAAGACGGCTACCGAGGTGGTTAAGGAGACCAAAGCTGAACCGTCTAACAGCCATAACAACAACAAGAAGCGCAAGTTCACACGGCGCGTAACTATGTCGTGGTTGCACCCAAACAACCCCAAAGACAACCTGTACCTGCGGCTACATCTGTGGCACAAGTGCCTGGGGCTAGGGCTTATGCTGGTCCGCAACCGATGTGCAGCACGTGTAGGTATCATCATCCGGGGAATCAACCATGCCGCATTTTCACCTTGTGCGGTAAATATGGTCATTTGGTGGCGACTTGCCACCGTGCACCTAACAATGCCGCTGTGGTCACAAAACCGTGTTTGCTACAACTGTGGGGAACCTGGCCATTTTCGCCCACAATGCCCTCGTCTTGTGGGTAATGTTCCACAAGCCCGAGGACGTGCTTTCAACATCAACGCTAACCAAGGACAAGCAAACAACGATGTGGTGAATGGTACGTTAACTCACCCTTAATTTTGTGATCGAATTCATTTCATATTTTACCTGTACTGTTAAATACCTTAAAAATTGATCAGGTTTGTTCTTTATTAACAAAACTTATGCCTATGTTCTATTTGATTCTGGAGCCGATAAAAGTTTTGTTTCATTAGAGTTTGAATCCATACTTGCTAAGCCACATACGAAACTAGAAAGACCTCTTACTGTTGAAGTTGCCGATGGAGAACCAATTACCGTTGACGTTATCGTTCGTGATTGCATCTTAAGTCTTGACACGCATGATTTTCTTATCGATCTTATCCCTATGAAACTTGGGAGCTTTGACGTCATCATTGGTATGGATTGGTTAGCCAAACACCATGCCGAGATCATTTGTTTCGAGAAGTGCATTCGTATACCGTTACCCTCTGGAGATACGTTGAAGGTGTTCGGTGAAAAATCTTCTAAAGGGCTTAAACTCATGTCTTGCACTCAAGCCCGAAAGTGCTTAAACAAGAAGTATATGGCCTTCTTGGCTTATGTGGTCAACACGAAAGTCAAAGGGAAAGAACTTAAGGATGTCCCTATCGTACGAGACTTTCCTGAAGTATTTCCCGATGACCTTAGTGGTTTACCTCCTGTGCGTGAAGTCGAGTTTAAAATTGACTTGATACCGGGAGCAAAACCCGTGGCCAAGTCACCGTATCGGCTTGCACCATCGGAAATGCAAGAACTCTCTTGTCAACTGCAAGAGCTGTCCGAGAAGGGCTTCATTCGTCCTAGTTCATCGCCTTGGGGTGCACCTGTTCTTTTCGTGAAGAAGAAAGATGGATCGTTTCGTATGTGCATCGATTATCGCGAGCTTAACAAACTTACCATCAAGAATCGTTATCCTCTTCCTCGCATTGATGACTTGTTTGATCAACTTCAAGGAGCTGCCATATTCTCGAAAATTGATCTACGTTCTGGATATCATCAATTACGAGTTCACGAGGATGACATCCCAAAGACCGCTTTTCGTACTCGTTATGGACACTATGAGTTTATGGTGATGCCTTTTGGTTTAACCAATGCTCTTGCTGTCTTCATGGATCTCATGAACCGAGTATGCAAGCCTTATCTAGACAAGTTTGTGATCGTTTTTATTGATGACATACTTATCTATTCCAAGTCCAACACCGATCATGAGCTGCATTTGAGATTGGTTCTTGAGTTGTTAAAGAAAGAGCAATTGTACGCAAAATTCTCGAAGTGTGATTTCTGGCTCGAAGAAGTTCAATTTCTAGGACACGTGGTGAATAGCCAAGGAATTCACGTTGATCCTGCAAAGGTGGAAGCTGTGAAGAATTGGTGTGTTCCTACAACTCCTACCGAAGTTCGTTCTTTTCTTGGTCTTGCTGGTTATTATCGGCGATTCATCGCCAATTTCTCGAGGATCGCGAAGCGCCTCACTGCTTTGACACAAAAGAATAAACCATTCGAGTGGGGTTCCGAGCAAGAAGAAGCTTTTGAAGCGTTAAAGCATAAGTTGTGCAATGCTCCTATATTGACCCTACCCGATGGAAACGACGATTTCACCGTGTATTGTGACGCATCTAAGCAAGGCCTTGGTTGTGTTCTCATGCAACGAGGGAAGGTCATAGCTTATGCGTCAAGACAATTGAAAGTTCATGAGGTGAATTATACAACCCATGATCTCGAGCTTGGTGCTGTTGTATTTGCTTTGAAGATTTGGAGGCACTACCCTATGGTACTACGCAATGTATAGTCTACACCGATCACAAAAGCCTTCAACACGTTTTCAATCAAAAAGATCTCAACATGAGACAACATCGTTGGGTGGAGTTGATTAGTGACTATGATTGTGACATTCGTTACCATCCTGGTAAGGCAAACGTTGTGGCCGATGCACTGAGCCGAAAGATTCACAACAAGATGATCTCATTTCAAGAAATTCGAGATTGACGTCAATGGTTTGACACCTTGGGTGAGTTCGATACTGAAATTCGACTAGATGTCAATGAGACCACCGTACTACTACAAAACCTGAGAATAGATAGTGACATCGAGTCTAGCATCCTGGAGGCTCAACAATGGTTCAACGAGAAGGGAAGAAGGAATGAGTTGGAGCATAATCTTCTAACCCAATTGGAAGCGAAATCCAATGGATTGATGTACTTCGCCAATCGTATTTGGATTCCAAATCGCGATAACATTCGTACCTTTATTATGAACGAAGCTCATCAAACTCGTTATTCTATTCATCCTGGTTCCGATAAGATGTACATGGACCTACGTGGTCAATATTGGTGGCCTGAGATGAAGAAGAAAGACATAGCGACTTATGTAGCTAAGTGCCTCACATGTACGAAAGTTAAAGCCGAACATCAACGTCCAAGTGGATTACTTGAGCAACCCGAGATCCCTATGTGGAAATGGGAACACATATCCATGGACTTCATAACAAAGCTACCCCGAACCTCTCGAGGACATGATAGCATATGGGTGATCGTTGACCGATTGACCAAGTCGGCACATTTCATACCCATACGTGACACTTACAAGACATCAAAGTTAGCTCGTATATACGTTGATGAGATTGTAAGTCGTCATGGGGTACCTCTGCACATCATATCTGACCGAGATGCTCGTTTCACTTCACATTTTTGGTCGTCTATGCAAGAACTTTTGGGTACACAATTGGATCTAAGCACGGCTTACCATCCTCAAACTGATGGTCAAACCGAGCAAACGATCCAAACTTTGGAGGATTTGCTACGTCTCTGTGTTCTTGACTTTGGTGGCGATTGGGATACGCATCTACCGCTCGCGGAATTTTCGTATAACAATAGTTACCACTCGAGTATCAAGATGGCACCGTTTGAAGCACTTTATGGTCGTAAATGTCGTTCACCGATCTGTTGGACCGACATTGGTGAAAACTTCATCACTGGTCCTGAACTTATACAAGAGACGACCGATAAGGTTTCTATCATTCGCAAGAACCTTGAAGTGGCGAGAAGTCGTCAAAAGAGTTATGCTGACAAGCGACGTAAGCCATTAGAATTCCAAGATGGGGAGATGGTTCTTCTCAAGGTTTCACCGTGGAAAGGTGTGGTTCGCTTTGGAAAGAAGGGCAAACTGGCTCCAAGATTTGTAGGACCTTTCAAAATCCTGAAAAGGATTGGGAAAGTGGCTTATAAACTAGAGTTACCTTCCGACCTTAGTGGAATTCATCCTGTGTTCCATGTCTCAATTTGAGAAAGTGTTTGGCTGACGAAGCCTGTATGTTCCGCTGGAAGACATTCAGATTGACGAGTCATTACATTTTGTCGAGAAACCTATAGAGATCATGGATCGTATAATGAAGAAGACTAGAACCACAACAACCCCAATCGTCAAGGTTCGTTGGGAAAATAAACGTGGCGTTGAATTTACTTGGGAACGCGAGGAGCACATGAAGAGGAGATACCCGTTCTTATTTGTATAGTTTCATTTCTTTAATTTCGGGACGAATTCTTTTAAGTTGGGGAGACTGTAACATCTCGTATTTTTGTTAACTAAAAGTTAACTTCTTTTACTCTTACAAGGGTTATTATTGTCAATTTTGAAACTTGCGTGTGTTTTGTGCTCATTCTTTATTGTCATTGGTTTTTATGAAATGTTAAGCATAAATATTAATAATAATGTTAATATTAATAAAATTAACAATAATAATAAGTAATAATAATGAATAATGTATTAGTAATAATAAGATTACTTTTAATATGGTTACTTATAATTTATAAGGGCTATTAAACTTAACCATATTTAAAACATAAACTTAAATTAAGTTTGAGGGTTTTATTTGTCAATTTGGAAACTTAAAATAGAACTTTTAAACATAAAATGTTAAATAATAAACTAGAGGGACCAATTGTGTAATTATTTAAAAAACCCAACCCAAAACCCTTTTCTCTCTCCCCGATTTTCCGGCCGCCGGCCGGCAAAGCTCCGGCGCGGCGCCGGCAACAACCAAAAGCCATTAAAACGCATAAAAATGAACCCCAAAACGCTCCTAACCGGTTCGTGGAGTCGATTCGAACTTAATCACGAACTAAATTGTGTTAAAACACCGGTTACAAACCTCAAACGATCGTATAACCGATACCTTTAATTTCATAGCCATTCGGGCATTAAATCTCTAATAATAATCCGATTAAATGAACCTACACAATCATCTACCTTTTCCTAATAGATTACAACAATCAATTTCACCTGAAACACACACAATCATTGAGTTCAATCACCACAAACACCGAGACCTGCAACCAACGGGTTCATCATCTTCCGAGCTTCAATTGTTGAAATTGACATAGGGCTTTGAGTCAAGACCAACTCTCGTAGCTTCCCACAAGTTTATTTGATTATCGTTGAGGTTTGCCTATCCATCAAGACTCCCACGTCCGCAACGTTTCTTCGGGTGTTCAAACACCAATTCAATAACAATTCGGGTAATTAACACCATCTTTATACTCGATTTCACATGGGCAATCAAAGCCCTATGATTGATTTCATTATCAATATCAATTCGATGTTCAATTGGAATCAAATCGATTCTAGGGTTCTTATGAAATTGGGGGTTTTGTTTATATGGGTTTTTAATGTTTTAAAACCAAGATCTACCGCAGCTGGATGCCTTGGTTCACTGGTTAAACGCTCTCATCACCACTTAGAGGTCCCGGGTTCGAACCCGGACACCCTCAAACATTTTTTAAGGCTTTTCAGCCCTTAAATAAATTATAGAAAATTTTTAATAATATAAAAAGGGTTTTTGTAAACTCTAAATATTTTTCAAAGACATCAAATTATTTTCTATAATTTTTCTAAAGTTAATTAATTAATTCTCTTTTTAATAAAGAATTTTAACAAAGGATGTTCTTGGATAATTTCTATTAAAATGGACTTTGAATGATAAATTAATAAATTATTATTGGTCCAAATATTACTATTAAGTTATTATCGTTAAAATCTTGATTATTTCAAATATTTATTCAAGTTTATATTTAAACTTCACTAGCTATTATCGATGATTAATGTTATTTTTTTTCTTTATAATAATTTACACAAATGGTATATT
The DNA here is from genome assembly GCA_025506515.1 of Flaveria trinervia. Lineage (NCBI taxonomy): Eukaryota > Viridiplantae > Streptophyta > Magnoliopsida > Asterales > Asteraceae > Flaveria > Flaveria trinervia. The sequence continues at coordinate 8,064,676 of CM046448.1, forward strand.
TCTTTGTACATTATTTAGACGACTACAAAGATCCCCAAACTCCACCCGAAATTTTAACTCTCGTTAAATCAATAATTCAATTATTAAACTTAAATCTTGTAATTACATATGTTTAGGTGCCTTGTGACGTTCATCTTGGAACGACGTTTACTATTCTTAAATAATCTCCATTATATACATATTATCACGTGAGTTTTCCTTGCCCCCTTTTTATTTTATTCACACTATTTTGGGGTGAAACATGATACTTATACATCATACACTTATACACGTTTGAGACTTGTAAAACACTTGCAATTCATATTTTTATCATGGTTATTTGTGTGTTGTAAGTGATTATATGAGATACATAGTTTGTTTACAATCATTAACTAATGCTAGCCTGGCGACGTCTTAGATCTTTGGGCCTGACAAGCCTATTTGGTGCTAAAGTCGATGTATTGCCGACTCCTAGGAGCCGTATGCTTGTGCACTAGGGAACCAAATACCCTAGCCAATCTTTTATACTTTTAATCAAGTCGAGGTTTGGTTGTAACGATATGTGTTCTATAACCTTACTAGCTTATAACCTATGACATGAATTGCTACTTGTAACTTTCTTTTTCATATTATGTATGAAAACCTTGGAAGCTCACCAACTATTTTTAGTTGACTCTTATTTTTATCATGTTTCAGGTCAACCTCAAGCTTAAAGTGATCTTTTTGAAGCATGCCATAATCTAGGATTTGGACCTAGTAAATGAAATAAAAAGTTTACTTTATGTTTTGTTGCATTCGAACTTATTACTTGTTTGGGAATTATGATTGTATTTTTATTTCAAGACTTATGATAATAATATTTACAATTTAATATAGCGTTATGTGGTTGTGAACAATCTTAACCCTCACATCTCGACGTTTCCGCCGTCAAGGTTGGGGTGTGACACCGTTCGTGCTGCCTTTTGGAAGGGTTGCACTGTACAGATCCGTCCGTCATCCACCTGCCCTTTCCCAAGGGCGTTTCAATGATGCATTTTAAATTGTGGTGCCCATGTCACAAAATATATGTTGTATTGTTTTTTATGGATTTTTAATAGTTGTTTATGAGAATGATGGTGTTGGAGATAAAAGTTGATTGTGGGAAGAATGAATGGAAGTTACTGAAAATCTGATGTAACACGCTGACTAAGATTGTTTATGGGAAATGTGTTCTTTAGTGTTGTGGACACTCTTCGGAAGGTGAAGTCCATTAGATATACATACATTCCTTGTCATTGCCACGATGATAGATAGAGCATCCATGACTACCATAAAGAATAATAAGGATAAGGGATCGCCTTACCTAAACTCTCGTGAACACTAAAACTCATGGATAAGATGGATACGGTAGGCGCCCTAAGACAATTGTTTACCTGTAATCACCAATATGGGATAAGACCTGAGCATTTGGTTCAATATTGATAATAAAAATCCCAATTTAATGTGTCAATTGCTTTTTCAATATCCACTTTAAAGAAGAGGGTCTCATTTTTTACTTTTTTGCACCAATATTTGATTTCATTGGGAATTGGTGCTTTGTCCAATATATTCATTCTTGAATGAAAATCGTTATATTTTCCAACACCGCTGATCCAATACCTTGTTTCATTGTGTTGGCTAAGCACTTTAACACCACATTATGATTGCCCTCATTAGACTTATCGGTTGGTGATCCTTCGGGGCTTGACGGTCATTAATTTATGAAATAAGGATTGTGAAAGATGAATCAACCTTTTGATATCATACCTTCCCGGCAGGATTTATGCATGACAATCCTAAAAACCCCTTAACACATGCTTATTTTTTTTTTACAAAAAGCATATGTGAACCCATCTGGACTTGGTGCTTAATCAAAACCACAACCCCAAACCACGTCACGGATCTCTGAGTATAGCAATTTGACAACTATGCTTCTATATTATTGGTTGGATAGTTGTTTGAACAAAGAATTAGTAAAAATAGGTCTAGTATTGGAGTGCTCCATAAAGAGGTATTTAAAAGCCACGAAACACGAAGTGTTGTTAGCTCATGGATCAAAATACCCCTTATTCACATTCTCATTTAAAGACCTTATGTAAATTTTGAAAATGATTAATGGCGGAAACAAGAAAAATAAAATCATTCAAACTACTATATTCATAATAGTTAGAGGTTTATGAAAATATAAAAAACAAGATACTTTACACAGATAAACAACCTTCAATTATGAGTATCACATGAATAATCAAGTTCTTTTCTTCATATGAATAAATAAGAGGGCAAAATGAATGGTTTGGAAGAGAAAAAATAGGTGTTTTTATTAGTTGTTCTATGTAATGTTATCTTTTTTCTAATTGGTGTTCTTATAGCTAGTCTTTTGTTTTAACATCCACTGGTTGAAAAAAACAATAATAATATATAGACGGTAATTTTGATTTTTGATTATCAAAAACTAGTTTGTATATATATGCTTTAATTGTTAAGAAATTTTAAATATATGTTTTTTGAAAGACTAATTGGATTCTTAAAAAGTTACTGGTCTATCAAATTATTTTTATTTTTATTATTATTTTTTATTATTTTTTTTATCAGCAACATATACCAATACATAACAAGTGACGAAATCCCCATAGTAGACCAAGAGGTGTGCGAAAGACACCGAGTGTGCCTAACTAAACAGGATAAGATTTGTGCTTAAGTTTGTTTTTTTTTTGCCTTTATAATTAATAATGTTTTGTCAAGTTACATCAAAATAGAAGGTAGACGGGCAATAAGCTGCACCGCCACCCCTTTCTGAATAGCAAATCCTAACCTTCCAAAAACAAATCCTTGCCTCCCCGGGGTTGAGCAATGGTTGTCTATGACCCGTTGGACCCTGGTCAAAAAGTTGATAGCTTCTGGCGCTAGGGAGCCAAATGTATCAAAGGCAAAGGGAACAAAAGCGTGCTGGTTCTCTGCGCAAGCTTTAGCATGTTTATCCACTTTCTTTGATTTTGCCTTTCTTGCAGCTTGACCAACTACAAAACCGTTTTCCCGTAAACCAACCAAAGGGGAAACCCCTGTGAGGTCCACACAAGCATGTTTGCCCCCAGCCCAGCCAAAGACGAGTAGATCCGCTGGTTGCAAAGTAGACCTCCCCTCCATAGGGTCCGTGAGGAAATTCACAGGGGCTTCTTTCTTAGTAGAAATCCCAGCTCTTCTTAGGGTGTCTCCCAAAACATCTCGTACCTAGTCATGCCGATATTTGAACCCAGGTAGCTCTTTACAGTGAAGGGCGTGCTCCCCATATTTATCCATACAAACTTTACGACATATCGGACATGTTTCATCTTCCGGGTACATAGGGATCATCAACCGGTATTTGAGAATTGCTCTATATTCTACTGGAGACATGCACTGTCCCAACCCTTCAATCGGGATAACGGTCAAAAAGTCCTGAGCATGGGGGCCCTTCAGGCACTCAAACACCGCCTTTTGGCGGGATGACAAAGAAAAACTCTCCCAGGCTTTGAGCGATTTTGCTAAACAGAGCATTCGCCAAAGTTGTTTGTGGCTTCGAGGGGGCGGTGTCCTTATTAGAGAAACCGCCAATATCCAAGTCTGGGAGAAGGACATATAAGCGTTCAAGCGCCTGCTGATAGTCCGGGTCAAACCCGAAGACCCCACTGTTTCGAAGGATATGATCTTGTAGTTCCCAAGACTGAGCTCTAGAGGCCATAAAAGCATAAGCCCCAACATCTCGAGCTGAAAGGAGTCCCAAACCACCGAGACGCATCGGCAAAGATGCCAATGCCATTGGAGATCACTAAAAAAAGGGCCACCACCCACGACTATGTCTTCTATAGCCTCCCTAAGGCCATCATCGAACCAAGATACCACATCCTCCATCAAATGGGGGTTTACAAGTGCGCAACCCAAAAAGTAACTTAGCAACTCCCATGCACGACCTTAGCAAAAGTAGTTCACATTGGGGATTCCTAAGGCAGGGCAAGAGTTTCATGAGGTCAACCGCTCTCGTGGCCCGCCGCCCAGCCAACTCCTCAATAAAGCTAGGATCACGGCTAACAGCTCCTCCAAGGAGCTTAACCCCCCTCTCTGGTCTACCAATCCCTCTCGGAAAAAGTCTGTCCTGAACTTTACGCTCATTGCATGTCGGCCAAAAAACCTCTGTTTTCTTAATGTTGAGATAAAGCCCCAGAGATGGCCCTTCCACGTTGATGATGTCTAAGGCCTTAGCAACCTCAGACGTGTTGCCGATAATCGTTCCATCATCCAAATACCAAGCATGAAACAAAAGGTTACAACGGTCCTGGACCCGAAGAATAAGGGGGTGTAAGGCAAGGGCAAAGAGAAGGGGCCCTAAGGGATCTCCTTGTTGTACTCCGGTAGTAGCCCCAATACAATCATTACCAACATACAACTTAGCAGGCTGGGCATAAAGAAATTGGACCCACCGATAGATTGACGGGCAATGCTGATGAACCTCTTGAAGGAAGGTTGTGCGGTCGACCGTGTTAAAAGCATTAGAGAAATCCACAGTAAGCAAGGCCAAGGAGCCGTCTTCATGACAAGAGTTGAGAAACCTGTTTGCACTGTGAAGCACCACCTCTGCACCATTAGGCATCCCTACCCCAAATTGAAAGTCCCCCAAGTGCTGGGCCATGTCTTTCCCGACCTTCTTCATCGCCACCTTAGAAACCAACCTTCGCCAAATACACCCCACAGCAATAAGCCGAATCCCTTTATCAGGCTTCAATAAGGGGGTGAGGGGGGCCGACGCAACAAACTCAGCAAGCACTTTAGGGCAAGATCCCTCAAGCAATAAGTTAACAACTTCAGTAATGCTCGTAAGCAAACTTGAGGGGGTCACATAGCCCTCGCCACCAATAGCATCTAACAAGTGTTGGGCCCGCATCCCGTCCCTACCACATGACGTCCCTTTGGGGAAGGATCAGATACATTTGAACACACACTCCTCATCAACAACAAGAGTGGGTTAGGCTAAAGGGTTGGAAGGCAAGGACGAGGATGACACCACTGGGTGTTTATCAATAAGAGCGTTCAAGGTCGACTCACCAAAAGGGGCAACTCCACTAGAGCATAGGACCTTAATCGCAACCATGAAATGCCCATCTCTGACTTTCCGAAGACATTGCTTAACATTAGGGTCCCTTTCCTTGTCTTCCTCTCTCATGCATTCCCCCCTAATAGCACCAGCCTCTCCCACGCTATCCAACAGGGACGAGACCAAAGCATCAAACCCGGACCCATTTTTCCAAACTGTTAGCGCGTGCAAGATGTTACTATACTGCAAAGATTTCCTGTTCCCTGATCTTCGCTCTCGTCTGGTGGATGGTCTGACCACCCGCAAGGTGCAACGTGGTAACAAAAGCAATTGAACCCAATTTTCAACGGAACCTGGCGACCCCACCACTTTACGCAAAGCACCTGTTAAAACCTGAGCGAACAACAACCGACAACTGGGGGGATGCTTTTAACAGTCTGAATGGGGAGTGAAAAAACCCGCTCGAGGAGGTTAACATCACCCCCGAGCCCTGCTGGATGACGTGGGTTTGTGTCAACCACCACTTGACATGGTTTCCGGATTCTAACAATAAAATCTTCAACATCCCCGAGAACATGTCAAACGACACCACCTCATCATCATGTTAAATAAAATAAAATGGATGGTAATATAAAGTTTGTTTAAATAAAAAAAGTTCATTTGTAAACTGATCTCATTCATCTGTCTCGGTTTTCTCCAAAAGTCTCCTCTTCCTCTCCCCTCTCTCTGCTTTTTCTTCTGTCTTTATAGAATCTTGAGCCCTTTGAATTAATTGTCTCTCTTACAATTTCCCCCCTTCATCTTCTTCCTCCTTGTGTCTGTTTGTGTGTGTGTGAGAGAAAGTGTTTCAATGTAACGTGACCTTCACCAAAGAATGCAAAAGGATCCTAATCAACGTTTAAAAAGTTAAAAAACTGAAGCTTTTTGGCTTCTTCTGCTTTGAAATTTTTGTTTTTTTTGAAAAAAATCTACAAGATTTCACTCCTTTCATGCTTCTCTCTCTCTTAACTTTACCATTTTTGTTAGATAACTGAAACAAAAATCTTGTTTTTCGACATGGGTTTCCACAAGATCTGATTTTCTTGTTTTAATCTCATTGTGTAGATTAATGGTGTGGATCTTGTGTCTTTTGGGTTCAGATCTTGTGATTAAATGCAGCTTTCTTGATTTCTACCCTTTTTTCTCAAGAATTCACAGTTGCATGTGAGATGATGTTCTTTACATCGTTTCTCAATTGAAATCTCCATTGTGTTTCTTGAATTTTGGTCTTTTTTAAGTGGATTTTTCTAGGGTTCTGATAACAGGCTCGTTTCCCCAAAATGCAATAGCTTTGATCTAATCAATTTCGTTTGTTTTCATGCTGTTGTCAATCGAATTCAACCTTTGAGAACTGTAATCTCACAATGTTGAAGCAGCTTCTCGGCAAGCTTCCCAGAAGATCAATCAAGTCTGAATCTTTCGAAGATCCTTCAAATGATCCCAACAATGGTGGAATTCAAAGAACCACAAGCTTAAACAGTGCTTCACCAAGACCAAATGCACCCAAAAGAACATCATCAGCAGTGTTTCCATCAAGTGTTATAGCTGGAATTGAACCCCTTTTACCCTTCAAAGATGCACCAGCTTCTGAAAAGATGTCACTTTTCATCAGTAAGTTAAGTCTTTGCTGTATGGTTTTCGATTTCAGTGACCCTAGTAAGAACACACTTGAAAAAGATCTCAAACGATCGACATTACTCGAACTTCTTGATTTTGTTGCATCTGGGCCTCCTAGATTCTCTGAGCCTGCAACCTTATCATTATGTAAAATGTGTTCTGTTAATCTGTTTAGAGTGTTTCCCCCGAGTTATCGATCTGCAAGAGGTAACAGTGGAGGGGAGAATGATGATGATGAGCCCTCGTTTGATCCCGCATGGCCTCATTTACAAATTGTGTACGATATATTGCTCAAATTTGTAACATCAACTTCTGTTGAAGCAAAAGTTGCAAAGAAGTACATAAATCATTCATTCATATTAAGAATGCTTGATCTGTTTGAATCTGAAGATCCTAGAGAGCGCGAGTGTTTAAAGGCGATAATGCATAGAATCTATGGCAAATTCATGGTGCATAGGCCCTTTATCCGAAAGAGCATAAGTAACATATTCTATAGGTTTGTTTTTGAAACCGATCGACACAATGGGATAGCAGAGTTGTTGGAGATATTTGGGAGTGTGATTACTGGATTTGCATTGCCTTTGAAGGAAGAACACAAGATCTTTCTTTGGAGGGCATTGATTCCACTTCACAAACCGAAAAGTTTAGGGGTTTATTTTCAGCAATTGTCTTATTGTGTAACACAGTTTATAGAAAAGGATCCAAAGCTAGCTAGCACGGTGATTCGTGGGTTGTTGAAATACTGGCCGATTACTAACAGTCAGAAGGAAGTGATGTTTTTGGGAGAAGTTGAAGAAATTCTGGAAACAATTAACATGGCTGAATTCCAAAGAGTCATGGTTCCTTTGTTTTGGCGAATCGGATGCTGCATCAACAGTTCACATTTTCAGGTATAAACAACTTTTAGTTTTCATTATTTGTAATATTTGTTAGGGTCTCTTTTGTGACAGAAGGCTGTAGAGTTCTGCTTGACACTGTCTTTAGAGACTTATAAATGGGTTGATTTGGGTTATGTTTTATATTGTATCAAATGGGTTAAGCTACAAGTTTTAACTAAAAAATGGGTTGAGAACCCTCCTTTTAGCTAGAGGTATCAATTTCCACACTTTTACTTCTAAATGGATTGCTTTGAGTTATGTTTAACTAAAATGGGTCAAATTTGCCAAAGTTTAAAGATTTTGCTACAGAAGAAAAGGATCTAATATGGTCAAACAGGTCAAATTCGTCTAAAGCATATTCAAAGAGATCTTTGAATTTGCTTTATACAAAACAGATTTGTTTAGTTTTGTAATATTACTTTTTGTAGTCATATTTAAAAGGGGTAAGCGTAGTTCACTCACCACTCACCAAAGGCCTTGGCATCCAGTTGTGTGTCGATGGTGTTTTGACAGTTTGAGTCTCGCTTGAGACAAAGTGCTGAGGGTCTGTCCAGCCCTGCTCATTTTGACCTGCTCCGAAAAGTCAACTGGTTTGAGCTCTCAGCCTGTTTTGAACCACTACTCAACCACCCATTGCATAACCTCTGTCACGCAATGACTGCAAATCCATTGAACCATAGTACACAACGGTTGCTTGCCTTCAAGATCACTGCTTTCTATTATGACCACAATTTAATGATCTAATAGTAGGAGTCAGGGCACAAGTATGGAACTTTACCAAATTAAGATGCCAGGCACATTACTTGATAGAGATTGCTGCATTTGGAAACACTCGACTTTTCATACTGTTTTATACTTTTATATGGCTTAGTCTTGCAATCAAATAATCATTCTTTTGAATATGCAAAAACTACAACACATCTTACAATAATGCTTTTTTGGACCCTTACCCAATTTGCTCAGAAGTCGGAACAGTTTTGACCTGGCCTACCGACTTGTTGTTTTTCCAGGCTTAATAATCGGCCAATCTTGCAAAATTGTAGTAATCATTTAACATCTGTTGCTGAAACAAAGCTTATTGCTGCATACCCTTCCACGATTTGTTGATAAAGATGCTAACTTTACACATCTTTATGGATTCAGGTGGCAGAAAGGGCGCTGCTTTTATGGAATAATGACCAAATCTTCAGTCTAATTGCTCACAACCGACAAGTGATCTTACCCATAATCTTTCCAGCACTTGAAACCAATGTGCAGAACCATTGGAACCAATCAGTTCTTAACTTAACACTCAATGTGAGAAATGTGTTCACAGAGATGGATAACATGTTGTTTCTTGCCTGCCATGCCCATTTCTTGGAAGAACAAGAGAAACAGAGTTCTGCAACAGAGAAGAGGAAGGAGGCGTGGGATCTCCTTGAGAACGCTGCAAGTCTTCGACCGATATCCGGGAATACTACAGCTGTTCTGGTAATGATGCCATAACAAAATTAACTTTTTTTTCAAGTATGCACCTTGTTTTGTAAGTGGCAGATGTTGTAACTTTTTAATTTTTTTGAGTCACTGTTTTAATATCAGTTCTATCATGGAAAATGTTGTACTCATGGATTATGGAAATTAAATTAACACCCATTTGTCCATTTTTATTTCATGAGGACACTACAATTCTCTAAATTTATAATTTTAACCCTTTAAATTTCTTATATACGCAAAAGCAGCCCTTCATTTACTTTGGCTGCATCAAAAGGTTCTTTAGTGCTAGATGTATGAGAGTTGGAGAACTGTAGGTGGAAGTTTGGTATATTTACATTATTAGGTTAAATCTTTACGTTATTAGGTTGATTTTTGGTGGCCTTTAAATTACCATTCGTAGCAGTATAGCAGAGGCCAGTTGAGGCCATTGGTTGAGCACATCTGACTACAGTATCGATATGGTGACACTGTGGTGGCGTGGTGCAGTTGAGGCTGTTGGTCAAGTGCATCCGAATACTGTTATATATGTAGCATTGGATCGTCATTTAACAAGATTGATTTGATGTGAAATAGTATTTAGAGTGATAAACAAGTGGTTAATGCTGTGATGGAAGTCCAGGGACTAGTTGGTAATTTCTGCATTCTATCAATAAAGTGGATAGTTGAAGTTTGTTGCTGCTTGTAACGTTTCAGAGGGTTGATTGTAACATTTTCAAATGGCATTATAAGCTTCTTTTAAGGTGGATTTTGTAGCTTGAATTCTCTCAGATTACTCGATCTTTTTCGTTTGTTTCAATTGTGTTAGTTTCGTCTTTTTTCCATCTGTGATAAACCTAAGTCGATTTTATGATTTAGAGAGTGATTGAATAAGAATTGATTCAAAGTATTTGTGTTATTTATATGTTGCTTGATTTGATTATGTTATTTCGTTAACAGTTAGTATCAGAGCCTTGTTGCTCAATTCAATTACGAAGAAGGTGATCCCAGTCTTCAATCAAATTATAGAATGAAGTCAACTATTTTGATTTGGAGAAGTTTGATGGAAGAAACGACTTTAGTCTATGAAGATTGAAGATGTGAGCATTGCTGGCACAACAAGGGTGGTTGAGGATCTTGCCGGCGAATCTAGGTTACCAAAAGGTCTAACAGACAGAGAAAAGAAGGGTATACTTTATAAGGCCCACAACACAATAACCTTGAGCCTTAGTAATTGAGCATTGCAAGAAGCGCTTAAAGAAACATTAGATGCTGGATCTTGAAGACTCTTGAAGATTATGTTGATGCATTTAACAAACTAGTACTAGATCTTGAAAAAATAGAGATAGAGTTAGAAAAGGAAGATCAGGCAAAGATACTCTCACTAAAGAAGAAACACTGGATGTTTTAAATTCAAAAGAAACAAAGACATTCGATCATAGTGAAATAGGTAGACAGGGGCTAAGTGCTAACAGTAGGAGTAAGGCCTGAGAAAAGGTATGTTTAGTTAAGATTGGATTATGGATTTTGGTTGTTTCTATCATATAACACTAAACTAATATTTGTTTAGTGAACGGAAATTGAAAGATTGTGATGAAGCCAAATTAAGCGATTACAGACCATGTTAGATTCTTTGACGTAGTACTTTTGCATTCAAACTTGATTATGCAGTTGATTAAAACTTCAAACAAGTCTGGTAGATTGTTGATCTAAAAAGGAGTCAGATCTCTTTAGGTACTTTAGAAAGAGCACGATATCATGTTAGTATGAGGAATGATTTTCAGTTTCATAAAAGGGTTTCATGGTGGTGTTATCAAGAACCAGGAAGGAGAACAATACATATGTTCTAGATGGAGATATGATGGCTGAAAATGTTTCACTTGTTGATGATAAATCTATAGATTCTATAATGTTGTGACACAAGAGATTGGGTCATATTAGTAGTTCACGGGTTGAATGAAGTTACCAAACACTAGAGTTTTGATGACCTAAAGACCTATGACATTGATCACCATGAATATTGTATAATCGGTAAGTCTAAAAGGTTCAGCTAGGGTTAGTTTTAGCAAAGACCAACATAGCACATAATATTCTGAACTATGTTCATGCTGGTTTATGAGGGCCCAACCAAAGTTACATCTCTAGGTGGAACAAAGTATTTCTTATTGATTATAGATAATTATTAAAGAAGAGTTTGTGTATATGTATTAAAACATAAAGAATGAAACTTTCAATAAGTTGAAAGAATGAAAAGTTTTTGTTGAAAACCAAATTGCAAAGAAATGGGGATAGCAAGACATTTAACTCTTATGGGAACCTATCAACATAATGGGTTGTTCAAAAGAATGAATAGGACTTCTTTTAAATAAAGTAAGATGTATGTGCTTGGCTCGGTTACAAACCGATCCAAGCGGACCTTTGCTCGTGCTTGGCTCGGTTACAAACCAATCCAAGCGGACCTTTGCTCGTGCTTGGCTCGGTTACAAACCGATCCAAGCGGATCGGGTCGTTTACAACCGAGCAAAAATTTGAACAGACATTCAACTCGTTTACAACAGAGCAAAAATTCAAACATGCATTTTTTGAGCAAAAATTCGAACGAGCATTTTTTGAGCGAATTTCAAGCGAATGTTGAACGGTTTGAACAACCCTATCTTAAGGTATTATAGTAATATTTAGTTATATTGCCTTGGGCTTGATCTATGTATGTAATTGTTAATCAATGTGGTTTTTTAAGTCTAAACTCATTTTGACCCGACCCATCCTGACCCGAATTCATTCTAACCATTTTTAAATTAGTACATTCTGACCCAAACACATTCTGACCCGAATCCATTCTAACCCATTTTTAAATTAGTACATCCTGATCCAAACCCATCCTGACCTAAACCCATTCTGACTTGGCACCTGACCCGCCCATCTTGCTAGGTATACGCTACGCAACGTGAGTTTAGTCATTTTCTCGAGCTACGCGGCGTGAGTTTGATTGTTATTTTTTATGTTCGTCAAAAACCATAAAATGAATACCGACCCCGCTTAATATAACATCAATATCAACAACGAGGTTTTCCACCCATGCTCGCTTCGGTTCGTCATAAGATTAATGCTAAAAAGAGAATGTGAACTAAAACACCTAAATGATATATAATTATATATAAGTTGTTTAATGTTTTATTGAAAAATTGGAGGATCAAAAATAAATTTCACTAACATATAGATGCCAAAAACCAAAAGGAAAGAGAAAAAAATCTTATAAGGCCAAAACTCAAAATCAAAAGTGAATTATAGGGGTTATTGTAAATCTTTAACTTGATGACAAATGTAAAACCTAAATACTTCATTGTAACACATGAGTTGCTATTTGATATTTATAATAATTTGGTTATTACTTATGTTTCAGTGACTAGAAAAATCAGTCACAACAAGGTACGTAACAATATTAATAACTATACCCAATCAAGCGTAAAAATATAATCATTTTACTTCAGCGTTTAGTAATCACAAAAGTAACAGTACTTTTACGTCAACTTGACTAAGTTTTATGCAAAAATATTCCATGTCCGCTGCTAGAACTTAACTTTCCTCTATTAAAATTTTTGTAACAATGATATTTGTAAACCTTAGAAAAACAATATTAATAACCATCACAATAATAATATATAGAGTTAATCTCGGTTTTCGTCCATCAATTTTGCAAATTGTCTCCGCTTGAGTACGAACGTTTATTTTATCTCTATTATTAGCTTGAGTTTTGCAAATCGTTTCTTTTCATCATTTTGACTAACGGAGTTAACATTTTCAGTTAGATTTTAAAAAAAAAACCAAAATACCCCAAAGGGTATAAAAATATCTCATCTATTTCAATTACTCTCTCTCTCTCTCTCTCTCCACAACACCACACACCACTGCCTTCTCTCTCATCGTCCTCATCAACGGCGCCGTCGTCATCTCCGCCTTCATCGACGGCGATACCACCAAACTCGTCTGCACCGGCAGCTGATATGAGTGTGTTATAATGTTATTTTAAGTGTTTAAATGTTAAATATTAAGTTTGATTACTCGTATTTATGCATTTGATCATGTTGAATAGGTTAACTAGGAGTTTGAAGTGGTTTTGTAGGGAAAATAACCAAGTTGGAAGCTTACATGGTAAAACCAGGCATTGGAGGGGTTAAGAAATAAAGATTCAAAGTGCAGCAGAAAAATTCCCACCGTAACCTACTACAGCCACCGTAGGCTACGACAGCATTAGAAAAAAAAATCAACAGTTTACCCCCCAGTGTAGGCTACGCTGGCTGGCGTAGCCTACGCCAGGGCCTCCGGGAAACACTTATAAAATCACGTTCGTGTTAGGTTCCACCTACCAATTGCCCCCCATTCGACCTAGGACGATTTGAGATGAATTTTGGGTGTTTCTAGACTTGTGATTCACCATTCTACATCGTTCTAACACCATTCAATCATCCGTGATGCAATTCAACAACGATTTTGAAGATCATTCAAGAACAATGAGCGGCTAAACTTCTCGTGATCTACTTCGGTAACGGGTTTTGTGTGATTAGGTTCTCGTTCTTGTTAGACTTGTGTTGGGATTAAACTTTAGAACCCTTTAAGTTCTTTTATAAGTTTAACTTGTGTTTTGATTATTTAAATAATTGTTTTGGTTAACCTTTATATGAATGTCATATGATATTGTGCGAATTGTATGGTTGTAGAGTCTTGGTTGTCAATTTAATTGGTATTGCGTATTTAGACCTGTTAAGTCTTGATTATCATTATCACTTAATCGTTACACGTATAGAATCCCTGTTAAGGATTTTCCACCAAGTTGAACTAAACGATTACTGAAAACCAAACCTTAACCCCGAAGTGGATTACTTTTTGCAGGATCGGTGTTTGTCACTTAAACACAAATGTTTTCTCTCAAACTCACCTAGAATCACACTCGGGTAAGAATCAAGAAGAGTTTATCACAATATGAAAAGTAATTAAGAACACAGAAAGATAATTTTCAAGATACTTGTATATATTGATTCTCAACTCAAGATACAAAGACTCTTATAAGCAGATTGTATATGTTATGAGTTACAAGGAGAACCTATATATAATACTATCTACAGCCGGATATACTTTGATACCAGCTGGGATCCTTTAGCTAAAGCCTATACTACAAGACTATAGTTTAAGGTATCTCTAATAAAGTCTTATATGAGATTTGGTAGTCAGGACATGTCCCTGACTTACCTTTTGTCACCAACTAAAGATGGCAACTGTACTATCATGAAAAGGTAAACAGTGGAATAAAGTATGGTCAACACATGGTTCTTTAAGAAGAAGCCATGCTGCATCAGAAGTCTGCAGCGGAGTGTCAAAGACCATACTTGTGTCCACTGGTTATAGCAGTGTCTTCCGAAGGTTAAATGGCTTCGAAAGAGTAAGTACTTCCGAAGCCACTTTATACTTTGGAAGAGGCTGCTTCTTCCAAGACTTGGAGACTTCTTCATCATATTTCGGAAGTGGTCTTCACTTTATTCTTCTAAGTCTTGAACTTCGGAAGTATGCATTTGTCTTCGGAAGTAGAGTTCTGTCTTCGGAAGTTGGACTTTTCCTTTGTCGTCGGAAGAACTCTACAATCCTTCAGAAGTTCCATGAAAAGCTTCGGAAGCCTTTGCATGCAACATCAAAATAACTTAAGTGATATAGTTTTGGTTGCATTAGCCTTCTTTTTGATCCAACACTTTTTCTCATAATTTTCTTCTTAATCAAGTTTAATCATTTGCAATTTTTTTTCTTATTTACTTTCTTAATCATTCCAAGATCCAATTTTTACAGCCAAGAGGCAATAGTTTAAGTATTTTGATAATTTAGTTAATCGTTGCTTATAAATCAATTTACAATACACCGATCACTAATTCCAGGAGGTTCGACAATCCTACTTACCCTAACTAGTTTAAGGTGAATAGAATACAATTTAACATCTTATTTGATTGGTACTTCGACATCGATCAAATTTTGGCGCCGTTGCCGGGGATAAAATATGTTGACGGGATTTGGACGAATTTGAGCCACTTATTCACCCTATATCCTCTCCTTTCACCCCCACAACCCACCAACTCTCCTTTACATCTTCCATAACCATCTTTCACATCTATTTTCTTCATTCATCCGCGAAATCAAACAATCAAGGAGTGTTTTTCACATAGTTTTTCGTAAGGAAGACATTGGAAGTGTCGGTTATGAGAAAATCCCTCTCGTTTTTGTAATCTGAACGAAGCACGAAGAACCCTAATTTCTCTAAATTGGGGGTTTTTGAATTTGAAGCAATTTCTCTGCAATTTTTATATGTCCATCATCATAAACAACAAAGGTATGAGTTTTCATCATTTTCTTGCAAAATTATTGAGGTATGTGGTTGAAATCTTAAATGTTTAGAATGCACATATTAGTTCTTGAGTGGGGTTGGTTCTAGGCGTTGTTGACAAACTAATGTTGCTAGTAACCTTATGTGCTTGTTGAGTGTTAAATTTATTAAAATCAATAATGATTCAAAGATTATTGCAGGTTGAATTGAGTTGTTGAATTGGATAGCTTGACTTTTACAAGTCAAAGATGCACACTTTATGAAATGCAACAAAAAATATATACAATATAAGTTAAAAGGGCTGCAATATTAGATTGAGGTTAAGTATGCGTTCAATAATTCAAGGATTCATTTTCAAAATTAAGCGTGGGGAAGATAGGGGCATAATTATGTGTGTTTCTGATTTCACGGATTTAAGTATTACGGCCCAAACAAATATGTTTGCGTGTTGAATTGGTTAAATTGTGCAGATGGGACGAAAAGGAAAGGAACCAGTGGGTCCATCACGATCTGAGCCTGAACCACAACGAAGGGGAGTTGACAATCAAGAGGATGATGGAGGAACACGCATCGGAGACTATCCAAGAGCAAAGCCAGTATGGAAATCTGGGTCGATAGAATCCAAGGAAAGAAGCTTCCACAAAAAACTATTCACTGACAAGATGCTCAACCAAAAACAACCTCATAACGGTTTTTTATATGAAAGGATGATAAATCAGGACGAGTTTCGGGCTTTTAGGATAGTGCAAAATTTTGAGGCGATTGGTTGGGAAGCGGCACTGAAATGTTATGATGGGGTTGTTGATCGAAAATATATGGATCCAGGGTGAATAAGTGTGAAAGGAGAGGATATAGGGTGAATAAGTGGCTCAAATTCGTTCAAATCCCGTCAACACATTTTAACCCCGGCAACGGCGCCAAAATTTGATCGATGTCGAAGTACCAATCAATTAAGATGTTAAATTGTATTTCTATTCACCTTAAACTAGTTAGGGTAAGTAGGATTGTCGAACCTCATGGAATTAGTGGTCGGGGTATTGTAAATTGATTTATAAGCAACGGCTAACTAAATTATCAAAATACTTAAACTATTGCCTCTTGGCTGTAAAAATTAGATCTTGGAATGATTAAGAAAGTAAATAAGAAAACAAATTGCAAATGATTAAACTTGACTAAGAAGACAATTATGAGAAAAAGTAATCCACTAAAGGGTTAAGGTTTGATTTTCAGTAATCGTTTAGTTTAACTTGGTGAAAAATCCTTAACAGGGATTCTATACGTGTAACGATTAAGTGATAATGATAATCAAGACTTAACAGGTCTTAATACACTATACCAATTAAATTGACAACCAAGACTCTACAACCATACAATTCGTGCAATATCATATGGCATTCAAATAAAGGTTAACCAAAACAATTGTTTAAATAATCAAAACACGACTTAAACTTATAAAAAAACTTAAAGGGTTCTAAAGTTTAATCCCAACACAAGTCTAACAAGAACGAGAACCTAATCACACAAAACCCGTTACCCGAAGTAGATCACGAGAAGTTTAGCCGCTCATTGTTCTTGAATGATCTTCAAAATCATTGTTGAATTGCATCCCGGATGATTGAATGGTGTTAGAACGATGTAGAATGGTGAATCACAGTCTAGAAACACCCGAAATTCGTCTCAAATCGTCCTAGGTCGAATGGGGGGCAATTGGTAGGTGAAACCTAACAAAAACGTGATTTTATCGGTGTTTCCCGGAGTCCCTGGCGTAGGCTACGCTAGCCAGCGTAGCCTACGCTGGAGGGTAAATTGCTGATTTTTTTCCAATGCTGCTGTAGCCTACGATGGATGTAGTAGGTTACGGTGGGAATTTTTCTGCTGCACTTTGAATCTTTATTTCTTAACCCCTTCAATGCTTGGTTTCACCATGTAAGCTTCCAACTTGGTTATTTTACCTACAAAATCACTTCAAATTTCTAGTTAACCTATTAAACATGATCAAATGCATAAGTACGAGTAATCAAACTTAATATTTAACATTAAACACTTAAAATAACATTTTAACGCACTCATATCAGCACCCTCAACAACTTCCAATCCACCACCTATCCGATGCAACTCCTAGCGATTCTCCATTACGCCACCTCCAAAATTGTCTCCTAACAATCTCTATCAGAGATCTCGATCTCCTTCAACGTCCTCAAATCAATGTCCCCATGTAACTTTCTCGTATTCGGGTTAGGTCACGATTCCCTCGTGTGGGATGCGTTTAACCCTAACGGTTTGACCCTATTCCTCGAAGAGGATCCGAAATGGGTGCAAACGACTCTCAAAGACGCTCTGGATCTGAAAGCGGCGCACGTTAGCTACCGTATGCAGCTGCAACAAGCAAACGAGCTGATGATAATCTACAGGTCGGAGCCGGAGTGTTTGCCGGAGAAGCCGTACATTAGAGGTATAAAAAATATCCCATCACACAATGGTGGTGGCGGTGTTGTGTGGTGTGTGGTGGCGGTGATGTGTGGCGGCGGTAATGTGTGGTGTTGTGGAGCAAAAAGAAAGGAGAGAAAATTTGCAAAACTTAAGGATGAAAACCGAGATTAATCTTATATATATATATATATATATATATATATATATATATATATATATAATATATATATATATATATATATTTGTATGTATATATATATATATTTGTATATATATATATATTTGTATATATATATATATTGTATATATATATATTATAATATATATATATATATATTATATATATATTATATATATATATATATAACTCTCATATTCATGATCAATCAACAAGTCAACAACCACCTCCTATTCTCTCTCTCTTTATAAATAAATGACCACCTCTTGCATTAGTATTACAACTCCTATATATCATTTTACACTCCATCAAAGTTCAAACCCACCGGAAATTAAACACAAGATCATACTATGAACCGGTTCCCGATCATCATCGCAATCGCTATCGCCATCGCCATCTTTTCATCCACCATGACCGCAGAACAACTAGACAACGCCCTTTTCCAGTGGCCATCATTCACCAACAACCACCATGCTTCCGCCGGTATCATCAAGAGAGTTCAGTGCACAACTTCCATCCACAACGTCTACTCGTGTCTCCGATCGTCTCTCGTGAAGTTTCCGCCCCACCAGCACGATATCCTCCATGGTGCCACCGACTGCTGCACCACCATAGCTGATTTTCGTAGCAGATGCAGTGGCTTTGGTGTAGGCAAACTTGAGCCCTTTATCTTTCCGGCTATGCTTTTTAAACAGTGTTCCGCCGGTGATCCGCCCGCTCCGGTGGCGGCACCGGATGCAGCGGTTGGATCCGCTGCTGATCTTGATGTGTAATCGTATAGTACTACTTGAAATGTTATAAGAAAAATATATGGGAGTTAATAAATTATTTGTGGCTTTATATAGTATTAGAATCTAGATATGAAACAAGATCAATATTTAAATGGATTAGAGTTTTTTTTATGAAAAAATATTTAGATGTAATTTATCAAGTAGTTTAGTTAAAAATTGATTTGATGAGAAACATATATACATCGAACTGGCCATTAATTAAAAGAAAATTAACCCACTTTTTAATTAATCCTATTTAAACCATCATCTACCGTACATCTTTCAATATATCATCTACTCTTTCAGTTTTAATTAATAAATGGAATGTTATTGGCATCATCGACATGACTTTTAGTTTCGTTTGGAAACTTATGTTTTGTAGTGTTTTAAACTTATTGATAAATATAATAAAATGATAATCTTTAAAAAACAATGATTAAAAAATCATTAACCAAATGATTTGTTAAAGCCTTTTTTTTAATTAGAGGCCACCACAACACCTCTTAAAACCCATTGATTCCTTGAAGTTGGAATAAAAGTGTGTATGCAAAGTGCAAACGCCTATATAACAATAGTTTTTCCCTTCAAAGCCCACAACATATAGTCTTATCTTAGTGTTAGTGAGGTTAAATGGGATGGGTTGAAAAAGGAGTCACCTATAAATATAATCATGTTAAATTATGTTAAAACAAGAAAGTTATGGTGGAATTAAAATTTTGTGAGGAATTACTAATAAAATTACACACATTTTTATATTATTATTTATAAAATGCATGGGAAAAGTTAAATAAACCATAAATTTATATTAAATACGTTGGAATCTTGTGAGAAAATTTAGTCTTATATTAAATGTAACCAGTAGCTAAGAATAGCAAAGTATGAATGACTTTATTCATGGTAACTAAATGCAATTTTTTTGAAAAAAATGTTTACACATTCCTTTTTCTCACATTTTTTAATTTCTTTTAACAACAATCTAATCTGCAATTGATATCATACTATTATTTACGGTAGAACTCGAACCCTGGCTCTCATAGAGAGGCATACGCTAGAACAAAAGCCTCTGATTTTAATATCTTTTTTAAATATCATAATATTTGTTTCAACTGTGTTATATTATTTAATTTTAAAATAAATCCATATTTATATTTGTAGTTCTAATTAGTTTTGAATTGAAATCCACTTTCATGAAATCCAAATTCAAAAAATTCTATTGGAATAACTCAAAAACTGATTCAACAGTCACCCTTATAATAAAATACCAAATTGATATATGTGTTGATCAATATTTTTGGTAGCCGTGTGAGATTTTTTTACCCTAAAACATGCTTATTAGACAACACAAATATAAGCACGATTAAGAATAACCTACTGGTAAATCTCTAACAAGACCATAAGCCAATCTTGTTGGACCAAAAGAACCAATGAGCCGGATCAGAAAAACCTTAAGTCCTACAGACGTCACAACAACTGCTGAAGTCCACAACAGCTGAAGACAAAGTCTGAAGACAAAATCTGAAGACACAAGTGCTGAAGACAAAATCTGAAGACAAGTGTTGAAGACAAAGTCTGAAGACACAAGTGCTGAAGACAAAGTCTGAAGACACAAGTGCTGAAAACAAAGTCTGAAGACACAAGTGCTGAAGACAAAGTCTGAAGACACAAGTGCTGAAGACAAAGTCTGAAGACAAGTACTGAAGACCAAGTATCAGTCGTTGTCACAACAGCTGAAGAGGTCTTCTTCAGTAGTTGTGACGGTTTTCTTTTAGTAGTTTTGTAAAACGACTGAAGAGCTTGTTCTTCAGTCGTTGTAGTTTCAGTAGTTTTGTATCAGTAGTTTTATGTTTTATACTTAGCACTCTGATATGTTCTTAGTAGTTGTGAACATTTCAGTAGTTTGTTAAGTTTTAGTTATTTTTGTAATAAATCTGCCAGATGTCACTATCCGTGATATCAGCAGTGATTGCACTCTAATTAAGGAGTGTCAACCTTATTGTAATATGTGAATGATTGAGCAGAAACATTTGATATTATTGAAACATTCCTTTTCACAGAAATATATTCTCTCTTTACAACCGTATTTGTTCATAATGCATACGAATATCAAATTCTTGCTATAATTTGTCTAATTCTTGTTCTTATTCTGCTGCGTTACACTCTAATCCATCAAACTTGAGATCACTGATCCTGTCAAATGGTATCAGAGCCTGTTCATCATTGATCGATCTAATAATTGATCATTGAAACTGCTATCCAAGATCCAAGTTTGATTGAATTAGCATTGTTGCAAGAAACGGTTATAGAGATTGAATTTTCTGTGTTTTTGGTCATTCATCCTGAGATTTATTCTTGGTTTTCATTGAGTCTGTTGTAGTCTGTGTAAAATTTTTTAAAAGCTTGAATTAAATTGTATTTGGACCTAAAATGACTACTCCTTCCAATGATCCTCACAATACTGGTTCCTCAACCAAGCCTCCGATGTTGGTTAGGAATGAGTACAACATATGGCAATGACGAATGCTCCATCACCTGTCTGTTAACAGCTCAGGTTGTTGGACATCAGTGGTACATGGTCCACACAAGCCTATGGTGAATAACCCGGAAACCAATCAAATGGTTCCAAAGAGGAGGGAGCAATACTCAGATGAGGATAAGAAATTGTTTGAGATTGATGCAAAAGCCCATGGAATTCTGGCCATGGCACTGCCCAATGAAATCTATTCTGGGCTAATGCATTATGAAACTGCCCATGACCTCTGGAATGCCTTGAAAGAACAATTTGGAGGAACAGATGAGGTCTTGGCAAATAATAGAGAAATCCTTGCCCAACAATATGAGACATTCTCTCATAGGAAGGGTGAGACACTGACTCAACAGTTTGAGCGGTTCTCTTGTTTGATCTCTGAATTAAAAATGGTCAAACATGAGTACACAAACAGCCAGATGAATAACAGATTTCTCAGATCACTGCCTGAGAGATGGGACACATATACTATTGTCCTACGCTCCAGTGCAAATTTGGACAAACTATCTCTCACCCAACTCCATGGGAAATTGCTCACATTTGAGAGAGAGATAGAACAGAAACGAAAACTGTCATCATCTGGAAAGCTCACTGATGATTTTGTACCAGGAAACACTGCCTTGGTAAGTCATGAGTCAGAGTATGCAGGATCAGAATGCTAATATGATGAGCATATGATTTCACCTCAAACAATTCTAATCATGCCTTTGTGAGTGTTGATTGTCATTCTGGTAATAATAGTGTCAATCTATGCTTTGTCATGGATGATTTGAAGGGCATTGCTGATGATGATTAGAAGAGATGGATATTTTGAGCCAAATGGCCTTGATCAATATCAGATCTCAGAAATTCTACAAGAGAACTGGCAGGAAATTTCCTGGACTCTCTGACAAAACCAAAGTCGGTTTTGACAAAAGCAAGTTGAAGTGTCACAAATGCCACAGGCTTGGACACTTTGCAAGAGAGTGTAGATCAACTGGATCTAACACTTCTGCACCCTTTTTGACTTTTCCAAATAACAATTCACAATTCAAAGGGCAACACTCTGCTGGTTCTAGTCATTCATCACACCCTCAATCTCCTGCATATTTTGTTCCTCAGGGTCAAATGCCATATCCTTATCCCTGCTATTATATGCCACAGTCAAATCAAGTTCAAGCTCCTATAGTACCACAATCTCATGCACCACCAGAACCTCAACCATCTCCATCTCAATCACAACCTCATCACAGCTTCTTCACGCTTGGAGTCGTTGACTGGACTAGCTTACCTGATAACTTGTCTGGTCACACTGAGCAATACTATGCTGGTGCTAGTCAACATGGTGGTGAACACCCTTTTGGAAATCTTGCTCTCATGGCCCTGGAGTCTACTGAGGGTTCATGTTCAAATGCATTATCTTCACAGGTAACTCAGGTATCTTCAGAGGCTAAAGCCAAGTTATGTTCTGAATCATGCATAGCTGCTGCTTTTGTCTCTATTAGAGAGGCAAATGTAGCATTAATAAATCAAAAACTTGAGCTTGAGAAAACCATTTTCAAAAGAAAGCTGAGCATGAGTCTGCTCTTAACAGTAAAAGTGATGAGATTTATAAGCTTAAATGCAAATTAAATGATGAAAAGGCCAAGCTAGAGGTTATTCTGGAGACCACAGGAGTCTCAAAGAAAAACTTGCAGTGACCCAAGTTGAGTGTGAACACTGGGTCTCATCATGCAAGGGATTTGAAATGCTTCTTAGCAAGCAAACTGCTTCAAATGTGAAGTTTGGCATTGGTTACAACCATACTGCTCCACCAACAGACTTTACTCCTAACTCCATAGTTAAGTCTGAAAGTGAAAGCAATCTCCAAACCACATTATCGTGTGAGTCATTCTCCAATGATAATCTAAGATCAGAGAATGAAACCAGTGTTAAGATCTCAACAAATAAATTGACTGATGGTCTAACTACTGAGACTCATATGAAGCTGAGTACTTCAGATGTTGTTCCTCAATGTACCTCAAGTACTGAAAGAGACCCAACATCTGAAAAGCATTTCAAATCAGTTGAAATACAAGGACTACAACTGCTGAGGAATCCATCAAACAGTCTATTAGGACGGATGGAAAACAGTTGAATTACTAGTCTTCAGCTGTTACAAATCCTTTAGTACCTAGTACTGATAGGAGGAAAGTACTGAAGATCACACCTTCAGTAGTTTCCACTTCAGCAGTAAAGATGTCCAAGATGAAGAATAAACCATGTGAAATTTGTGGTAAATTCAATCATTTATCTGATGAATGTTGGTACAAAAAGGGTTTAAAGCTCCAAAGGGATGAGCTCATTAAACTAGAAATAAATAAAATGAAAACTGAGTTTGAGACCAAGTTTGTACCACAATCATCTCAACCTGATAAACCAAGGCCTTACCCAAATCCACTAAGAAGGATGCGGTTTATCAGAAGACAGCTGATATTGTTCCTCATGATAAACATAAGACTAAGTCTGTGAAGTCTAAGAAGGAGGAAATGGTGGGTCACAGGAACTCATCAAAAACAAGCTCTGGAGTGTCAAATGAACTGAAAGCTCGAGCTTCAAATCAGACACAACTTGTTATGATGGTTCAGCATCTGTTGGGGAGAGTTAACCAACTTGAAACCCATGTGATCAAACCACTGGAGAGGAATTCCAGGCCAAATCCATTTCAGCACCATCTCCATCTTCATCAGCTGTTAATCATAAGAAACCAGCTATGGTTAAACTGTTGATAAAGTCAGTCCCAAAACCAAAAAGGTTTGGGTCTCCAAAGCTAACTAGTTTCTTATGATTGTGTAGGGTTCTTCAGCATGCCAAAGAAGCATCTGGTATGTGGACAGTGGAGGATCCATGCACATGACTGGGAGCAGCTCTCTTCTTCATGATTACTCTCAGGGAAAGAAGGGATTTGTCTCATTTGGAAATGATGCTAAAGGTTACATCATTGGAAAGGGATTTTGTCTAATGGAGATATTAGATTTGATGATGTCAACCATGTGGAGAATCTCAAATACAATCTGTTGAGTGTCAGTCAGATGTGTGACAAAGGACATGTTGCTCTTTTCACAAGCCAGAACTGTAGGATTCTGTCTTCCAAGGTTCTGAGCCTGATTGACAAAGTACTGGATGATAATACTCTCCTGAAGGCTCAGGATAGGAAGAGTATATGCCTTGGATCTGTCAAAGAAAATTGAGTTAAGAGGCCATCCATGCTTGTTCTCCAAGGCCTCTCTCAAGAATCTAAACTGTGGCATAGAAGGCGGGTCATGTAATCTCAAAAACATAAATCAGCTGATCCACAAGAGTTTAGTGAGAGGTCTTCCAATAAAGGAGTTCAATTGTGATGAAATCTGCACTGCATGCTTAAAAGGGAAACAACATAAAGTTTCATTCCCAACCATAGAAGAATCCAAGTCTAATGCCTGCTTACAACTACTGCACATGGATCTTTTTGGTCCTGTGAAGGTAATGAGTATGGCAAAGAAGAAATATTGTCTGGTAATAGTGGATGATTACTCTAGATATGTATGGACCTTCTTCTTGCATTCAAAGGATGAGGCTGCTCAGTCCATTATGAACTTTGTGTTACACGTTGAGAAGCAGTATTCCCTACCAGTTAAGTGTGTGAGGAGTGACAATGGTACTGAATTCAGAAACCACACTCTTGATGAGTTTTACTTATCAAAGGGAATCAAGAGGCAGTATAGCATCCCAAGGACTCCAGAGCAAAATGGAGTAGTGGAGAGAAAGAACAGGACCCTCATTGAAGCTGCAAGGTCCATGTTGGCTGATTCTGGTTTGCCACTGACCTTTTGGGCTGAAGCTGTCAATACAGCCTGCTATGTACAGAATAGAGCCTTAGTAAATCAGAGGTTGATGAAAACTCCTTATGAAGTTTTACATCATTTAGCCCTTTTGATTTCATTCTTTAGAGCATTTGGGTGTCCCTGTTACATTCTCAACACAAAGGATCAACTCCAAAAGTTTGATTCTAAGGTGGATGCAGGGTATTTTGTTGGGTATTCATCCACTTGCAAGGCTTATAGAGTATTCAACTGTCGGACAAAGATAGTTGAAGAAACCTTGCATGTGAAGTTCAATGAATCCCCTAAGGATACAATTCCACAAAACCCTGTGAGTTGTTTGATCTGGACATTCTGCAATATGTTCCTTATCAACCACCTGCTGTTGCAGATCATATGAATCCATCATCTTCTGTAGCTAGTCATCCATCTGGTGTTACTGATGATGATGATGATGATATCAGTAATCACCTTTTCAAGTTTAGTGATCAACTGCCTGATTCAGCTAGACCTGATGTTCCTGTAGCTTCAGTAGCACAATCCACAACAAATGCTGATGAGATTTCTACAACTTCAACTTCCTTGAATTACCATCTACTGATTGGTTTCAAGGAAATGCTTCACCATCACCATCTGTTGCTGCTGAGCCTGCTACAAACACTTGCACAGATCTTATTATGTACCAAGATCTGAAGAATCACCCTATGTCTCAAATCATTGGTGATATCAATGCTGGCGTTTCAACAAGAAGTCAATTGTCTAATTTCGCTTCTATGCTCTCTTCATTAGTCAGCAAGAGCCAAAGAACTATCACATTGCTTTAAGGGACAATGGATGGGTTGAAGCCATGTAGCTTGAGCTTCTTCAGTTCAAGAAACAGCAAGTGTGGGAACTGGTTCCTCTACCTCCAGGTAAGTGTGCAATAGGCACTAAATGGGTGTTTAGGAACAAAACTGATGAAAATGGGCTTATTGTTAAGAACAAGGCCAGACTGGTTGTACAGGGGTTTTCACAAGAGGAAGGCATTGATTATAATGAAACCTTTGCCCCTGTAGCCAGACTGGAAGCAATTCGATTGTTTTTAGCTTATGCTACTTATCACAACCTTAAAGTTTTTCAAATGGATGTCAAAAGTGCATTTTTATATGGGAAAATAAAGAAGAGGTTTATGTATGTCAACCACCAGGTTTTGAGGACAATAAACATCCTAATTGGGTGTATAAGCTTGATAAGGCTCTCTATAGGTTGAAACAAGCTCCTAGAGCCTGGTATGAGACATTATCAAACTTTCTTCTGGAAAATAATTTCAGTAGAGGCTCCATAGATAAGACTTTATTCATTAAGAAAGCTGGGCAGCATAATCTACTTGTTCAAATTATGTAGATGATATTATTTTTGCATCCTCTGATCCACAGTTGTGTGATGCCTTTACAAAGTTGATGAAACAGAAGTTTGAAATGAGTGCCATGGGAGAATTACAGTTCTTTCTGGGTTTGCAAATCAAACAAAAGGCTGATGGAATTTTCATTCATGAGTCCAAATACACAAAAGATCTTTTGGAAAAGTTTGATTTACAAAAGTGTAAGCCCTGTTCTACTCCCATGTGTAACACCACACAACTGGATACAGATCAGAAAGGTAAAGTGGTGATGAAACACTTTACAGATGTATGATTGGGTCCTTGATGTACTTAACAGCTTCTAGACCAGATATTATGTTTGCTACATGTGTTTGTGCTAGATTTCAGGCTGCACCTAAGGAGTCTCATTTGATTGCAGTCAAGAGGATCTTTAGATATTGTAAGGCACTCCATCTCTAGGTTTATGGTATTCTACTAGACATTCTGGTAAATTGGTTGCTTTTTCTGATAGTGACTATGCAGGGTGTAAGTTGACAAGAAAGTCCACTTCTGGAGGATGCCAATTCTTAGGCAACTGCTTGATTTCTTGGCAGAGTAAGAAGCAGACCTCAGTTGCTACATCAACTGCTGAAGCAGAGTACATTGCTGCTGCAAGCTGTACATCTCAGGTACTCTGGCTTCAAAACCAATTATTGGATTATGGCATAACAGAGACTAAGACCCCATTGTTAATGGACAACTCTTCAGCTCTTTGTATTGTCAAGAATCCTGTCCAGCACTCTAGGACTAAACATATTGAAATCAGACACCATTTTATTAGAGATTGTTTTGAAAAAGGTCTGATTGATCCAAAATTTGTTCCTAGTTCTGATGAGCTTGCAGACATTTTCACTAAGCCCTTGGATAGCACAACTTTCCAAAACCTAGTGTTAAGGCTTGGTATGCTGCAGCTAGAATAAGTGACAACTACTGGTGATCTCAGCTCATAAGTACTGATGATCATTAGTTTATTATTGTCATATATATAAGTACTGACGTTATTTTCTCTCCGGAAGTTTTCTTTAAACTACTAGAGCTTAACTTCTCAGTACTCAGGTACTTTATTTGTTAAAACAATTGATGTAGTTACAACAGCTGATGTAGCTACAAGTACTGTTGTCAGAAATACAAATACGTACTGATGTCCTATGAAACATCTAAAAACAGATGAAAACATCTGATGAGTACGTGTTGAGGACAGTATGAAACAGCTGAAAAGCAATGAATTGACGACAACTACTGATGAGCCTTTTTGTCTTCAGTAGTTTCCCAACTGCTGTTTCTTTCTAAACAACTGAAGCAAAACCATGTCTTCAGTAGTTTCACAACTACTGATGACTAACACCAAGTCTTTAGTTGTTTACAACAATTGATGGTAAAACCAAAGTCTTCAGTAGTTTCCCAACTACTAATGACTAATACCAAGTCAGTTGTTTCATCACCTGAAGTCAAAACTGTCTTCAGTAGTTTTATAACTACTGATGACTAAATCAGAGACTTCAGCTGTTTCAACGTTTGACGGTTAAAACCAAGTCTTCAGTTGTTTTATAACAACTGCTGATCACACCAATACGGTCAGTCATTCAAACCTCTGAAAGCTAATACCACGTCATCAGTAGTTTCAACAACTGATGACTAACACCAAAACCTTCAGTCGTTTTCTAACCCTACCCTTTAAATACCTTATCCCACCTTTAGAGTTTTTACTTTCTTCTCTTCTCAAACCTAACATTCAAAAAACTGTAACCTCTCTTCATCAATGGCGACCATGCAACTAAAACCTCGACACAACTGTGTCGCACATCTCACAAAATTGCCATACTGGACCAAGTTTCACAACGCCATTGATTTAATGGTTAGTCACCTTACAAAACGGCTTTTCTGTTAAATCCCACCATATATGCCTAATCTCTTAACCAATTCTGGACAAACGTCACTCTTGTCTCTGAGGAGAATGACATAGAGTCTCTTCAATCGTTTGTCCATCATCAAAAAGTGGTCATTACTCCATACATTCTTCGCCAAACCCTCAAACTGGATGATGCCACTTTCCCAACTGGTTATCCAAAGGGCACAATCGATCAATCATTTGCCCAGCATGGATACCAGGGTAACCTGAGTGCATCTACCATATTGAAGAAACATTTCCAGGATGCCGAACGTCTCATCTTTCACCTGGTAAATGTCTGCCTTGCCCCCAAGACTTCATCATGGGATCAAATGTCCACAAGGTGGCAACAGGTAATGTACTCCATCCTTGAGCAACAACCTTTAAATTTTTCTGAAATACTATTTTTAGAGCTCAAGGATATGGCCCAAAAACAACTTGCTAACCGTTGGATATTATATCCTCGGTTCATAATGGCCATA
This sequence comes from Flaveria trinervia, assembly GCA_025506515.1. Lineage (NCBI taxonomy): Eukaryota > Viridiplantae > Streptophyta > Magnoliopsida > Asterales > Asteraceae > Flaveria > Flaveria trinervia. Next base: position 8,093,571 of record CM046448.1, read on the forward strand.
ATTGAAAACCAGCTTCAAGCTGAGGGACTTGTTGGCCTGGGAGTCCCTGCTACGGCTGTATTGCCTGAAGCATACTCCCAGCACAACTCTGACCAATCACTAAAATTGGCTGCCAAGCTGCGCAAACTCACGCAGCTGGAACCCACAGCCACCACCTCCAAATCCAAAGTCCCCACCAAACCCACTAAAAAGAAGACAAAAAAGGCTACTCAGGGAAATGAGTCCCTTGAGGATGCCCCTGCAACACAAACGCAGCTATATCCACTGGTTATAACAACCTAGTGGATACAAGGACTTCACCAGCCACAGCCGCTCAGGATTCCTCTCAAAAGGAGCATGCAGCAACCAAAGAAGGGGTACCCACTAATCTGGGATCTTCCTCATTTGAGGAGATTGCCATTGAAGAGCACCATTCTCCCCAGGTGCATATTGCGTTTACCCCATCTCCCACTGCAACCGCCCCACAAAGTCCTACTCTCATTATTGCAAACGTGCTGACTCAGCTGCATGCCTCTACTCCTCCCCAACAAACACCAACAAAGGGGAAAACCACAGCAATTGAGGAAGAGGATCAACATGCTCCTGACAGCCCACAGCACGAGGGTTTAACTGTTCTATCTCCTGGTGTGGATATGGAGACCAACATCTGGTGAGGCTGCCACCTCTTCTGAATCAGCACATGATCAGACTGAGGCTGGTAACATAGCTAAGACCTCACCAGAGGCAACAGCTGATGAAGGACATTTTCCTAAGGCTAGAAGTCCCCAGTTCCAAGAAAAAGGGGCACATGCTACAACTGGTCTACACCCAGTGCATGTACATCCCTGCTAAGCAGGAGGTCAGGTGATTCAGCATCTGCTGATGATGACCTGGGCTTCTTTTATGATAATCTGGCCCAGAACACAATTCTTGAGGAAGAAGTCATATAAACTACAAAGACTACTTGACCAATTCTCTCAAACAGCAAGTCCATCTGCCACCAACATAAACCCACAGATGGCACCTTCACCTGAAGGTCTCCCACACACTCAGCCACTCAAAACTTCCGAGCCACCAGCCTCTATTTCTGGCACTGCTTCTCAGGGACAGACCCCTCTGAGCAAACAGCTGCTATCTTTCAGCAATCCCTACCTCTCATCACCCCAATGATCACAGACATTGTGATCAAAACCATGGATGAGAGGCTTCCCTCAATCATACAAACCCTGGTGGTGGAGGAGATTGTGAGCACAAGGCTTTCTGCTACTCAAACCCTTGCAACCAATGCAACCAAAAAGGGGGAGAGTCAGTCAGTGAAAGCAAAAAGGAAGAGCATAGAGGGGAAGAAAGAAAAGGAGACTGAGAAGGAAGAGGAGTTTGTGAAGGGAGCTGACATTGATCAAGTGGGTGAAAGTCACAAAGACTTTCATGTCACATATAAGAAGAGAAAGCTTGAAGGAAAAGAAAAAGAACTCGAACTCGATGAGATGATCAAAATGGCGGATGCTACACACAGTAAATCAATGGACTCCATTATTGATCAACTGTATAGACAGGGGTTCGATACTGCACAGCTTGACTCAGAGATTAGGAGACTTGAAGTTGAAGAAATTAACTCAAGATGGGCAAGTTATGATGCATTAGAAAGAGAAAGACTAGAGATCATGATCAGATTCATTGCAAAGTATCTTGGGAGATCATTGATCGAGATTAAGTCATGGACCAGGGACAGTATCTTGGCAATAACCACCAAGATCTGTTCGTCTGAAGCATACACTAAGGGATTGGTGATTGAAGCACTAAATGAGGCAGGTGCTGGGAACAGAAAGGAACTAGCAAAACACTCAAAAGCCTCACTCACTACAAGAATGCTAGAACAACCTGCAGAACCTCCCACTTCAAAATCACCACTACCACAACCCTCTAAACCAACTCCTTTACCCTCAAAACCAACAGCCGATGATGCACCCAAGAAGAAGAAGAGAAGGGTGTTGAGGCTAGAAGAAGAAGAAGAAGAGGATGATGAGGAAGAAGATAGGCTGCCTCTTTCTGCAGTCCTAACTTTGCCTAAAGCCAAACCTATGCCCATCACTCCCACCACACAGATGGAAGCTGTGAGAGTAAAGATAGAAGAAGAACAGCAGCAAAAGCTTCATGATGATGAGATGCTGAAAAGCATAGACAAAACTTATGCTGCTTCTTCATCAATAATCAGTATGAAGAAGGAAGCTCTGAGATTGTACACCCTTGCTAACACATTTCAATATCAAAAGGAAAAGGTGAGAATATGGCCTGATCCTAGGGTGGCTCACAGAATTGTGAAGAAAGACATTCCTTCGAGATACAAGGGCCAAGTAAAAAGGATCGTAGATGAAGAGATCACAGTGATCCTTATAGTATCACCCTGGGAAATTGTAGAAGATTTCAAGAAGGCCTATGAAACTAAACAGCCATCCAAAAGATGTTAGAGAACAGAGTAATTAAAAAGGGGTTAGTCTACAAGAGGCTTGAGAACTTCAAACAAAATGAGCTCAGTCTGTTACTTGAAGGAACTCACCCAGATGAGTTTGCATACAGACAGATCACAACAGTTGAGCTCAAAAATGGCAAACAGGCTAAGTACATTTCAGAGCTGTATGGGCGTGAAGGATTGTTTGATGGTGGAGCTGAAAATCTTACCATGGAAGAACAAATTATGTTTCTCAGAGCATACACCAGAGAATCCTACAGGCTTATACATGGGAAGTAAATTTCATGGATAGGACCACAGCCCTGTGTCCAGTTCCCCAAAGTCAGGGCTCCTATCCATACTATGCCAACCAAATTTCAGAAATCTATTCCCAGGCCAGTGCTTAATTGGGTCATCTTCTTAGCTGATCAAGAAGGAAAAAGACCAATCTTATTGCCAACAATAAGTGGGACCTCAATAAAGTTAAGGTTTTGGCTGCATTGGTTCAGGGGGAGTTTGTTGGACCAAAAGAACCAATGAGCCGGATCAGAAAAACCTTAAGTCCTACAGACGTCACAACAACTGCTGAAGTCCACAACAGCTGAAGACAAAGTCTGAAGACACAAGTGCTGAAGACAAAATCTGAAGACAAGTGCTGAAGACAAAGTCTGAAGACACAAGTGCTGAAGACAAAGTCTGAAGACACAAGTGCTGAAGACAAAGTCTGAAGACAAGTACTGAAGACCAAGTATCAGTCGTTGTCACAACAGCTGAAGAGGTCTTCTTCAGTAGTTGTGACGGTTTTCCTTTTAGTAGTTTTGTAAAACGACTGAAGAGCTTGTTCTTCAGTCGTTGTAGTTTCAGTAGTTTCGTATCAGTAGTTTTATGTTTTATACTTAGCACTCTGATATGTTCTCAGTAGTTGTGAACATTTCAGTAGTTTGTTAAGTTTTAGTTATTTTTGTAATAAATCTGCCAGATGTCACTATCCCGTGATATCAGCAGTGATTGCACTCTATATAAGGAGTGTCAACCTTATTGTAATATGTGAATGATTGAGCAGAAACATTTGATATTATTGAAACATTCCTTTTCACAGAAATATATTCTCTCTTTACAACCGTATTTGTTCATAATGCATACGAATAACCTACTGGTAAATCTCTAACAAGACCATAAGCCAATCTCCAGTTGTAAAATGTAAACCTTGCTATTATTCATCTTTAATTTTTCTAGATACGATAATTTTGAATAAATCAGTTTGAGGTATATGTGTTAATTAAGTCGTAAATAATATATATTCAAATACAAACGACCTTGAAACATTTTCTAATATATAAATTATATTATTATGCAGTAACATAAGAGTTCTTAAAAAAATTGTCATCTTGACCCGACAATTTCCCGTATCAAGCATTAGATCCGATCCGAAATCTGAACTGTTACATATATTTTCCTTATATTGTCAATTTAAAAAATTATATAAAATATGTTAAAACATAACATCCATAGTTAGTAATAATTTTGAAACGAGGGATCACGAGAAACAGTGCGAATAACAGGCTCCTTTTCACGTAAGGACCCTTTCAAATCTTCAAGTTATACAGAGAAAATTTTAAAAATAAAGAATTTAAACCACAGCAAAATAATCCTTAAAATTAATTTCAATGGTATAACATTCGAAAAATAATTAACATTTTAAATATTGCTCCGTATAATGTGAAAATAAACACGGACAACCACAATTAAATGCGATTTTATTGAAAACAAACTGCAGAAAAGGTCGTTAAAGAAAACCAAACTTTCAGTTAAAAAAGTGGCTCATCACACACTTAACACTCTTTAAGGTCTAAACACTAACACAACACAACACTCACCACACTCTTCATCCTCACACACAGAGAGATGGAGCCACGGTTCCACCACCAATTCCGCCTACGGTCGCCGCCCCACCGCCTCTTCGGTGCGGTGTTCCTCATGGTTATCTATGTATCCACCACCCACCATACACCAGTCGTTGCTGTTCACAGGCGACTGTTGTTGGAAGGTGGAGACATCGGTATGGTCTGTGACCCGTCTCTTGATTTTGAGAATGTAAGAATCAGGAACGCCTACATCGCGTTACAGGCATGGAAGGCGGTTATCGAATCCGACCCGCATGGTGTGACCAATAACTGGGTCGGGTCCAATGTGTGCAACTACACAGGTGTGTTCTGTTCTAAGTCACTGGACAACCCACATGAACGCACAGTGGCGGGTGTAGACCTGAACCACAAAGATCTAGCTGGTAGACTCCCAGACCACCTCGGATTGTTATACGATCTGGGCATCTTTCACATCAATTCGAATCGTTTTTGTGGGTCCCTACCGCGAAGTTTCTTGAATTTCAGGATACTCTTTGAGCTTGATCTAAGCAACAACAGATTCACAGGAAAGTTTCCTCATTTTATTTTGCAGCTACCTGAGCTTAAATATCTCGACATTCGGTTTAATGAGTTTGAAGGTAAGCTTCCAGAAGAGCTTTTTAACAAGAACCTTGATGCTATACTGATAAATAACAACAAGTTTTCAGCTAGCTTACCTGAAAACATTGGGAATTCACCTGCTTCTGTGATTGTTCTAGCGAATAATAAGTTTTCAGGATGCATCCCATCGAGTATAACGAAGATGACAGATACATTGGACGAGTTAGTCCTGAGAAACAATGGGTTTAATTCTTGCATCCCCGAAACGATCGGGACGATGAAGAATCTAACACTGTTGGATTTGAGTTTTAATCATCTAAAAGGCGAGTTGCCTTCGAGTATCGGGGAATTGGTGAACCTGAAGGTTTTGAATGTGGCTCATAATATGTTGTCGGGTAATATTACTGAGACTTTGTGTTCGCTTCCGAATTTGGAGAAATTCAGATACGAGTATAACTTCTTCATGAATCAAACGAATAACTGTTTAAAATTGGCGGGTGATGATGATAAAAGGAACTGTTTTAAAGACAGACCAGAACAAAGAACAAGAACACAGTGCGGGAAGTACCTATCTCAGCCACTTAATTGTAGTGCTTTCGGATGTGGAAGCCAAGAGCCTCCACTGCCACCACCGTCATTGCCTGTACCTATACCATCACCACCACCATCACCTCCTAAATCGCCACCATCTTCACCTCCATCGCCATCGCCATCGCCATCACCACACCATCTCCACCACAGCCACCATTGTCGCCTCAGCCATCACCAACTTCACCACATCCAATTTCATCCTCGCCCAATCAACCGCCAACCACACGCCTTCTCCTTCTTTAGAAAATTTACCATCACCACCCCACCCTACATGTCCTCCATGCGAATGTAGCCATAAACCTCCATCACCATCGCCAACTTTCCAACAGAATCAGCGTTGAACTTTGACACAAACCACAGATTCAATTCTGCATCAATCTTTCTGCAAACAAGGTTACGCATAACAGGAAGAGTAATCGGAGAATTTACTATCAGAGATTCAAACTTGTTTTGAAAAATTCTGAAAGCTCAATCATGACGAATAGCAATGTATTTTTTTTTAATCTTGGTGCTTTATCTTTTTCATGTTCCATTGAATTAATGGACTTTTATCAGTAGTTAATAAGAGTGTCCACATATAGATCATGATAGAACTTGATAATGCAAATGAACCTTAAATCAAGGTTTAAAAGTAGGGAATCAAGTCTACAGGCGTTTCCCTTCGCCTCATGAGGCGTAAGCCTCAAGGCGGAACTAAAAAATATATATATAAATTATATATCTTGTAAAAAAAAATACAGACTAATTTCATAATTAGATTTATCAAAAACATAAAAAACATAAAAAATACAATAAAAAGACATGATATGTTTGAAATAGACAAAGAGTTTAAAACACCGAAAACAAACAAAAAACCTCCTGAGGCGCAGCCTTTCTTAGTGCCTTAGCCGCATGAGGCGCATGTACCAAATAAACCCCTGAGGCGCCACCTCAAACACGTTTTTTGGGCGTCTTGCCTCGAGGAGCACGCCTCAACCAATTTTTAAAACAATGCCATAAATTACATGTGAAAAAACAAGAGACATTCTGCCACACTAAGAGTCCTTACTCTGCAAACCCACATATCCATTACAAAGTATTTCAAGATAATCTATAGAATACCTTTGTTGTCAAAAGCCCACAAGGCGCGTGTGTCAGGTGCAGCCTTGTTGCGTCACTTCAAAAGCCAAATTTTGGCGCTCAGGCATATTTTTAGGCCATCTTTCGGCCAAACTTTGTCTAAACATATCTAAAACAAATGCACTAGGCCTAAACAAGACTTAAATCAAACTAAAACAGTCTAAGATAGCCCAAAACAAGACTAAAACATGCCCAAAACAAGACTAAAACATGCCCAAAACCCCTAATATTGGTACTTTTATATTATGAGCATCGCTTTTGAAGCGCCTTGCTTCTAGGCCAATGCTCACCCTTTTCGCCTTGAGTGCGCCTTGCAACTTTGACAACTATGTCAAATACACATAAATGTAAAAGGATTTTACAAATACTTCAAACATTTGATATTGCACATCAAACCTAAAGCAACTTTTAACAAGCCACTTAACCTAACCAAACCATACGACACACGTTATAGACATGACAACACACTACTCTAGAGAGCCTCCCAACAAGAATAAACACATGTCAAAATATTCTTATCATGTCAAGCACGTGATAAGTAGAGGTTGCAAATCCAACCCATTTACTTACGAATGAGTTGGTTTAGGTTATTTATTATCGCAGACAAGTCAAATTAGAAAAATTAGCATAAAATGGTACATATCATATGCGTCGAATGGAGTTAAAAATCATATGCGGCGAAGTTAAAAATAAGCTTAAAGTTTATCACATTTCATAAAATAAAACTAATGGAGTTAACTCTCAAATAGTAAATAATTGTTTGAGGGAAAAAGTTTAAAGTTAAAAATGTTTGTAAAAATTTTTTTAAGTTGAGATTAATGTCATCTGATAAATGAAAGTTAAGTTTAGATTTTCTTAATCCTAACAACTTTTTTAAATTTATATCATGGTAAAACATTTTAAATTAGTACTTGCGTGTACGAGTGCATCTTCTTTGGCTTTTTTATTCAAAAATTTAAAACAAAATAATATTTATATTATATTTTTTATTTAAGCATCATAATAAGATGATATAAATCCAACGATATAAGAAGAATACAAATGATCAGTATTTATTTGGCGAGTTTACAAGCCCATTTACTATTTTAAATCATTATTTTTTTTCAATACATGTAATAAAAAATAAAATAAGGGAAACGATTGATACATCTAATATCACATCCAAAAAATAACAGAATAACATGATCTAGGTATACATATAAAAACGAAGATAAATTGTACTATCCCCGTCACGAGTCAATCATCAAATTGGGTAGACTTATAAATAGTATTGTTTTAAACAACATTAATCATCACTCGTATCAAATGATGTATAAATATATTATATTAATTGCCAACATAAAGAAACGATACAAATGCATTGTATATCAATGATTCAACTATGTCTCATGTATTGATGTATATCCTTGCATCAATATAATCAATTCCTCTTTCAATTGTTTAAATCCTTGCATTGGCTGATACATCCCAGAAGACACTTCTTCAAATGATTCTCATCTGAAAAATCAAAGTTAAAAGTCAAATCTAGAATTTGAAAATCTTAAAATATTAAAAACTAACAATAAACAGCATTTAATTTCTAATATAAAAGATTTGTTTTTAACGAGAATATAAGCATTTCTAATATAAAATAGTGTGTGAAACGAGTTTCAAATAAATAAAAAGGTTTAGTTTTATACATTTATTATTTTATCATACATTTAATATTTGAAGCAAAAGGAGTACGAGGATATAAACTTATTTTTTTTGCATACTTTATTAGGTATATGATTATTTTAAAATTGATTTAAAGAATATACGAGGGGGTACCATTGTTGTATAACCCACAAATTTGCAAAGAACAATGCATTAAGCAAGAGTTCTTTTATGTATGCGAGACTTTGAGATTTCAGATTTTGTATCAACTACGGAAGCCGCATATGCTTCTGTATCTGCATCTAAATCTGAATCAGACGGTGGGGATGCAGGAGCTTGGTTCGATGGTGGTGTAATACCAGAAATACCAGGTCCTGATGGAGTACCAAAACCTGGCGGATAAAAACACCTGGCCAAGCAATTCACATAACATGGAAACCTTTGTCCAATTTGCTTGCTACTAAGAAGAAAACACTCATTTAGACACCCTCCCCAACACATGTATAGCCTTGCCCTCCCTCCTTGTACCAACAACATGAATACCACCAAAACCACCATGAATGTACTACTCTTGTTGCTCGAATTACAACCATTCTTTGTCATCTTGATGGTCTAACTACTCAACCCTATGAATTTTGGTTGGAATTTTGGTGGTTTTAAAGGGAAAAGATCCAACGAACTATATTTAATGCTCATTAATCTTGTTTTGACTCGTGCACAAGTCAAAAGAGACTAAATACTTGTATTTTAAAAGTCAATAGTCTTGTAAGTGGTCCTTTATCGTCATAAGACAAAGTAATAAGTTTTAATAACCATATAAATGATAATGTTGTGTTTTTAAATGTATTATTAAATTATGTCAAAGTGATATATAACAAATCAAAGATTCGCTTTAATTAAAATATTTCAAATCATTAATTACGTTTGCATAATTTAATTATAATGACACTAGATTAAAATCCTATGTAATAACGAGTTAAATAAATTTACTATTACATCCGAAGTTATGTGTTAAACATTATGTATTATATGTATTGAATAAACACATATATTACACATATTTAAAATTTGAATTAATATATTTGAAGTTTTAATTATGGATAGTTATTAACTAAATAATATTTATTTGACATTTGAAGTTAAAATATTTCTTTCTTACATTTATTATTATTTAAGAGGAGAAATAGACTTAAAATCACCTATTAAGTAGCCTAAAATGATGACACGTGTGTAGTTTTTTTTATTAGTATAGAGATTAAAAATCTCTACTTTTTATCTTTTTTTTCAATTAAATAATATTAAAGGAGAATTACATATATCCTCCTCTCCACCCTTGAAATTATATATATCTCCAAAACACAAATGTTCAATGGATAGGTACAATGCATTTTATGCATGGTTTGAGGATATATTTTTTATACCTTTTATCATAATATTTTATCTCATTTTTACTCATAACCATTTTAAAATATATTAAAATTGTTATAAGGGTTGAACAATAAATCTTTAGATTTACAAATGAGCAGCAATATTTTATCTCTTATCCAGTCACGTTCAATTAAAATCATTTCATATAATATAAGGTTTACACTCATAAAGAATGTGAATGTTCTTATAGTTGTATTTATTGCCAGGTAATTTTAATTTTCCATTCTTTCTTTAACGAAAGATCGTTTTAACATCACTAACAAAACAAGATATGCCTTTACTTAATATACTTTTATAGGTATTAATGATTGATATAATATAAATTACATATTTACGATTATCAAATGCAATAACACCGTGACTCATATTGACAGCCAAGAGAAAAGATGGCAAATTAAAAGGTTACTTCTGCTTTCATTTAATTATCTATTGACAAAATACAATGCTTAAAATTTGATAACTTTCAAATGCTATAATTAGTGGGATGTGATTTCTTTTTTATTTCAACGGTAAAGATTCAGGTGATATTATTCTTATATTTATAGTGGGATTCGAATTATAATATTTCGGTTGGGCTATTTTTATTCTACCTTGTTCATGGTGTAAGAATAAAACTAGCCAAAACAAAATTGTGAAATATATAGTATTGAAGATGGACAGATGGTGCATGTATAAATCAACCATCATATATGTAAAAGAGGTGCAGTCATGCAGGTGAATATATATTGGCTGAGATTTTGATATATTCATTAGTGACAAACAAATCATTAATATACCAAGATTACAAAGGTCGATGGATATATAATTTTCTATTCAATGTCAACTTTTTATATACTAGTTTGTGCAAACTGAAATTCTTGGTTTCTTCTCGGTTCAAGTGGTTTAAAAATCATTATTTTAAGACTTAATTACACGGGTGGTCCCTGTGGTTGGGTCTGATTTCACTTTTGGTCTCTAACTCTTAGAAATTACAAAGTTTGTCGAAAACTTTACACAAACGTAACATGATTGGTCATTGTGTTGGATGGACGTTAACTTTGACCGTTAAATAGGCGTAAAATGACATAAATACCTTTGGTATTATAAAATAACAATTAATATACTATATTATAATATAATATCTCATTAAATCAAACACAATCACTCTCACCCACCTCACCCTCACCCTCACCTCCACCCCACCCAAACGCCGCCACCATGGCCATTGCCGGAGAACACTTCTCGTAACCCGTCGGGGTTGAAATCCATCGCGAGAGACGATGGACAGCTTCGTCGGAGGCTAGCCATACTGCCACCTCACTACTAGATCCCTATTTCAGTCGCTTCCCCCTCCACCTTTATCTCCCCCACTACAACACCCTATTCATATCACACCACCACCGCCAACACGTCATCACCACCGTCACCACCACCGTCGTTTTCGTAGCTATGGCGAGCTTCAATTGACCATCTTCCCCATAAGAGCCAACAATCACCGCCTACCCACTGGTGTCCTGCCGCCTCCCTTCGCGACAAATGGTACTCTCTTCGGCGAGGGAACCTACGTGCCACCCACTGGCAGGAGGTGGCCGACAGCGTCGATGGTCGGTGTCCGATTCATGTCCTCGTCGCCATCTTGTTTCTTCCATCGCCATCAGCCCTTTGCCTCCTGCCAGATCTAGATTGGTTCTATTTGGAACAATGGGATAATGATTAGCTTGATCTTGATGGATTTTTCCCACTACCGATTCTCGTTATGTGGGTGTCGGTTTTTTGCAACGGTTGGACCCTAAAGAACAAGAGACAAATGGGAAACGAGTTTGACCGGTTTTATGGTGTGGTTGTGTCGTGGTGGTTCATGGTGCTTTGCGAATAAATAAGAACGGGAAACAATTATGTGATGGTAACCATTTTCTGGCGAGAAGGTGGCGGCGGTGGTCATCTAAGGGACGAGGAAGATGAAGTGGGGGGGGGGGGGGTCGAATGGGAGTGGATTGGGGTGAAGAAACAGACAGTGGGACCCGTATATTATTATTTGTGTTTTTCATCTTTTATAACAAAATATTATTTGAGAGGGTAATTCGGTCATTTCACATGTATTTAACAGTCAAAATTAACGGACATCCACTTTAGGGACCGTCTTTGTTACGTTTATGCAAAGTATTGGACTAAGCTTGTAATTTCGAAGAGTTAAGGACCAAAAGTGAAATCAAAACATACCACAGAGACCACCCGTATAATTAAGTCTTCTTTTAAACTCAAGATCATGGGTTCAAAACTTGGTACAATTTTTTCTCTCTTTCCTTTTTATTTTCATTTATTTGAAATCCCACCTCAACTTTCTTAATTTGATACCTTTTACCCCTAAACATTTTTATAAAACTTTGAGAAATATCATTTTACATATTCAAGTTTATAAAGTCTCGGGATTATCTTTTTTACACTTTTACTTAAAAAAACTAATTTTTTACATCCTTATTTTTATATACGTGTCGTCTACATTTAAATTCGGTAATGTTTTGACATAAAATTTTCCCAAACACAAATCGGATCAAACATAAACCGGTTTCATGATAATTTTATATATACTTTGAGTTGGTATACTTTTTAACGTATATTTTATTTGAAAACGAGTGAGGTCAAATATAATATGATTTTTTTTCTGATGATATAAATTCGAGTAACTCTATATTTTGATAAAAAATTAGTTAAGAAACGAGTTGGGATAATTGTAGTATATACTCTATCACGTCGCATATGCCGCCGCCGCAATGCGCGGGTGTATTTTCTAGATAAATTCATTATGTACAACGGTGGAGCGAGTGTCATAATAGGTTTTTTTATATTTATTTATGCATTCGTTGTTTTTATTCACTATAGTGCATTGATTTTCTTTCTTAACAATTGGTGTTCTTGAATCCAAAGTTTTGATGTCTAACCAGTTGTCTTACTGGCCAACTGGTCAAACCGGATTTGAGAATCAAATGACATCATAATTATATATATTTGATATCATATATATAATTAAATATAAGTATTTTATATATGTATTTTATGATTTCATATAAAACTCAACAATAGTTTATATCAAACACTTTAATTCATTGTCCAACACACTCGTCAAACCATTAAAATCTAAAAAATAAAAAATACCCAAAATCGGGTCCGACCCCGTTCTCAGGCCGACCACTGAACCAGTCCAAACCGCTCAGTATGATAACTACATAACGAACTAGTGCTACTTGGTTCGCTCCCCCTATCGATTTCCGGTCAACCGGCCGGTCCGATTCAAAGTTTCAAAACAATGCTTAAACCCTTCAAAGTCTCATATCTTGAAATCTTGTAACTACATTATCATTGTAAATACATTTTTGTATTACATCACAACAATGGAGCATCAATATTTGGTTTGAGTTTCCTTTCTTTGTATATTTTTTGTATAGGGTACAATTTTAGTTTTTGAGATTCATTTCTTTGTATATTTTTTGTAAGGACACATTTTTATGAAGAAAAATATTCTGCAGATATAATTTTTAAAAAATACATAAAAAAAGTTATGTTTAAAAATTATATAGATTATACAATTGAGAAAATATAAAAAGAAAATATCAAACAAAAATCAGTACATAATATTTAAATTTAAACTAAGAGTATACCTATCATTGATTTATTTCCTGTTTTACGTGTGAGTCGAGAACTGGTCTGATCATCTTTTGCTATATGATGTATGCAATATTACTCTAAGCTTAACTAATATCAAATTAAATAAAAACTTAATTAATCAATGTTACATTGCAACCTACTTCATTTCGATTTGAATAAAGAACTAATACCAACAGAGCTACGAGAGATTCAACTATTCAAAGGAGAGTGAGTAGTCTTATTGTTGTCTCAGGGTGCAAAGTTAGATCACGTGACTAGAAAAAAATGTTGTCACCGATCGTAAGATATTTTGGTGTTACTATTCATAACATTGTAAAAGTTATTATTATTTATATTTTTATTGTATTTTTACTTAGAAGTGTTTACATGGTCTCCTCCCCGCTTGCCGTTCTAATCTACCTCTGCAACCATAGCGTTCTTCATCCAAATTTCACAAATGTCTCGACCCTCTTTGTACATCATACTAATTTCTTCCACTCCTTCAACCGTCACCCCTTCGTCCAATTTCTACGAACGCCTCCACTCTCTCTTCATCACCATCTCTTGTTGCATTCTTCATTCACTTTCTACAAAACGTCTATACTCTCTTTATACATTATGCTTCATATAATTTATCTTATTATATACACTTCAGGTACTCCTAATAAGTGTAAAATCAGGGTGGATATCGTTTGCAAAAAGAGCATGAATTAACATTTTCACTTATTAAGTACTACCTACCAGAGCCCACCTCAATGTTTTTTTAATCTCTAATTGGATTATCTTTATTATTCGAGTACGAAATCTTAGGGCATTAGATTGTCACGTTCTCGAAAAAGACTCGTATGTCAATCCGTCCTCGTTAGTATCAAACTTGAGAATACCATCAGAAGGAAAATCACTTTAGATAAGAAAACCTCACGCAACTTGAAACCTTATAATTATTTATTAAATATGAGACTTGAACCCGAGAATTTTCATAGTCTTTAACGGCTTCGGGTTGCCGATGAATCAAGTATCTTGCACGGCATGCTTTGCAATGTGTACTCCATACATAGGCAGAAAAGAGGGGCCAGACAGAAAACAATCGACGTCAAAACCGCACTCTAACCTCCATTCCCGTTTAGCCTGTGATCCCGTTTCTCTTCTCCACAATTCCGTTTGCATTTTTCTAGAGAGAGAGAGACACTTAGATTCCAGAGAGAGATAGAGACGATCTTCTTCTTCATCATTAGCAAAATTTAGGGTTCCGGTTGTCGGATCGTTTGGTTGCTCGTCGCCACTCGATCATCCATCATCAATCATCATGTAAGATGCTTATCTGTTAATTGAATCTAATACGTTGTGAAGTTATTCCATATATGTTGATCTAGTTTTTGCGTTTGATTGTTTCGTGTGGTTCGTGTTGCGTTGAAGGTTCTCTCGGTGCCTAGGTGATTAAATTTTAGGTGAATTGTTATTCGAATTGAAATAGTGTATGAATGTATGAATTGTCGTGGATTTTGTGGTTATATCTGTGTATGGTATGGAATTGCACCTGTGTTTTATGCTTTGTAACATTTGAAGTGCCTAAAGGAATTGTGAAAATTGAATGGTATACGTTGTTGTTGAATAAATAAGCTGCAGATGGTTGACAGCCTATTGTTTCTTGAATATGCACACATGCGTGTTTTTCACTTCCGTTGAAGATTTCATCCAGTGATTATGAATATTTGGTGGTACAAGCTAGGCATGTTTTTGGCATATGGATGTGGAATTTATTGTTAAATCTTGATGATTACCACATAGCTTATCTTAAGTTATAACTTTGTTATATAGTTTCTGAATTTTTGATGTTTTGTGTATGATGTGAAGACCTCAATAGTCAATTCCAAAATGCCTGTGAGTGATGATGGATGATCGAGCAACGGAGAGATTAAGTAAAAAGTTTAATTGTATATGTGAGGGTGGTTGAGCCCCTCTAGCTAAGCAGGTAGTCATAACATTTGACCAATAAATTCTTCTGCTTGTTAAACTCTGACCATCAGCTTTGGCGTTCTAGACATGCTACCAAGTTAATCACCTTTCAAGAAGACACACGTTTAATGTAGTGCTGATAGCAGTAGAGCACATTTGCACTTGTGCGTGTGTCAGTAAAGGTTATTCAAGTAGTAAGATGTTCAATAACTAAGAATGTAAAGGGTAGGTTATATGAATATTGTTCTTTAATCTTCAACTAGTATCCCGGAAGAAATAGGGATGGTAGCTTAATTGTATGTGTGATTTTTTTCAGTTCATATATGTTATGGATTAAACGATGTACCAGATGAAGTGTGTCCACTTTATCATGCTTCTTTGTTGTGTTGATATTGTCATATACTTATATTATTATAAGCTGAAACCTATATTTATATAATTTTTCTTTTTTGTTGGTACATGAGAAGTCATTTTTGAACTCGGAGAATGAAGGCAAGGTCATCTTCTTTGAATCCATATGCTACTTCATATATTCCACTCTCTAGAAGAGGGACAACCGACACAAGCCTCTTTGATCATGAGAGTACTACAAAATACCAATCCCCAATATATTCCAAGAATCATGATGCTGTGCCCGAGAGTCCTGATAACTTGAAACTCAAGAATCATTCTGGTTCAGATTTTTATGGTTCATCGTCACATAGCTCAGAGTTAGCTGGAAAACAGGCTCTAGATGTTGATCATGACATGAATATGGCTTATCTTCAGATGGTCTTTCCTGGCGTTTCTGATGAGTCGCTTTCCAGTGTCTATACAGCTTGCAGAGGTGATATGGAAGCCACATTTGAAATGCTAAATCAACTTGAGGTAATATTTTAATGTCTATTGAGTTTTCTTGTCCGTTCGTTTTGGTAATCAGATTATCTGCTTATGGCAGCTGCACAGTGGTGATTTCACAGAGAATCTTCCGGATTCTTTAGACATTGGTGACGTGTCAGAAGCTGGATCATCTAGTGAGGGTGGGTCTCAGAAACTGAAGAAGGTGGTGGTTGGTGAAGGCAGTAGTTGGAGCCAGACACCTCCTCCCAAGTAAAAAATCTACAAATGCTTTGCTTTTATATAGCTTTCACAGTTTCTGTGTACATTTCATGTGAATTTTGGGAGAACTCTCAGTTGTACAAGTAGAGAGCATATAGAGGTGTTTCAGTTGTTGTATAGATTGGGAGACTGCCTGCTTGTGTTGAAAATTGTTTTTTAGCTTTTTGATGGGAGGTAACTGGTAAACAATGTCATTACCATTCATGTTGAAGCTGGTTTCAATACAGTTTTCCAACAACCGAATTCGATGTGTTGCTACTCGATTTCTCCATGGCATTCGTCACTTTTTGACATTTTTACATATAGTAACATCTTGGGAATCTTAAGAATAGGCCTCCGGTTATGTTTTGGTGTTATAGTTTTGACAACTTTTGATATCTAATGATATCAAGTATGTTGTATAGTCTTCTACCAAAAAGTTAAGGGTTCAAGTTCCATCGTTGACAAGTGATGTAAATTAAGAATAGGTAAAGGTGTTTGAGTCCGTTGTTCAACGAAAATAAACTTGTAAAAAGCGATGTTTGTTGATTTGGGATCCATGGTATAATAGTATATGTTCCTTTGTTTACAAAATAGGAAATAATGTATTATATGTGTTGCCACTTGGAGTCGTATAGCTTGGACCTAGCCTCTCCCAAGTTCATACGAAGGTGTAACGTGAAGGTAACCTGTTAGAAAGCGCCTGAGACCATTGTCTTGGGTACCATTCTCTGATGTTCATAATACAATGTATATGTATACATTTGGTGAGTAGTTAGTAATTTAGTATGGTATGAGGAGGAAATGTCTTGTTAATGGAGGTTATTACTCCTTATAAAGAAGAGCATATGTGCTAAATTAGGCCTAGTGGGCTTCATCTCATCGGCGCATAAGTCTGAATATTAAGTTTCATCGAGACATGTATTACTGATGTGTATAATGTTTGCGGCTTGGCTTTTTATTATGTCTGATCGAACTTTAAAATCATAGGTTTTTTGTTGTAAATTTTGAAGTGTACCGATATAATTGAAGGCTGAAGCTAACTATTATGTATTAACCTAATGCAATCTCTATTTGTCCAAGTTTGGTACAAGTAGTGATAAATCAAAGAGTTTACAATTGGAGTATATAAAGTGTGATATAAATAATATGACATCATTCATATCCTAGTTTGTTAGTAAACATACTTAAAATAACCGGATCACCGTTCTTTGAGTATGATCATGTCATCTTCAACTTTTAAAATGCCAAAAAACTCATTGTTCATGTTGCACAAACATCTATTATTTTTTTATATAATATTCTTGACATGGATAGCATGTATAGCATAATATATATGAAAAATATTATTAGCAAATGATTTATCAAACGTACATATGACGATAAGCAACACTCACGGTGTGTCCATAATGACAGGTAACATTGTTATATTGAAAACAAATCAACAATTCATTACTTGGACTCTTGGATACCACTCACATCCACTTCAACTATACAAACAAATGCCACATGAAAAAACAATCTAAAAATATGAGATACTAGATAATAGTTTTAATTATACATGCATCAAACTGAAAATCATATATATCAAGTTTGGAAACCATATATGATATATGCCAAACATTTTATAGTCAGGAGAACCATAAAAGCCAGCAAGACCGAGTTTATAATGTAATTGTGACGCCAAAGGCTTGACACCCTTTAAAATTAAAAGTCTCCATTTTTAAAAGAAATTATAACGGGTTTTAGTATTTTATGATTCAATGGAATTTTGAAACGGGAAAAGTACTTGATAGTTGAGTTTCGGTGAAATTTTTTAATGATTTGATATGTTATTGAAGAAACACAACTACACAATTCACAAAACAAACAATCATTCCTAAGTTTCTTTCTCTTCGATTAATCTGATCGACATCGGCTAACCCTATTTTGCCTTTTTTTGTCAAAGAAATCATTTAACTATCAAAGACTCCCGGTTAATATATCTAACATTTTTTTGATTCACTGTTTTTGTTCAAAAAATATTGATTAGATTACTTTTGTTTTGATTGTGTTTTATAAAAAGGTGTCATTTTTAGTTTGATTAGGGCTTTAAAAATATTGAGCTGGTCCAGAAAGCTAGACACGCATGATTAATTATTTTCTCTCTTAGACAACTTATTCTTTCCCTTTTCATCCAACAAACCATACCAAAACCATGAAAATTTCATATATCTTTAAATCTCCTGTCCATCAACTTTTTTTCAAAATAACAAATAAAAATATACAACCATAGTAAAAGAAACACAAAAGTAAAAAAAATACATTTCATTAATAAAACATAAACATCACAAAACTAAATTATCATTGCTACAACAATAAAAAACTAACTGTCGACATTGAGCATGTAGGCTCTTGAAGCATAATAAGCAGGTTCCGATCGAAGGTTGTAGAAGGTTTTTTTGG
Organism: Flaveria trinervia; assembly: GCA_025506515.1. Classification (NCBI taxonomy): domain Eukaryota; kingdom Viridiplantae; phylum Streptophyta; class Magnoliopsida; order Asterales; family Asteraceae; genus Flaveria; species Flaveria trinervia. The sequence continues at coordinate 8,112,336 of CM046448.1, forward strand.
TAATATAGTTCCTTAAATTTATCTCTATTTACGTTTTTAGATGTGTTGTAAAATCAGAAGGTCGTTTTCCTGAAAATAACATGATGCAAGACATTCGGCTTATAAGATCATATTGTGTATGCTAGTTGAGATATAAACTCAGATAAAAATATTAATAATATGATATAAACACGGGTTGAATAAGTGATACGATGTGATGAAGAAAAAGTTCATAATATAATCTAAATATATTTTATATTACGTACTAATAATCGAAACAAACATGAAACAAATACTACGGATTATTAAAAAACTACATCTAACATTAATCTATAAGTACTTATAGTAATTTAAAAACAAATTGGATTCTAATAATCTAAACAATGATAAATTGGCCGGTGATAATTCATACTATCAGTTTGACTAATGGTAATTCAAACCTTAATTATTTTTACCAATAAACAATCCTATTACCATAATTATTCATTGATTTCCATCCAAATTTGCTCACGATGATGATTATAAATGAAATAATAAAACATACAACAGAGTGAGGTGAAAATCATCTATAAATCAATGATGATAATTCTATTAGGACTCCTTTGACAACAAAATTATCGACTAATAGGTACTAGTTTCAATAATTAAAATTAATTTTTTAAATAAAATTTAGATAAGCACAACATTTGTTAAGTAGTACATGAGAAAAACACAGTTGTTAACTTGTTATATGTTTTATTCCCCGCATCATCTTGTTATTTAACCTAATCATTTATTTACTATGCGTTCAGATTTTTTTTACAAGTCTTCGATAAATATACTTTTATATAAGTGATGACAATAAGTCAAATCTTCATATTTTAACAAAATTTGATCAGCGAGTGTTAATGAAATTTCGATATTTTTTTTATTCTCATATCACTATGATTTTGAAAGTTAACATAAACTTTTTAATGTTATGTAACTAGTTTTTTTTTCAAAAACTAGAAGTGTTCCATTTTGATATTAACTTACTAAGGGGCTGTTTGGTAGCCTCTTAATGGTCCCATTAAGAGGCTACCTCTGAACCGTTAAGAGGCTTGAGTGTTTGTTTTACAAAAAAGGAGGCTCTGAACTGAACCATTCAGTGTTGAATGGTTCAGATATGAAAAGATGCTGAATGGAAATTGAGACAAAAATACCCTCACAAAACCTAACCCCCATCTTCAACTCCCGTCATCCCCCCAACCCCAGCACCACCGGCAACCTCCGCAGCACTGTCGGCCGGCCACCCCCGACCTCCGCACCCGACCGCAGGCCACCCCCGACGAACGCAGCCCTCTGCAGACCGCATCTCCGTCCGTCGACCTCCGCAGCACCGTCGACCGCCCCCCCCCCCCCCCCCCCCCGACTTCCGCAGCCCTACCGCAGGCCACCCCCGACGAACGCAGCCCTCCACAGACCGCCATCCTCACCTCTGCCATCCCTAACCTCCGACCTGCAGAACCCTCCGACCACCTAAAATTGATGAGACTTTTTTTCTTCAAATTTCTTTTTTATTTGTTGTAGTTTTTCAATTTATGATTGGTTTTGTATGTTATTAGGGCAAAAATCTATCATCTTGTTTGTAGATTTTCATGTTGTAGATGATCATATTTGAAGTTTTCTAGGGTTTTATAAACTTCAAAATTTTTGGTACTTTTAAATAAATGTTTGTTTGAAGCCATGTATATAGTTGATCTGATGTTGTTTGATCAATTTGTGTTATTAGTTTTCTAGGGTTTGTAGGGTTTCATGTGTTGATCATCTTGTTTAAGGTATCAAAATGTGTATGCTTGATTTGTTTAAGTTTTATTATGTTGATTTGATGTTGCTTGATTTGCATATGAGGATGATATCATCTTGTTTTATGGTATCAAAATGTGTATACTTGATTACTAGTAATATGTACATGAACTTTGGTTTACTAGTAATATATTGATTTGATATCATCTTTTGACCATAAGTTCTTTGTTCTAGTGTTGTAGTTTATTATTGATGGTAGTTTTTAAGTTTGTTTCTTTTTGTATTGTTGAAGAAAATGGCTCAAAAAAGATTAGGGTTAATTGGAAGCAAGATGGGGTTGAAAAAAGTTTTCTAGAATCATGTGTTCATGAATTAACACTTCATGGACGCGAGGGAAGCAATCTTAAACAACTCTCTTGGAAGAATGTAGCAGAAAAACTGAAAACTGAGCATAGGACATAATGAACGCTTTCGGATGGTTAAACGAAGATTTCAACACTCAACAGAAACGATTCATAGATGTTTTCATGAGGTGCTAAATGCAATGATGAATTTCGCAAAAGAAATTATAGTTCCAACATCTTCTAATGGCATCACAAATACTTCGGAAAGACATAGAAAGTTAAAACAAATATTTCCTGGAGCAATAGGTGCGTTAGATGGAACTCTTATACATGCAGTCGTACCATCCGATCAACAAACTCGTTATAGAGTAAGAGGAAAAGGCGAATGCTACTAGAATGTGTTAGGAATTTGTGATTTTGATATGATATTCACGTTCGTATGGGCTGGATGGGAGGGCATTGCGCATGATTCTCGAGTTCTAAAAGAAGTTGCTTTTAACTCGACATCCGGCTTTCCTTTCCCCCCACCAGGTTCTAAATCATTTTTAAATTTTTTATTAGTTACAATATTTGTTTTCTTTTGTAATACCTTTTTTACTAACATTGCAGATAAGTATTACCTTTGCGATGCTGCGTACACCAACACTCGTGGGTTTATGACTCCATACCGTAGTACGAGGTATTGCTTAGCCGATTTTCGACGACAACGTGCATTAACTAAGGAAGAAGGATTCAATCATGCTCATGCACAACTTAGAAATGTTATTGAGCGCGCATATGGTGTGTTGAAGGCAAGATTCCCAATCTCAAAGCAAATGGCTCCCTTTTCATTTACAATCAAAGAGACATAGTTATTGCTTGTTTCGCCATTCATAACTTATACGGAAATGCAACATTCATGATCAGTTGTTTATGGCATACGACGAGAACACATTGTTTGCAGAAGCACAAGATGGTAACAATGATGGCCAGTTTGTTCATGATATAGAATGGGGTTCACAAGGCATTAATTATATGAATAATTTGCGTGATGAGATAGCTAGTTAGTTAGTTTCAATTGATTAATATTTGAATTACTTTGTAATTGGATATTAGTATGTTGTATTTGAAATATTTTGAGTTTGAATTTTAATATGTTGATCATTCACGTACAGTCATTCAGACATCTAACCAAACAGATACATTTTCTTTAGCAAAAAATAATTCAGAAGGGTAAAATTGTCATTTTGTGCAGTCATTCAGAGATTTAACCAAACAATACATTTTGGTTCAGCACTTACTGGTTTAGAGCCTCTTAACCATTTAGACATATTAACCATTCAGCACTTAATGATTCAGATCTTACCAAAGAGCCCCTAAGTCATTAGATATTAATAAAAATAATGATATTAAGAAATTCTTATTTATTAAAATAAATCTAATGATAGATTATTCAATTTAATAATATTGAGTCTATAATTAGAAGATATATTTAAAAACTTTTCAATAATTTATAAAGTTTGACATGGTTGATTTTACATTTATATCTTAATAGTGACAATTAAAATTCTGAATTAAATCCGTAAAGTATGACTTGATGATTTTTTATTTACAAATTAGGTTTATTATGGTAATGTACATTAACTTTTTATATTTGAGATGCATTGTTCTTGTAGAGGATTGACGTACACCACAATGGCTTTTCAGACTCCAAATGATCGTTCCACATCATTTTGTGATACTCCCTTCAAACCCAGTGTGTACAGTTAATGTTGCTTAGCATTTCGAAAAATCCACGTGTTGTATTCACGTGTCACATACGAATTTTGTACGTGCTCTTGGTTAGTTTGTATAGATATTATTGTTTGTAAATCTAAATAACATACGTACAAAATAAATATGTACGAACTTTTCACATGAAGAGGTTGCAAACATTTTTAAGTACTCATTATGTGAATCAATGTATGCTAATTAACTTGTCGTATGTATGCACTTTTGTAACAGAGTGAAAGACATCTTACCTCCACCAATCACCATCATGGATGATTTGAAACACGGGATCCGTTTTTATACGTCATCAACAGTATGAAAAAAATTATCTTCGCATTCTAAACCCTGCATTTGTAAGTTTCAGCACTGCATAGACAATTTTGACTAAATAATATTCAGCGAGACGATCACGAGCAACCATATGATCTCTATCTATATATGTTTGTGTATTTATTTGTTTGTTTGAATATATGGCATCATCATAAACAAAAGACATTATCCAAGTGATTTGTTGCTAAAATTGTGATTGAATATCTTTTCAAACTTTAACATCTTTCACCGTCTTCAAAACATCGTTACCTTATTAAACACGTTCTCGCCGCGGGCATTTCACAAAACACATAGAAACAAACTAGAACATTTCCCCTTTTCGATACAAATCGATTCCGATCACCTAAGCTACATCGAATATTACAAAATATTAACACTAAAACTTTCCCTTTGTCACAAACTCATGATATTATAACATCATGTCGCCCCGTTGAAACGTAAAATTGGGCGCATTATCGAGGGGGATGGGCGCCAATTAGATCACACGCAAATCCTTTCTACCGCTTCCACCGAACCCCTTCGTTCCACCACCACCACCACCACCGCCACCACCGCCACCACCACCACCACCGGCGTATGCACCACCGCAACCGAACACCACCAACGCCCAATCCACACACACTCACCGACTAAAATGGGGCAACCACCGGCATCACCATCGCTCCTCTCGCACCACCGCCACCACCACCCCCACAACGACCTCCGCCCTTCCTCCACCCCGCCGCAGCCGGCGGTTGTCAAGTCCGGTGCGCCGGTTGCCGGATGATACTCACCGTCGCCCCGGGACTGACGGAGTTCGTGTGTCCGACGTGTCAGTTGCCGCAAATGCTGCCGCCGGAGCTGATGCGGCCACCGCCGCAGGTGCCGGCTCACGGCATCGATCCGAGTAAGATCCAGCTTCCGTGTGCGAATTGCAAGGCTCTCCTTAATGTTCCTCATGGTTTGTCGAGGTTCAACTGCCCTCAGTGCAAAATGGAACTTGCGGTTGATCTCTCCAGGGTTAAGCAGTTCTATCCTCCGCCTCCGGAGGAAGTCAACGAGGTGGTTTTCGCTTCCTGTTAACGTTTTTCGTTTCTTAGGTTTGTAGCGTTAGAAGCGAGGTTTTGTTGTCATCATATACGAGTACCTTTTTCTTCAATTTGCCCTAATTTGGCTGTCCGCATATAGCCGGAGACAACTTGTTGAATTTCAGGGGTTTAGTTTTACACATTCATACTTTAATGAAGTGAATTTATTTTGCAATGCTCTGGTCGATTAGTTTGCTATAGTCAACCACCGTATGATAATATTGCTGTAAATGTGCTGAAATTAAACCTTGATACAAATCAAGGGAATGTGTAGACAAGCTACTTAGAACCTACAACTCATTATGATGTTCATTGCAAGATATATTTTTCATTCAACTGCTTCCTGGGAACATAGGGATGGAATAAGATTAGCGTAAGGGACATGATTATGAGACCATAGAGCATGTTTATTATACAATTGATGACCTTCTCACTGGCGGTGACTTGCATAGGTCTGTCTGAAGCAAGTCGTACTCTATGCAATCTGCCTCGTTACAGTTATTATTTCCTTTTCTTTTGATAAAAGGGGACTAATCACCTACGAAATACAATTTAGCGACTCTGTACTTAAGAGCTAGAGGTCGGGGTATATGGTGTTAATCGTTCTAAAACAATCTGGAAGTTCTTTTATATGTTATCAGGATACATTACATTAAGAATTTAAGAGAAAGGCATCAAAAGGGTAAGGTTGGTTACTACAAAATCTTAGATAGAGTCAAAAGGGTAAGGCATCATACGTCAAAAGTCTTTAATATGCTATCAGGATACATTTCATTAAGAATCAGTGAGACAACTGTCTTGATAATTTCTAGTGTCAACTCTGGTATTGACTGGAGGCATAGATATTCTCCAAAATGGTAGTGCGAGTTTAATTTTTACTGTGGATGCCAGGAGGTCGAAAAGCATTTGTGTTTAAGTCATTGAATTTTTGTTTCAGTTTATTATCTGCCCTTGCATATGAAATAATAAAGTACAAAATTGTAACCTAGGTTTTTGATTTCTTAATTTGGTGTTTCTTCTCATCCTCATTATGTCTCACGGTCTCACCTGATGATATAAACCTTGCAGGTAGCTATTGAAGTGGAACGAGAAGAAGATGGTGGAGGCCCTGTGGGAGAAACATTTACTGACTACGTGAGTCTTTATACTTCTCTCCTCATGGGCTTATTTGCCTTTGCTTGCAGTTTTGGATTAGAGACAATAATATACATGTGTGGTTAAGGCAGTGTTTGAATTGAGGGTTTGTCAAAATGGGCAATGCGTATGGGAATGGAAATATCAAAAGGAGTTTGGTTTGAGGGCATGGGTTTTATATAAGGAATAATATCATCAAAACTGGGGATTCTTCATACCTGCCATAGGGGGTGGGTTCAGAAATTTATTTTTATTCTCTTCCCACCTTGCTATCTAACCCATACCCATAGTGATTCTTTGTTGCAAACCATTCAACTTATTTTCTGGCTTATATATCAACTTTATTGAATTGCAGCGCCCACAAAAAATGTCTATTGGTCCTCCACATCCAGATCCTATTGTGGAAACTGCTTCCTTATCTGCAGTACAGCCACCAGAACCGAGATATGATCTTGCAACAAAGGATTACTTGGAAACTTCAAAAACACTATCATGCTTGCAGATCGAGACACTGGTTTATGCTTGTCAGGTTGCTTTTTAACTTAAGTTTGAACTTCTAACCGCTTTATGCTTGCATTATAATTTATTTTTTGTTTACAGAGACATCTTCAACATCTTGAAAACGGCTCAAGAGCAGGATTTTTTCTCGGAGATGGAGCTGGTGTTGGTAAAGGACGTACAATTGCAGGGCTGATTTGGGAAAATTGGCAACATGGGAGGAGAAAAGCATTGTAAGTTGCATATTGGTGGTTGTATATGCTTGATGTTGTTTGTTTAAGAAATTGTGCATGTTCTAATTTTTGTTGTCTGTAAGGCTAACGGTGATTATTTTAGGTGGATTTCTGTTGGTTCAGACCTGAAATTCGATGCAAGAAGAGATTTGGATGATGTTGGAGCAACGTGTATTGAAGGTATTGATGTAAATTTGTTTGTTTGGATGATCACTGTCTCTGTCTTTGAGCTTTCTTGAGGACTACTATCTTAGTTGGCATTTGTGATACATACACATGTATGCATTTTTGTATGTGTACTATGTTTGTATATATGTATGTATGTGAGTATGTGTGTGTATATATGTATGTGCTATATCTTTTTTACTTGCTCATTGCTTAATAGAACTAGAAGGTTGTTTGTCGGTCTTTTTTCGTGTCTATTTGCTATAACTGTATTAAAGCAGAGGATAAAATATTGTTTTGTATTTTCTAGCCATTGTTTGCACTTTGCAACTAGAGTTTGAAGAACATGACTTTGCCTGGCTTTTTCAGTTGACATTTTGAGGCTTTTGAAGTTACGTTCTGGGTAGTTGATAACTCCATAACTAAAACTTTCTTATTTTAACATACAGATCTATTGGTTTGTTTTCTATTTTGCTAACCCACTGGTTAAAATTTAAGGCTTGCTCATGGTTACAGTAGTTATCTTTGGTTTGCAGTGCATGCTTTGAACAAACTATCTTATTCCAAGCTTGATTCCAAGTCTGTTGGAATTATGGAGGGTGTTGTTTTCTTGACATATAGCAGCCTTATAGCTTCTTCTGAGAAGGGACGCTCTCGATTGCAGCAGCTTGTGCAATGGTGTGGTTCAGAATATGATGGTCTTATTGTGTTTGATGAGGTACTGGCTTCTTTTTCCTCTTACAGGTGATCACTTGTATAATTGATTTTGCAGGGCTGTTTGTTCAGGTAGAAGATTAAATATTAAATTTTTTTTGTCTTACGGCTATAACTCGGTACCCATTGTTCATTGAAGCTGGGCACTATATCTTTGGGTTTCTTTTTTCTGTTTTGGGTGATTTTAATCTGAACGTTAGTGAATGTGCTTATCGAAGCAGTCTTTTTGGTTCTTTCTTGGATCAGTAAAATCATCAATTTCTAATATGTATGTGCATTACTAAAAGCCTTGTGATATGATTTGCGTACACATGGTGATGTTTTTTAGAGTGAAAATGTGTTTAGATAGGGTTTTTGATATTTTATGAAAATGATTTTGATGGCTGTTCCAGACTTCCAGTTATTGTACCTGTAAACTGTTGGAGATTCTCCTAATAACCTAATGGAGAAAAAGAGACAAGATGCTTGGATGGTTTCTGATTACTATTACATTGTTGAGATCGTTGCCTGATCATTAAAATATTGCTTGATTGTAGTGCCACAAGGCCAAAAATTTGGTACCTGAAGCTGGAGGACAACCAACACGAACAGGTGAAGCGGTTCTTGAACTTCAGGTTTGTTTTCACCTGAAATCATGAAAACATATGTTATTTGGTTTATGGAACTATGGAAGATCCTGAAACTGTTGTGTTTTTATTTTTAATTTATTTATTTGTTGTCTAAGGGGTTATTATGGCGCACCCTTTCTTTTTTCTTTTCTCCCCTTGATGGAGACAATTTATGACATGATTCTGCTCAAAAGGTGGTAACTACATAGCACAAACACCTCAGAGAAAATAAAAGAAATTTGGAAGATTCTGTTTCCAATTAGAATTACACTAATATATATTGAAGTTTGTTACACAAAATATAAAGTAACATTACATATTGTGAAAAAGCAAGTCAACTATAGAGATGATTTTTCAAACATACGGAAGTACTCTGAGTGATATTCACACCTTGGATGCAATTGATTGGACCGGCAAGGATTGACAGTTACATAAGAAACTTACTAGAGAAAAGAGATGAATTTCAGTTGAATTAACTAAAAGTATTGAAAAGGGACAGTTAACCTGGGAGAATATCAGAAGCTGAAAAGCGTATTAAATTTGGAGAAATGAATCATCCAAAAGGCTCTTCAATTTTGGAAGTAGTTGTTTGTTGTCTCTTTTCTTGTTGTCTTTGTATTTATGTTTTCTTCATTATTCATTTCCTCTAGTTATCTCTCCAACAATGTATTTTCAATTAGAGGTAGTTCATTTACACCTATAAGACTATATATATTGTCAGTAGTCATGTACATATATTTCTTTTGCTTCAAATTTTACAGCTTCAAATCCCTATTGTGGCATAAATAACACCCTTGCTACAACTTCATCACCCTTGGGCAGGTCAACTGGTTGGGCTAATAATGGGTATGGATGGGTTGCTCTTCTTTTAGAAGACAATTGGCTTTCATTTCTGTATCTAGTGTTTGGAGTTAACAATTTCCTTTACTGCTTATTCAACCTTAGGTTTAGCAGTCCCAGTCAGATTGTCTCCGACTGGTTTGGTTCCTAAATCACTGCTACATGGACTGGCTGTTATAGTCAGCATGGATAGAAGGAGGAGAGAGAGAAAATGGGATGAGAGAGAGAGTTTTCTGATGGTGATGTTGTATTGTCATGGGATGATGATTGTTTTGGGGGGGGGGGGGGTATGGTTGAACTTTGTTTCTCAAACTATGGAGTAGAGTTAACCAAATTGAGATAAGTGTGAATAACTCTGTTACTACAGATGTAGTTCAGGATCTTATAATGTAAATGATATTTCAAGTTGTATTGATGTCTGAAATGTTTTGATATAAAACTACTTTTTAGATCTACAAGGCATGAAAATGAAAAAAAGAATAACTGTTATAGTTGCAGATACTTAGCAAAATACTTACACCTGTGATTGAAACTTTTTTTTGACACTGAATATGTTAATGTATCCACTAACGTAACATGCAGTGGAATGAGAACTATGTTTTTTTACTTGATAATGTTTGACACTGTACGGAGATTAATTGCTACAATATATATCTTCAGTTTCTTAAAATTGAAAAAAGGTGTGTGACATCCTATGTGCTGACTGCTAGCAAAGTAGAAATTTCAAGGATTGATTCCTGTGGAGGGAACTAATACTCACGAAGATTTCAGTCTATTAAAGAAGTTTTTAATAGAGTAACTTAGTAAGTTTAATTGGCATAGTTGATCTCTGAACAGTGATCATACAAAATAGCAGTGCACTATAAGTTTTCTTATAATTTAGTTATTTTATTCTTTGAATATTCTAAAAGGCCTTGTTTGCTGCTTCTTGGACTTGTTTTTTTCCAGCTTTGTTTGGTATAAATTGTCTTTTGAACTAGTATTTTTGCATGTACTACTGAAATAATCTTTTGTTGGTTATTATGACAGGCACGACTTCCTGAAGCACGTGTTGTTTATTGTTCCGCAACTGGTGCATCAGAACCCAGAAATCTGGGTTATATGGTTCGGCTTGGTCTATGGGGAGCTGGAACATCTTTTGAGGATTTTCGTGAATTTTTAGGTTCAAATGCCTTACCTTGAACTTATGCCACATCCTTTTGTTTTTTTGTGTATGCTATTGTGTGAATTTGTGCCTGTACTTTTAAGCAAAAAATATTCACATTAACTCCACAAATGATTAGTTTATGATGTTTTGGTATCTTTTTTCTTAACTCTTCTTTCTTTCTCTTTTGTTTAGGTATACTAATTTTATCTGTTTAATCATGGTATATTTTTTAGTAAACCTGTCTTTCTCTATGCAATTTTCCATGCAGGCGCTTGGATAAAGGAGGAGTAGGGGCACTTGAACTTGTTGCCATGGACATGAAAGCAAGGTTGGCAGCGGGCATATATATATATATATATATTATTTAGTTTGTTTAACTGTTTACTATATCAGTTAGGTTATTTTATTTTTCAGAGGGATGTATGTATGTCGGACTCTGAGTTATAAAGAGTCGAATTTGAAGTTGTTGAGGTTCCACTGGAGGCTAAGATGATGGTACCAAACAGTTTTCTGTGTTTTTCCATGTAACAGATTTGTAAACAAGATATGCTAACTTGTGATATTTGATTAATTGCAGGAGATATACAAAAAAGCTGCTGAATTTTGGGCTGAATTGAGGGTGGAATTGCTATCTGCAAGTGCATATCTTGGTGAGGACAAGCCTAATTCTAGTCAGCTGTGGAGATTATACTGGGCTAGCCATCAGGTTCATTAGTTCAAATTTGTTTCATGTTCAGATGTGTACTTGAATGTTTTCTCTGTGGTTACTTTAATATGTTCATATGTTTGTTGCTTCTGTTATATTTTAGCGTTTCTTTAGGTATGTATGCATGTCAGCAAAGGTGCCTGCTGTTGTAAGCCTTTCTAAGCAGGCACTAATGGAGAATAAGTGTGTGGTCATTGGTCTTCAGAGTACAGGGGAGGCACGCACAGAGGATGCAGTAACCAAATATGTGAGTATTTTTTTGCATGTTAAATGAAAGGCACACGTGTTCTAATAATTTTTTCCTATTTTCTATTTGTAGGGAAATGAACTTGATGATTTTATTTCTGGACCTCGTGAGCTGTTACTTAAATTTGTTGAAGAAAACTATCCTTTGCCTGAAAAGCCAGAATCTCCGCCAGGTGTTCATTTGCTTATTTGGTGGCGTCTATAGTTACTATTTTCAAATTTTACTAATAGGATTTGTATTTTTATTTTATCCTTTGTAGCAGAAGATAGTGTGAAGGAACTTCAACGTAAGAGGCACTCAGCAAATCCTGATGTTTCATTTAAAGGGAGGGTTAGGAAAGCTGCAAAATGGAAACCTGCAAGTGATGATGATAGTGATGAAGATTTGGAATGTAAGTTGTGCAAAATTCTGCCTTTTTTTGTCTTTGCTAATAGCATATCAATTTATGTAAATAAGGTCTCTTAACTAATGGTATCTCTAATTTGTTGAACCAAGTAGCTGATTCTGGCAATGAATCTGTGGAATCTGATGATGAATTTCAGATATGCAACATATGCAATTCAGAAGGGGTATATATGCGTCTCTTTGTTACTTGCATGCTAATTTTTTCTTGATTTCTAATGTTGGTATGTTATTTATATTTTCATGCAGGAAAAAAAGAAATTACTCCAGTGTTCATGTTGTGGTCAACTTGTACATCCTGCTTGTGTGGTCCCACCAGAAACAGATGCAATATCTTCCAATTGGTCTTGTCATTCATGCAAGGAAAAAACAGAGGAGTACCTCCAAGCAAGACGTCTATATGTAGCAGAATACTAAAAAGGTGTGATTATATAAGTTCACTGCTTGTTCTCTCTCTCTCTCTCTCTCCCCTTCTGTAAATTGTCACCTTGGTTGTGTTAACATTCTAATGTGGAATGTGTCAGATATGAAGCAGCCATAGAGCGCAAGTCAAAAATTTTGGATATAATTCGCACTTTTGACCTTCCAAACAATCCGTTGGATGACATTATTGATCAGGTTTCTAATAGATAAGGTTTTATTATGCATACATCTGTTTATGTATATTTTTGTTATTGTGATACTCTTTTTTTCTACTTTACAATTTATTGCAGCTTGGAGGCCCTGGTAATGTTGCAGAAATAACAGGGAGACGAGGTATGCTTGTTAGGGCCTCCAACGGAAAAGGAGTCACTTACCAGGCACGAAACACGTGAGTTTATGCTTGCTTTTTACTAATATAATATTAGGTTATACTTTTAGCTGCTGATGCACTCTCTTACGCTCATACAGCAAGGACATAACTATGGAAATGGTCAACATGCATGAAAAACAGCTTTTCATGGATGGTAAGAAATTGATTGCCATTATTTCTGAAGCTGGATCAGCAGGCGTTTCTTTGCAGGCTGATAGAAGAGCACTGAACCAAGTAAATACAGCAAGCTAAAGTTACATTAACATTAATATCAAACTTCAATGACGTTTTTTTCATTATTTTGTAATCAGAAAAGAAGGGTCCATGTAACTTTAGAACTACCTTGGAGTGCTGACCGTGCAATTCAGCAATTTGGAAGGACGCATCGTTCAAATCAGGCTTCTGCACCCGAGTACCGGTAAGATATGGCGTTCTATGTAGTATTTAATACTTTGTAGTTTATAGGTATCATGCTATGATTATATCCTTTCCATTTCTGTATTTCAACAATACCTTATAGGTTACTGTTTACAAATTTGGGAGGTGAACGTCGGTTTGCTTCCATTGTTGCGAAGCGACTAGAGTCACTTGGAGCTTTAACACAGGGGGACCGGCGGTAAGTTTATGTTTTGATGTTAGGTATAGTTAAACTGATAGTGTAATGGTATAGTTAAGATAACTCTTCCTTGACCACTCTTTATATTTCAGGGCTGGGCCAACTCTCAGCGCCTATAATTATGATAGTTCGTATGGGAAAAAAGCCTTGCTGATGATGTATAGGGGAATTATGGAACAGGTTTTTAACCCTTCTTGTTTATTATATTATCATGCTATGTCACCTGATGTGGGACATCTCTAAATTTATCATTAACCTTGTATCTCAGGATTCTCTCCCAGTTGTGCCACCAAACTGTTCATCTGACAATCCTGCTACAATTCAAGATTTTATTGAAAAGGGCAAAGCTGCTCTTGTTTCTGTTGGCATTGTTAGAGACACGGTTGTTGGTATTATGTTTTGTATTACACTTGTTGATTGGTTTTTTTATAGTACTTGCTATAATTATTTTGTTGTTTTATCCTACCATATAACAATTTTTTGTGCAGGCAAGGATTCTGGAAAGTTTTCTGGCCGCATAGTAGATTCAGATATGCATGATGTTGGACGTTTTCTGAATCGGCTTTTAGGACTCCCGCCAGAGATCCAAAACAGGTTATGCTTTTTAATATTTACTATCAGGTTTCTTTTCCTATTTTATCTCATGTGGTTTAACATCAATTTTAATAGTAAATTGCAGGCTATTTGAATTGTTTGTTAGTATCCTTGATCATCTCCTTCACAATGCACGTCTTGAAGGACATTTAGATGCTGGGATTGTTGATATGAAAGCCAACACCATTGAGTTACAAGGAACTCCCAAGGTTACACTTCGTTTAGTCTATTTATCATTCACACATTGTAACTTGTAAGTTATGTTAACTTCTATCTTTTGGCAGACTGTTCGTACTGATCATATGTCTGGGGCACCCACTGTGCTATTTACTTTTATTATGGATCGTGGTATTACCTGGGAGGTATGTATTTTATTTAGTAAATTTCACTGTTTGTTTGTCTGTGGTTTTTCAGGCTCATGTAATCTCTTTATTCTTTTTAATAGGCCGCATCTGCTTTGCTTAATGAGAAACAAAAAGATGGATCTGGGTCTTCTTTTAATGGATTTTATGAATCTAAGAGAGAATGGCTTGGAAGAAGGCACTTTCTTTTGGCAATTGAAGGGTATCAAAGTTTGATTATCTTCATTATATATACTGGCATTTGGCTGTAGAGTTTAACTTTATATAATTTGGCTCAAGAAATATATTGCTTTATCTTATACTGAGATGAACTCTTATGTGTTTCAGTTCTTTTGGTATGTATAAGATATTCCGCCCTGCTACCGGGGAAACACTCAGGTATAGAAATTCCAAAATCATGTTGCTAGTCACCTTTGTTTTGCTTGTCTAATTTGCTTCCAATGGTTGGGTGTACGTTTTATTAATCTGCAGGGAGATGTCCATAACGGAGCTGAAAGACAAATACAGAAAGACAGTGTCATTAGAAAAGGCGCACAATGGATGGAAGGATGAGTATGAAGTTTCATCCAAACAGGTATGATATATCATTGAAACAATATCATCCTGATTCCCAAGCTATTCAGATAAACCATGTATTGGAAGTTGGAACTTTTTGTGTACTTTACTACCATTTATGTTTTTATGACTAACTATATGGTAATCTGCAGTGCATGCATGGTCCAAATTGTAAGCTTGGGAGCTATTGCACTGTTGGCAGAAGAAAGCAGGAAGTTAATGTACTTGGTGGCCTTATTCTCCCAGTTTGGGGAACCATTGAGAAAGCCCTATCTAAACAGGTACTTTTCTGTACTTATATATAACGATTGCTGAGTCGAGTGCATGTTTTTCTATTGATCTGTTTACTTTATTCAACTTGATTTATATTAAATACAGGCCCGCCTAAGCCATAGAAGACTACGTATTGTGCGCATTGAGACTACAATGATAATCAGAGAATTGTTGGACTTCTTGTACCAAACGCAGTGGTAGAATCTGTGCTTGAAGGTTTCTCTCTCTCTCTCTCTCTCTCTCTCGCACACCACACTCACTCACACACACACACACACACACACACACACTCTCTCTCTCTCTCACACACACACACACACACAAACACGTACTAGTTTTGTTTGATAGTTTAGAAAATTTGATCAATCCCTGAACTTTCTTTATGACAGATCTATCGTGGGTTCAGGAAATCGATGACTAAGAATTTGCTTGGTAGGCCTTGAAATTTATGATGGGTAGTAATTACTATAATATGTTTTTTTTTTTTGTTATCTTCCATCAAAGATACCTAAAAGGGGAAGATCCCAGAGAGCAGCAGCCAACTGAGTATTGCCGGTCAGTCTTTTGCAGTTGATAAACTGATGTTAGATCTTTCTGCCTCATTCTTTTGTACTCGGTCACACATTTTTTTGTAATTATGTTCACCGAGGTGGGGGGAACTGCTACTTATAGGAGTGAATGTAAAAAATTGACTGCCAACTTCTAGGAATGTTTGATGATATTTGCACACCAAAATCATATAACATTTTTGTTTTGAAAAGCCTAGTGATTGCCCCAAAAATTCTAAACAAAGACCCGCGCTTGTGGAAGTATGGGTATTCTGCTCTGTTTATGTTAGTCTTCTCATGTTTGGATAGACTTCACTTGTTGTGTTAGAGACATGGATATGCATTAAAACTGGCAAAATGAGTGATCGTGTCGGGTAATTGGTCATATGGCTTCTGAACAAAATGAGTTCTAGTCAAAGCGGTATAATATAGGAGGCATCAATTCCATAATGGGTTTTGACTAGAATGATTTGGGATTTTGGGTAGACTCGAATTAACTTGCTGTATCCATGACTCAAATTAACTTGCTGTATAATCAGTACGTGCCCATAACTCAAATTAACTCATTTCTTATGATTGCTGTCGAGCTTATTCTATTTATGATTTATGTAAACAGTAGGATATTTGCAAAAAATTACAAATGATTTTTAGTGTTGGGTTTAAAAGGAAATATGTTTTCGTTTAGAAATACCAAAAGATCAACATAACAGTAAAACTGTGTTGGTCAGAATCAATTGTTACACATAATAACATGTGAGAAATTGCGACCTGAATCATGTCACAACTTTAGGAATACATAAATTGACAATCAATTCAAAACATTTATATTGTTTAACCCCGCAACATTGAAGAAAGAACGCCAAATCTAAATATATTATGATGTCACTTCTTCAAGCGTAATGTTTAGGTGTGGATGGTCACCTCAATGGTGTTGACCATGCCAAGCAAGGGGACTGTTTGCCATATCCTATAATAACGATAAAATAATAACAATAATTATATTTCCTTGACAAGATTCATACAATGTATCTCGTTATATTTTTCCAGCCATCTTTAATAATTTGTCAAACAATCGCTAGTATTGTTATATCCCAATTGATGAATTGCGCATGTACACTTTTATAAACTCGTGAAACCAAGTTTACCTATTGTGTTTTCTCTTTGTTGAAACTTTCAATTTCATGTTATATCTCCTCAACCACTTGTAGAAATAGTTCTCACCTCATACATAAATGACGTGTAAGCATTTTAGTTTCGTGGTTGGATTATCACCGAAATAATCTTCTGCAAGGCATTTGTTAGCTTGAAAGTTGAAAACAAGCCACTCTATTGGCCACTCCGACCCTTCTTAGTGTATATGTTTTCGAACCCAAGTTAAACCTCCGTTCATTTTCTATTCTTTCAAAAAAATATGAATTTCTTTACACCTATAGGATTTGAGATCAAGAACTTCAAAACTACTAGGTGATCCAAAAGGCTTAGCCTCTATCATTTGGCAATCAATCTTAGGGACTGTTTGATTACGTTGACTGAGTTTGATCTGACTGAATCAGAAGCTGACTCAGTTAGAAGTTCTGACTAGGTAAATATCTGATTGAAACTTGGGTGTTTGATTCAGTATCTGACTAAAACCAAATCGATTCAGTATTTAAGTAAACCCACCGGAGTCACACCACCGGTCGGAACCACCACACCACCGGTCGGAACCACCACACCACCACCACAACCACCACTATCACCGTACACATTCCGACCACCACCGCAATCCACCGTACACAAAGGCAGTGCCGAAGGCGGCTACGGGTCGCAAGGGGGTGGCGGGCTGCGGTCACGAGGGGGTGGCGGGTCAGCCGGTCAGCAACTTTTTTTTTCAAGGTTTGGATCAGCAATGGAGACCCAGTCAGCCGGAACGAAGCCAAAATCAAACGGATTGACCCGCTGACCGAGTCAGCCGGTCAGCCGGATCAACCCGGTCAGACAAAAAACGACCCCTTACTAAATCCGCATCCTTTTGACATATTTATTTCTCTATTTGTGTAGTCAGCCACGGTGGTGGTTAGTAGTGATAGAAGTGATTATTATATTATACTCTAGAAAAACTTTTAGCTACATGACAGTTTAAGTATTTTATATTTTAACCACGAAGATTTGTTTACTCTATATTCTAGCTCATCTTTATTACTTTAGCAAATTTACAATGCATGTTGACATGTTTTACAACTTAACTATGCATGTAGTTCGTTTATATTTTTATTATGATTATGTGGTTCTTGATTTCCACCGCCAAATACTCAACTTCTGCTTTCCATGCAAACTACACTTTCTTTATGATATTTTTTCAGTTCTTTTACATTTTTGTTTAGGCTCATTTTATTATATTAAGATGGATGAATTTACCATGTTGTAACCACATATATAACGAGAATCTTATCTTCCATACATTATAAATTACAGATTAGCTCACATCTATTAAAATTGATTCACATTTAACTCATATAACTGATTAATTATTTTAATTTTTGAATTAGTTAATATTTGTAATTAATAATAATGTTTAATATAAAATTTGAATATATCATAGCTGCCTCAGTGTTGTTTCAGATATTTATATATAAGATTTCGAGGAAATTTTGTTTCACAATTAACGTGCTGCAATACGTGTAGTCATATGATATGACGAGTTCATAAAAATGAAGAACTTATTCATAGCAAAACATTATTAATCTTAGAATATTAAACATACAATGATATAAACTATAAAGTTAATCGTATGAAAATAAAAACAAAAATAATAAGAATATAGTAAAAGCAATTTGATGAGAAGTTTTAGATAGACGTGCTTCTTAATTCATAGTTATAGTAGAACTATTCATTTTTCTAAATAAGGTCTGTATCTAATTTCTCTTTAATTTGTAGACTTAAATCTCATTGATATACATTTATGTCGTAATGTCGTAAGTGCATCCTTTACATGAGATGCCACGTAACATTTTCACAAACCATTTCATCTTAGTTTTCTTGTTTATATAATTTATTTTATTTTTAAAAAATCAAATAACTTATTCTAAAAATATTCTCATTTTCTCTCAATATTATAAACCCAAGTTCTCTTTTAATCATTAATTTTTAAAAGACATTTTTCATTAAAAGAAGTATTTTAATTAAAAAATATACTTTTTTCAAAATCAAAATTGTCTAAAACTATGAATCTTTTCTAAAACAATGAAACTTTTTCAAATTATGACATATTTTAAAATCATTCTTTTAAGGAAGGAAGAGTTTAATATAAAAATAATTTTAAGAAAACAAACCTGGAGTTTAATTTTAAACAATGAGATATTAATAAACAAAGCAAAATTTTTTCAAAGCAATATTTATGCTAGAAATGTTTTATAAGCTAATTAAACTACTTTTATATTTAATGTTTTATGATTATTAACTCTTCGTTAATAAATATTTAGTACTTCTATTATTTAACCCGTGTAATATATACATGGAGTTATAACCTAGTATGTAATATACCATATTAGTTTTAGTAACCTCAAAATACACGGTTTGAGTAAATAAAAAAAATTATTAATCATAAGAAGATATTTTAAGATAAGATATGATTGAAATTACGTGTGATTAAGTAATAAAGAATAAAACAATGAAATCAACTTTTTAAAATTTTCTTTTTATAAAAAAAGTTAAACATTTTGTTTCAAAATAAAATGTTTTAAAAAAATTTCTTATTACACAACTTTAATTATTATTGGTTTATAAGAAAATTACCTTTTGAAAACACCAATTTTAAAATAGTTTATATTTTCAAAAAAGTTTGATGTTTTGAAAAAAATCTTATATATAAAGTTATTTCCTTAGAAATAACATTAATAAAAATATCTCTTTTTTGATTTAGTAAAAAACTATTTTTAATCTAAAAGAATAAAATAATAATTATAGGAATAAATGTATTGTATTAATATGAGAGGGAAATCAAAAAATTTTGATGATGAAAAATATAATGTTAGCATATGTTCCCCTTATTTAATTTTTTACTATAGTAAAAATGTACGTGTTTACTTTAAGGGTGTTATTCGGGTTTTTTAATCGGGTTTCGGTTTGTTCGGATCGGGTTCCTCGGATTTTTAGGTGTAGAAAATCAACCCGAAGACCAAACCATATAAGCAACATTTAATCGTTTTCGAGTTTCGATATTTGGGTTTATTCGGGTCGGGTTAATCGGTAATCGGGTTAGACTAAGCCATTAAGTTTTAAATTATCCGCTATCTCAAATGTTTGTGTAAACAATATATATATGATCAAAATACATGTATGAGATTTAACATGTGTTATCAATATAGAATTTTGTTTATTATTTTGATTGGAAAGTTTTTACATATTTACAATCACTTTATTATACATATTTAAATATTAAATGATATTATATATTAATTATCCTTAGAGTTTATATAATAAATTGGAACCACAACAATATTATATAAAGTTTAGAAAATCATGTTTTCAAATCTTGTAAATTATAGCATAATACACACATATATATAAATCGTGGAATTTTTAAAAAATGAATATTGGGGTTAATTGGGTTGACCTGAATCTTACAAACTCAACCCAAAGATCAAACCATTTATAAAAGTCGGGTTCGGATTAGTGTAATAATCAGGTTGGGTTCTTCGGTTAGTCCTTAATTGAGTTCGAGTTGATTTTGTTCGGGTTTGATATTCGGGTTCGGGTAAAAAACACAGCCACTAGTTTACTCTCATGCATCAACTTTCCCTCATTCTAAGTTCTGGCCGTCCTTCAAAGCCTCTAGATCCGAAGTGAGGGAGGTTCCAATTTTTTTTTTGATTTCAGCCATTGAGCAATTAGAAGCTGATACTGTGGGAGTATAACTATAATTGTTAAAAATGCTCTGCCCTCTCTCAAAACTCGCATAAAAATAGTTCGTTCGAAAGAGCATCGTTTCATTTGCTCTTATAAATTTAATTAAGATTAAAATTTATATAAATGATAAAATAAATTTATGACATACTATTTAAATAAACTATTGACGTGCTTAGTTTTGATACTTTCTAATAAAAAATCTAATTTAAATAGATAAAGATGATCATATTCAATGAAATAACAAACTAGTGTAATTGTTTCGACTATTTAAAATAAATAATTATATAATCATCATTTAAAAGAAAATAACAATCTAGTGTAATTGTTTCAACTATATAAGATAAATAAACATATAATATTATTTTTTATTTTTTATTTATATGAATATTTGCAAAAAAATAATAACAATATTATTATTTTTAAAAATAAACAATTTGGGTTTGCAAGCCGTTTGGCTCGCTAATAATTGAGCCAAGCCTAATCTCACCCTGGCTCAGCTTGTTTACAGGCTCCATTCAAACTAATAAAACGAGTAGATATACCAAAAATACTGCATGCATACATGAAAACAACAGCAAGTTCTTTACATTCATTTATATGCCTTTCAATAGGCAACACCAGCTAAATTCAGCAATTAATAAATACACCCACATAAGTTATTACTTATTAACTGCATTTTATGTAAGTTTATAAATTTTACCTAGAATATAATCTAACACACAAGCAAATTTATATATGTATGTATTGGTATATATATGAGCTAGCTAGCCAAATGAAGAGCTTCTTCCTTGTGGAGACATATTAGAATTACTGTTAGTAGAGATTGTGGCCCTCATGTTATCCATTGAACTATTTGATGACAAATGTGGTCTTCTTGGAGATGTTCTTTCTAACTTCTTGTTATGATCCACCGGCCCTAAACCGAGGTGATGATGATGAATGTGATCAACATTGTGACTACTTGCTAGCGTTAGTGGCGTTGTTTCGAATATATGGTTGGGGACAGTTGGATCAAGATCACATCCACCTCCTTCAGAACTGTTGGTAGATAGTACCGCGATATGGTGATGCTCTTGTTGTTGGTTTTGATCATCTTGGAGGTGGAGTTCATCATCTGACCACATTAAGGGGCTCTTTCGGGCCGCACCACTACCTGTGCTATATCATATCACATTCATCATGAGTTAAAACTTTATCAAAATGTAACAAGCATATAAACAGTTTTCATAAGCAATTCCAAACAAAAATCATGAATTTTTAGGATTTGTAGGTGATCTAGCGAAAATATAATAGCTTGTTTTGGTTTCCAGAGATTTAGCTACCCTAGTAGCGAACTACAAAAGAATCTGAGAATGAATGTTTGAAATCATCAGGTGGCAAGTGAAATCGCTTGCCACCTAAACATATGATGTCAGATTTTTCTAGAGTTCGCTACCAGGCTAGCGAACTCACTAAAACCAAAAGACTTTCATAAATCTTTAAGAAACTATTATATATGTATTCTCTCTAGACCACCTAGAAATCCATAACCAGTGATGAAAAAGATCACCACCTGCTGCTGCAACGGCTGGGGGCGATGGTGACTGAGAAGTGCCATAAAGGTTAAGGTCTTGAAAGGATGGGAAGTTATTAAGAGACCCAAAGTCCTTAATAGTCGGTTGCACCGGATCACCAGGGAAGAGCATGACGCTTCCTCGATGGCCCGATGGTGCTTGTTCAAGATGGCTAGTGCTGCTGGTGCTTGAACTTATGTTCATATTCATGTTCATCCCAATCCCTGCAGCAGTGTTACCAACCATTTTATTGCCATTATTATTGTAACCTGCAGCTGCAGCCATGCTTTGGTCTCCAGCTAGGGTTTGACATGCTTTCTCAAGTATTGTCTGCATGTACTTTCCTTGTGCCTCTATCCTTAACTGCAGATGCCGTTGTACCTGAAAGTACAACAGCATCAGTAATTAGTGTTCTGTAATGAACCTCGTAGTATATATTTATATATTATATTAGCTGGTAAAGTACCTCTAATTGTTCATGAAGTCTTCTTTGAACCTCAATCTGCATCCTGATTACAAGAGTAATATGACATCAATTATACTGCTAAAAGAATATAGATCAAGTTGTAACCTATACACATATAGCGCGATTACTTACTCGTTCATACTCCGGCCCATCATTCCAGAAGAGGATGCACCACTGTTTCTTTGAAGTTCTAGTGCTGATGCTGCGATAAATACTCCGAATATAAGGCAATTTGAACATGTATCACAAAAGTATCAGCGGTTGATTTGTTTTTATTATGATTCAAACACAGATATGATTGCGTAAACTCACCTCTTTCGCTGTCTTTCATCGAGTGATCATTATATTCTTTGTGAGGTTGCTTTCCCAACCTGAATTTCTATTCAAAACAAGATTGAAATCAAGAAAAAGATAGTACGTAGAAACCCTTAAATTATCTATGCATATATGATACAAAAGGTGAAAACTTGATGCAGAAATCTTGAGATACATACCTGAAGATGACTCTTGAGATGGTATAGTGTGAGCCCCTTTACACCCATGACTCTCATGATAGTCTTTGGTGTTGCCTCTACAATTTACAAACACAAACACACATATTCAAGATCAACATCAATAACAATCATGAAGACAATATATATGTATATATGATACAAAAGTAATAAAAAAACGGTTGCTAGCTTACTGTCAGGTCCTCCAAGCTGCGCGACAGCATCGACAAAGCGCTCATGGAGCTCAACAGTCCACCTGAGCCGCGGTTTGGGGTCTGTGGTAAGCACCAGACCCGAGTCACCTTGTATGGTGCCACCACCAGTGGTGCTATGGCTATTACCACCAACTCCACACATGTTGGATCTTTCATGATGATGGTGGTGATTATGATGAAGTGAATTCATAGCAGTTGTGGAACCTGCAGCTGCTTTCTTTGAATGGAACATTCTTTTCTTTGTTTCTTTGTTAATGTGTGTGTGTGAGTGTGTGTGGTTGTGTGTGGGAGATTCAAGAAGAACAAATGCGATATGCAAATAGGGGAAGAGGAATACGGTTCGTCTTTTAAAGATGGGAAACCCTTTTTGGGGGTTAAATTATTATTAGATTGTATGAAATTAGCCTCAAGAAGAAGCTAACTTTGTTACTATTTTACATTAGTTTAAATTGTAGAACGAATAACTACCACTGTTTACATTGTTTTAACATAAAAAAAGGGGAAATAAAGAATAAGAATAAAAAGGAGAGAATCTTTGTTTGTATGTGTACATACATACACCACATAGGATCCGGATTAAACTAACTTCTTTTCAAAATAGAGTTTGGTTTTACTAGAATAAAAGCTAATGTGATACGGCGTATTTACGTACCTTGTTAACAACTATACATCCATAGGTGATGAAAGCGGTAACATTTGGTTGTGGTGACGCACGTATGCTACAACGTAAAATCGACGTGGTTAAGTGCTTAACGAGAAGCATATGAAATTGAGTGAACCAGTTATATGAAATTGAATCGTAGGATAAAAAAACAAATCGAAAGTAATAAAAAATTTTCGTGGTTGTAAAAATGATCGTTACGAAACACAAATTCGAGTTTAAAAATTGTATAAGTAGAGATAATTAAAAGCAATTATTTAGTTAAATCATTGAAAATAGTTATAAAAATTAAATAATCCAATAAATGATTTTTATTGATTTTGGTTGGTTTCTTGCGAGTTCCTACAATTCTTATAATATTTTACAAAGTTTTATTTGACTCGTCCCCTAAATACATATACATGCATGTACATATATGAAAGATTAGATATTAGATGAGAACCATTTTTTTAGAAACCTAAGAAGTTTTTTAACACATGTTTACATACATGTAAATAAAGTAACTATTTACACATGTTTAAACTTATGTAAAAAAGAAATCTCATAGTTTTAGAAAATTAAAGGTTACCATTTTTATTAAATCTGTAAGAAATATTTTACACATTGGTATAAAAGAATTCTAATAGTTCTTACAAAAAATAACAGAACATTTGAGTTAATTCTATCCAACACACATAAAATATTTCAAAAACTTCAAGAGCTCACAAGAACCGATAAAAATTATTATTTTATCTAGATACCTATCATCGTTATTAAAATACAATATCGTTAAATGAATTTATATATATTTATTTACATGCTTAAACTTACATATTTGTAAAATTTGAATATGAATACATATAAAATAACACTTAACTTATTGAATATTGTTATATTTTAATAATAATGTTAGTATTGTAGTTAAAATAAGGATTTCAACTATTTTTCATGAGTTTTTGGAATTCTCGTAAGAAATTAAAGAGATTAAGTTCTCTGGAATGAAATTGTGAGGCGGAGAGTGGTTTCAAATACGTATTCCCTTAAAAAAATTGAAACACTACCTAAATGTGAAAATCATGTTAAACACATGAATACGAACACAACAAGAATATTTATGGTTTAACACTAAAACAACTCGTTTGACCTTTCTTATTGTATTTATAGTTATTTTACATAATGATTTTTCAAAGTTAAAACTTCACAAACAATAATACACATGCCTATGAAACAAGTGCTTTTAAATTATAAATGCGTATTTTGGTATAAAAGACGAACTAGGTTAACCTATGTTATTGAGTACATTTATTTTAAAAGAATCTAGAAGTACATTGGTTAAATAGGTTAATTGATGAATTCACTAGATCCAAACACAACCCGTTTAACTAACTATTTTTATAAGTTCAGCACAACTAAAATTGATTTGAACCCACTTTTAGAAAATTAAAACGGTGAATATTTGTTGAATTTAGGCCATTCATATTAGAAATTCACACTCGTATAATAAAACGTAGATTCCTTCGTTTATTATTCCTATTCTATATTAAAGGGTTGTACGAAATTTATGTTTATCCAGATTAAAAAACTAATATGCATATTCAAATATAGTTTATGCGTCTTCATATATTCTTGTAATACGGTGTAAACAACGTCTGAGAATTTGAATGTCTTAGGTTTTGTAACCTCAAATTAGCACCCTTCATCTCTTATGGAGTAGGGCAGATAAGCCAAACTACACAACTCATGCCATTTTCTTTATTCTGTTATGTTATTTTTAATTAGCTATATATGGTTGAGTTGATTTCTTGTTCACATGAAATTAACTGATATTCTCAAATTTGCTAAAGTTCACCTACAGATCATTGTAGATGTTGGTGAGGATTTGAAGCGCTATTTTTCTTGAATTTTGGAAACTTAACACGCACCGAATCCTAGGCGATTCAACACAGACACATGCAAAGAGAAAAGATGAAAAGCAGATGAGGATTGAAGAAGAAGAAGGAGAATTTGTAGATAGAAATAGTGGAAACTAAGTTTGTTGTATATGGAAAAGAAAGCAGTAAAGAACAAGATATTATGGAAGTTAGTAACTTTAAGGATATGTGGCTCTTAACTTTGAGGACTGAAAACATGATGATAATTGAATGCATATTTAAAGTGATATGTGGTGTGAGGGGACCTGATTAAAGTTTTATTTTTATTTTTATTTTGTTAAGGGTACGTTGGAGAGATCGAGGTAGTCTTCAATTCAATCCATTTATACTTTCTTCTTTTAAATTCTTTCTATTTATATACTTTTGTAGAATACAAGATTGTCCACCTGACATCCATGCATGCAGATGCTAGCTACCTATATAGTTAGCTTTCCCATATATAATACTTCTGTATTGATTTAATTTGATTGTTATTAAACTGTACTTCTTGATATATTGTTTGTCCACTCGACTGAAATAAACAGATCTAAAGAAGAATGATAAAGTAGGTATATATGTAGTTTTTCTGATAGGTTTTCTTTAAGTTGATAATTTGAAAAAAAATAATGGTTTTCTTTGTGTCTTTTTAATATTATTTTGGTTTCAGGATCTTCTACCATTTGAAATAGCGAAGGCTGAGTTACATGATAAAGGGTTGTGGCAGGTTGGTGTGCTGACTTGGTACTAGATCTGTTTGTCACGTGAGCCACACCGATCTGCTATGTCAAATAACGGAACACTTCAAAGGAAAAAAATGGTTTTAAAAAGACACTAAAAACCAAAATGGTTTTTAAAAGACACTAAAAACCAAAATGGTTTTTAAAAGACACTAAAAACCGGCTATCAAATTTTACAAATCCACACAATTTATGAAAAAATTACTTTGGTAATATGCTTTGAAAGAGTTGTGAATATGTGTACATATATAGATCACTCACATTAGATTGAATCAATCGTCTAAATAAGGACTGTAAACAAACTAAACTGAATCGAACTCAATTTTATTCATGTTTGTTCGTTTAAAATTGAATTTGTTCACTAACACAAAACAAAATGAGGATTCTTGTTCTTGTTTGTTTATTAAGGAATTGAATTTTTTCACGAACACATAACCAAACAAAAATTCTTATTCATGTCCGTTCATTAAAGAATTAAACTTATTCATTAATGGTTCAAGCACAAATAACTGAACAATTCATGAAAGCAAATGGACGTATACTATTTCAAATATTTTAATATTCTTAATTACAAACTTAAATATAATTACCTTAGATAAATATAAAGTTAAACACTTGACATAATAATCATATACATAACCATGAGGGAACATGAACAAACGTAAATAAACTAACATAAGCAAATATATTATCGAACTTTCACGAATGAACTAAATGAACGAGACATGTGTTCATGTTCGTTCATTTATTAAATGATTTAGTGAACATAAATGAAATTTCTGCCGAATAGTTCATGAACAATACGGTTAGTTTACAGCCTTACATGCACATGATTTTGTTTAATGGGCATTTAGCATATTCAAATCGCTTATGTAACGTATATAAATCATCCTGGAAATTGCATTTCATTTTGTCATGAATACGTATACACATATAATTCCCATGCAATCTCAAAGGAAAACACACGCACAGCATGCAACCAGAAGAAGATAGATAAAATATTCTATATGTATATATATGTATATATGTGGTATATATTGTATAGTAGGTAGCTAGGTAAAGGTACGCAGCCTAACAAGTTAAGTGAGGTTAAAAAATCGAAAGCATCTAAATTGTAAAAGAAAGATGGAATGGATGCCTCAAACCCCATCGGAATAAATGCTTTCTTCTTTCACAATCAAAAGAAGATTCGCATTCTTCTTCTTCCTCCTTTATTTTTCTTATTGCTATCATTTTTTAACTTTATTTTTGTAGATTTAAACATGTTATCCTATTTCATGAACAAATGTGATTAATTATTATGTTAGCACTTATTTCAATATTTCATGAACAAACAAGCTAGATGGAAAATTAAACTAGACAAGCTAGTTCGAGATGAAATTCTATCATAAGGGGTGAAAACCATAGTTTAATTTGCCGGTATATATGTTCATAATTATACTTCGCTTTTGCTTCTTGAGAAAAATAAAGGAGGAAGGGGCATCACCCCCAAAAACTAACGATAAAATGCTCTCGGTGCGGATCATGACGGAACCATGTAGCGATTCACCCGAGCACATGTGGACCAAGCCGCAGCTCACCCTAAGAAAGGGGACCGCGATTGAAGATAGTTTGGCCCCAAGCTGCGGCTCGACCTCAGATTGGCTGCCGCGGTTGAAGATAGTTTTGCCCCAAAGCCGCGGCTAGGGGAAATAAGCCTGAACGCCACGGCCAGTCAAGTCAGCACCAAAACAAATGAGCAATCTCGGAAAGCCCCCATGCTCAACACTTGTAAAAACCTTTCCAGAAACAATAACCGAGAAAACCACTCATTGGTTACAAAAGAATAAAAAGGAAATACAAAGATGACAAATCGAGCAAAGCCAAAACATTGGCAGAAGGTCAGAGTAGCCCCCAAATCTTCAAGTCAACTACAAAGACAAATTACATTAATGCTAGTCAGAAACCCTTTGCATCAGGAGGGTATAAAACCTCTGACTCGGGAATTTCAGTCCCACATCGTTGACCACAGGCTTCCAGAAATAGAACCATGTGATTTCTTGTTCCCATACATCAACACTATAAATACTCTTTCATTCCACAGGTAGAACACATTCACATTCTCAGAACATTCTTACCACAAACTATTTACTTATTCTTCCTTTCAGAGTTCTCTCAACACAAGTACTTATTCTCATGTCGGAGTGTGGTCTCGGGGAGAAAACCTTTTCTGCCCGAGGCGAGGCTCACGGTGTTGTTCTTGTCTCGCAGATACTCCGTTCAGCCGAAGTATTGCTCAGCCGAAGCCCAGCTCAGTTAAAGCCAAAGTCCAGCCGCATCCTGCTCCCCAGCAGCCAAAGCCAAGTTCCTGCCTGATCCTTAGTGGCAGCTCCATTCTCGCACTTAACAGATTCCTGTCAAGACACGTTGAACGCTCTTTGCCTTTCATGCATACGTTGAGAAATTGTTTGAATAAGAGAGATTTCAGGTGGAGGGATGAGGCAGAGAGAGCTTTTCAACAGATAAAATTATATTTGAGCAACCTGCCGACACTAGTGGCTCCTCTTCCAGAAGAATGGCTCGTGATGTACTTTTCAGCCGGAGCAGAGGCCGTTAGCGCAGTTTTGATGACGGATCGGAGTGGGAAGCAAACACCAATCTACTTCGTTAGTAGGGCTCTCAAGGACCCGGAAACCAGGTATTCACCAATGGAAAAGCTTACTCTTTCTTTGGTATATGCGTCCAGGAGGCTACGAAGGTATTTCCAAGCCCATGTAATCGAAGTTCGCACGAGCCACCTCATACTACAAGTGTTGAGAAGACCGGAAATTTCTGGGAGATTGGCGAAATTGAATACAAGCCAAGGGTGGCGGTAAGAGGTCAAGTGGTGACTGATTTCTTAGCAGAGATACCACAAGATAAAAGTTGTGCCGAGAGCAACGTAAACAACGAGCGTAAAAGTGACGAAGAGTGGCGTTTACACACCGACGGATCCGCAAACGATGAAGGGTCAGGAGCTAGTCTGATATTAGCAGGGCCCAACAACGAAGAGTTAACCTACGCCCTACGGTTACCTTTCAAAAGTTCTAACAATGAGGCGGAGTATGAAGCGTTCTTGGCAGGATTGAGGTTGGCCAAGCAGTTGGGGATTCGGCGACTACATGCTCATGTAGACTCGCTGCTGGTGGCAAATCAGATTAATGGGTCTTATGATGCAAATGAAAAAACAATGAAGCAATACCTGAGGAAACCAAAGGATTTGATCAGCGGTTTTGAGAAGTGAATGTCTCACACATCCTAAGAAGCAAAAACAAGAAAGCAGACACTCTTAGCAAACTCGCTTCAGTGACTTTCAGCCACCTAGCCAAGGAAGTCAGAGTTGAAGTACTGCAATCACCGTCGATCGACGAGAAGGAGGTAACTTCAGTGGATGATGCAACATATGAATGTTGGATGAGTCCAATTATCAAATTCCTAGCAAATGGAGACCTACCTGAAGAGAAGGGAGATGCAAGGGTGGTTCAAGCAAAGTCACTACAATACGAGCTGCGGCAGGGGGTCTATACCGCAAATCCTACATGGGACCGTTGCTACGATGTCTTACGCCAGACGAAGCAAACTATGTCATCAGGGAAATACACGAAGGCATTTGTGGCATCCATGCGGGTCCAAGGATGGTGGTAGCAAAAGCAATAGGGGCAGGGTACTATTGGCCCGGGAAACATAGGAGTGCAACCGAAGAAATCCAAAGGTGTGAAAGTTGTCAAAGGCATGCACCAATGTGCCACAGGCCCAAGAACGATCTAATTCCAATCAATGCCGCGTGGCGTTTTCAGAAATGGGGCATGGATATTGTGGGTCCGTTCCCAGTGACGGCCGGAGGAGTCAAGTTTCTCTTAGTGGCAGTGGATTACTTCACCAAATGGGTGGAAGCTAAGGTCCTAAAGTCGATCACAGGGCAAAAAATGAAGAAGTTTACATGGGAAAACATCATATGCCGCTTCGGGCTACCGTTGTTTATCGTAACAGATAACGAGAAGCAGTTTGCTGAGAATCCATTCAAATCATGGTGTAGAGACCTGCAAATCCAGCAAATTTTCACTTCCGTAGCTCATCCACAAGGTAACGGTCAAGTTGAGAGAGTCAATCGCAGTATTGTCGAAGGAATAAAAACAAGATTGGGCATTGAGGGGAAGAACTGGGTGGAGGAACTACCCAATGTCTTGTGGGCCCATCGAACCATGCCCAAGACCAGTCATGGTGAAACCCCATTTAGTTTAACTTACGGATCGAAAGCCATGATACCCGTTGAGATAGGTATGCCAACAACCCGGGTTAC
The DNA here is from genome assembly GCA_025506515.1 of Flaveria trinervia. NCBI lineage: Eukaryota > Viridiplantae > Streptophyta > Magnoliopsida > Asterales > Asteraceae > Flaveria > Flaveria trinervia. Next base: position 8,143,221 of record CM046448.1, read on the forward strand.
AGAAGCTCTTGGAGAGGAGAACGAAACCAATCTACGACTTAATTTGGATTTGCTTGAGGAAAGACGGATGGTAGCGGCAATTTGAGAAGCAAAGCATAAGAGGGAAGTTGAAGGGTATTACAACTCTCGCGTGAAACATCAAACGTTCAGGGAAGGCGATTACGTTTTAAGAAGCAATGAGGCGAGTAGAGTTCAAGATCAGGGTAAGTTGGGTCCACGTTGGGAAGGACCTTATTAAGTCATCGAAGTGGGAAACAACGGAGCTTATAAACTCAGCCAGCTGGACGGGGCAGTCATCCCGAGAACCTGGAATGGAGCTCAGCTCCGACGATGCTACATGTAGTAGGTAGTAAAATTTCAACAATGTAACTCATTTTTTCAGTAAGAAGGTGCATGCAAGCACCAGCAGTTACACCAGATTAATGAATCTTTTTATATAACCAGTATTGTAACAAGTCGTGAAACCACAATGACGTGTGAGTAAAGAAAGCGAAACGATATACCAACGCAGTTATTCAAGCAACGATTGTGAACGGTACAATATGTAATTAAACAATTTAATGTTTGCTAAGCTAAGTTAAACGAAACCACAAGCAACCATGACAAGAACAAACAAATAAGCAAGTACGAGCTATTCTCGAGGTTTAAGTAAACAATTTAATGTTTGCCAAACTCGTTGTTCGTAACTGGATCTCAAAGAAAACCAAGCATGTAACTCCAAACATATGATTACACTTTGGCAGACAACTAGAGCCACTCAATGTACATTCCCATTCGGCTAAAAACCAAAGCCAGAAAAACAACAATAACCAGAAAATGCATGGGTGCATAGGACCACGGCCAAAGTTAAAGTCGCGGCCTAAGTCTCCTTCACGGCCGAGCTTACAAGTTGTAGCTAAAAATGCAACCATAATAATATTGTGAGCGTGTGGCAAGTCGCGAAACCATGGGCAATCGCTCCAAGTTGAACCACGGGCCGAAGAAGCAACTCACGGCCATGATTGCTTCCAAAGAACGAGCCACATTGAAATTCATATACGAAGGCTAAATCATGCCTAAAATTACGAATTGCAATAACGAGGTTTGACCATAGTCAAGTCGCAGCCAAGAGCTACAACCAAAGGGAAGCCGCGACAGAGCAACAAGCAAGCAGCAACCAAATAGGCCAGCCGCGACCGAGAGGCACTTGCAGCCGAAAGTTGCGGCCAACAGCTTCGAGAAGAATCGTGGCCGTAAGGCATCCGTGGTCAAAAGCTGCGACCAACATGAGCCGCGGCCGAGGAACAACTCGTGACCAAGAGCCGCGATTAATAGCTACAAGGAAAGCCGTTGTCGGAACGATAACCGCGACACAAACTACAGACAACATTGCTATCCTAAAGGAAGTCAAAAGCATGTAACAAACTAAGTTGCAACCAAGATAGGCGAGCAAACCCAATATAACCAACCATAGTTTACAAAATACATATAGAGCGCCAAAAGTCTAAATGTCATTACAAAAGGAAACAATACAAAGTCAGAGTACAAGTTTGATGACATCACAAAATTAACACCCAAAGATAAGCTAGCTACACATGAGCAGGGTCTTCAGTTGAAGTAGTCAGGAATGACTTAATCTCCTCAATGGTCGAATCACGTATTGCAGCAATAGTCTCGGTCATAGGAAAAGTAGCCTAATCAAATGAGTCGGATTCGACTCGTAGCTTCTTCAATGCATTTTTATCGAAATTCTTTGCCGCTTCAGGTTTCTTGCCCTCTGCAGCGAGGCGAGCCCCATCCAACAACCCGGAATTATAACCCACTTTGTCTGACAAGCTGTTAATCCTGGCCAAAGCATCAAGGAACTCATCACTATCATGAATCTTGTTAAAAGCCAAACCAACACCTTCCGAAATAATCCACTTCTTCTCGGATGTGAGATGCGACACTTTTTCCTCAAGGTTAGCAATGCGGCCTTCGGAAGCATTCTTATTATCTTTCAAATCCAAAGAAAGTTTCTTCACTGCAGTAAGTTGAATGCAAAGCTCTTCCTGAGCACCACTAAGATCCAAAGTAATTTTTTCCTTGGCAAGATCAGACACATCACAACGGGACTTGAGGGACGCATTTTCAGCCTCCAATTTGGACACCTGTTTCTTGAGGTCACGGATCTCATTGACACCATCCACCCAACGGCCATGAATCTCAGCAAAAGAAAACAAACTATTCACTATGAACAAACAACCAGCATTCGATAATGCCCTATTCTTCTAACCCTTCTCCATGGAAGAATTCCGCAAGTGTGCGAGATGCAAACATGAAGTCCCTACATGAATCTGGAGTCTCGAAAGTGGTTCCATTAGTCAAATCCCAATCAGGAACAAATTTCTCTTCCGCATTTAAATCAGCGCTTTCAGAAGAAGCATTCTTTCCTTTACTAGAACCACCAGCTGAATGACCATCAGAAGACAGAGGGGCACTAATAGAAGTGCCTGAACTCGGGTGAGGGGCTACCCTAACCGCGGCTGAGGGACCAGCCCCTCGAGTCACGGCTGACGATGGAGGAGGGGACGGCCGCGGTTTAAGGCCTGGCCTTCCCAACCCCTGTTTACATTTCATCTTTGGTCGGCTTGCGGGAGCAGTAGCTTCAGAGGGACTTTTTCGTTTGCGAGAAGGCGGCGGCATGGTTTCACCCGGTTGAACAACGTAGCTAGCGGTTGTCTCCAATATAGGAGTTGCACCTTCGGGCAAAGCTTCAACTTGCTCAGAAACATCTTCTTTAGCAGAAATCTTCATACGCTCAAATAACCCCATACCTGTAAAAATACAACATACAAACAACAATCAGACACATGAACATGTACATTAAGGCATAAAAGGGGAGGCAACTTACGTTTCCCTTGATAAGTCATGAATGGAACCATGTTAAGGTCGGTCCAGTTACGACTAACACCGGCCATCATGAGAAAATGCTCAGAATAGCTACGAAGAGGAGTTGGCTCGGTTTTCAAGAGGTCATAAGCGGACATGTCAAACGTGCCGGGCTCGGGAAAGGGGTCCTGAATGGACTTACTAGTTTCCAACCAATGCATCTCAAAAGGAATTATGTTAGCTGAAATGAAGAAAAAATGGTCTTTCAAATGTTTCAAACTAGTTATGGTTCGTGACGCCAGAGGAGGTTTGGGCGATTTCCTTTTCTCAAAGGTTAGCCAATCGCCTACCCTAGTCAATTTGTAGAATGCCCTAAAAAGGTTCGTCTCAAGTTATAGGTAAAGGGCACAACATGATATCTCAAAATGATACACTTTAATCAAACCTAAAGGGACTAGTTGCGATAAATGAATATCGTAATACCTAAGGAGCAAGCACAAAAAGCGACTGACGGGGACCCGGAAGTTACAAAAACTAAAGAAAGGAGCATATAAAGCTATCATCCCGACTGGAGCGTCCCTAACGGTGGACGAGCGAGGAGGGACGAGAGGACTAAGATCGGCGGAAATACCGTAATGAAACACAAAGTTATTTAAGAAATCTTGAGAAATAACGGACATTTGAAGACCCATATCATTCCTACAGTCCATTACAAATGCGAAAGATGAAAAGAGTTCGAAGAACTTACCGGGAAGATTTGTGCTCTTAGATGAGAGATATGAGGGGATACTTGAATAAAAGAAAATGGAAAGAAGAGAAAGAAGAAGAATGGGGGGGGGGGGAGAAAGAAGTTAATAAGAATTTATAGAGAAAAGCCCTAGGGGCTCGGTCCATAAAGAGGCGGCTGGTGGCCGCGGCTCAAGGAACAGGCCCGAAGGCCGAGGAGCTAGATGGAGGCTACTGCCCACGTAAATAGAAGACTAAGACCCGAAAGCCGAGGAGGTAGGGGGCGGCTACAAGGCCGCGGCTCAAGAGACATGCACCAAGGGAAGGACGATGTAGATGTACACAGAACTCGAGAAAGACTAAACGGTGATGTGATTGATGGATCCCCGGGACAGGGCTCAATGCAAGGTTGAAATGGTGTCAAAAAGGCGGTCACATCAAGTTTAAAAGACAACAAGAAGGTACAACCGTCAAAGAAAGAAACCAATTATTATTCCAATGGCATGCTTGACACCATGACATTGGACTGGGGGACATGAAGGGGTATCACCCCCAAAAACTAACGATAAAATGCTCTTGGTGGGGATCACGATGGAACCATGTAGAGATTCACCCGAGCACATGTGGACCAAGCTGCGGCTCACCCTAAGAAAGGGGACCGCGATTGAAGATAGTTTGGCCCCAAGTCACGGCTCGACCTCAGATTGGCTGTCGCGGTTGAAGATATGTTTGCCCCAAAGTCGCGGCTCGACCTCAGATAGGCTGCCGCGGTTAAAGATACCTTTTGCCCCAAAGCCGCGGCTCGACCTCAGATAGGCTGTCGCGGTTGAAGATAGTTTTGCCCCAAAGCCGCGGGTAGGGGAAATAAGCCTAAACGCCGCGGCCGGTCAAGTCGACACCAAAACAAATGAGCAATCTCAGAAAGCCCCCGTGCTCAATACTTGTAAAAACCTTTCCAGAAACAATAACCAAGAAAGCCACTCATTGGTTACAAAAGAATAAAAAGGAAATACAAAGACGACAAAACGGGCAAAGCCAAAACATTGGCAGAAGGTCAGAGCAGCCCCCAAATCTCCAAGTCAACTACAAAGACAAACTACATTAGTGCTAGTCAGAAACCCTTTGCATTAGGAGGGTATAAAACCTCTGACTGGGGAATTTCAGTCCCACATCGTTGACCACAGGCTTCCAGAAATAGAACCATGTGATTTCTTGTTCCCATACATCAACACTATAAATACTCTTTCATTTCACGGGTAGAACATATTCACATTCTCAAAACATTCTTACCACAAAATATTTACTTATTCTCCCTTTCAGAGTTCTCTCAACACAAGTACTTATTCTCACGCCGGAGTGTGGTCTCGGGGAGAAACCTTTTCTGCCCGAGGCGAGACTTACGGTGTTGTTCTTGTCTCGCAGATACTCCGTTCAGCTGAAGTATAGCTCAGCCGAAGCCCAGCTCAGTCAAAGGCAAAGTCCAGCCGCATCCTGCTCCCCAGCAGTTAAAGCCAAGAACCTGCCTGATCCTCGGTGGCAGCTCTATTCTCGCATTGCTTCCCGATCTTAATCCCTTGATTAGGATTCGTGTAGCAACAATGAACAAACAAGCTAGATGGAAAATTAAACTAGACAAGCTAGTTCGAGATGAAATTCTATCATAAGGGGTGAAAACCATAGTTTAATTTGCCGGTATATATGTTCATAGTTATACTTCGCTTTTGCTTCTTGAGCACCGGCCACTTCTTGATGCGAAAAGAAAATTTAAATTAATTTAATTTAATACATTTTAACGATATTGTAATTGTTGCCATAGTGTCTTTTTAACTAAAAAACTACTAATTAATTGTTATATAAAGTTAATTAGATTAGATGGTTGTTTTTTTTGCCACCCCGGCACATGTAAATGATAAGTGTAAAATAAATTTTCATCCATAAAATTTGACATTTGAATCCGATGTTTATATTGTATCATTTTCATCAAAAGGTTTCATTAAGTTTATCATTTAAATTTATTTATCTACACCTAATTAATACTATTAAATTTTTTGTTAACTTTCCTACATATGGAGTTCTTTAGTCAAAGAATTAAAAACTTAGAACTAGCAATTACGTGAGAAATTTTATGTGTTCAGTCTTTTGATTGTCATCATTACGATTTAACTTCACATGTTAGATTAAATATAACGATAACCAACTAAAAGTGACTCTTTTTAACTTTATAAAACATACATCATATAACAAATTATAAATAAATAAAAAAATTATATAAAACAAACTGTTTGAATTATAAGTTCATAACCATATAAAACACAAATTATCATAAAAGTATAAGAAGAATAAATAATATGATATTAACTGTTCTTAAATAATAATTATAAAACACCAATAATTATAATCATAGTTAAACTTTAAACTAAAGAACTCTATGATTTAACAAAATGAGCAACAATAATATAACTACTAAACCAGAATACATAAACAATCAAAACAACAAAAGACTATTGTAGAGATAAATCATAATTGCAATTATCAAAATAGACTTATTAACACATAAAACCCCTCATGTAGGTTGATTATTCATTTTGTAATTATTTAGAGTAAAATAACTCTCACGTTGGAAAGTTAACCGGAAAAGTTAGTAGTGTTAGTTAGATGTAAATAAATGGATTCAAATGGTAATTTTAATGAAACCTTTAAGTTCAAATGATAAAATTTAAACATTTAGATTCAAATAATAATTTTTATAAAAACTACATGTATAAAAGAAGAACACTAAACTTTAAAAGACAGTACATGATATTACATGTATTTTTTCGGATGACCTTTGTTGCTCATACTATACTCCAAATTTAATCTATTTCACAAGGTTCATATAACCAAGTAATAAATGAAGAGATACCGTACATCTTTACCACTAAACTATGCTAGCTAGTGGTTGTTTATATTTATATATGTCTTTGATTTATGTTTGATGTCGTTACAACATTATATAAAGTTATGATGTATATATTATTATTATTAATTATACCACAAAGATCCATTATACCATTTTTCAATGAAGTGCGTTTAGAGCATTCACAGTGGATTCCCTGTAAATGTATGAGTGTGTTTCTTATATTATAAATAATGATCGTAAATGTTTGTAAGTGAAATAGAGAAAAAATTTACAGCCCATCTGTATAATTGGGGTATTGTTGTTGAGTCCCTATGAATTTTTTAATATTTTTGAAAGTAGTTGTGAGTAAAGAAAAGAAAAAATATAATGATAAATGTATATAAAAGTTTTAATTAATTGAAAAAGATATATAAAAATAGTAATTTTTAATGTAATTATATGGATGGAGATAAGGAATCCACCGTGAATGCTCTTAGATTAGATAACAAGAATTGGATTGGGGTTTAGAGTCAATTCAATATTAGTAAATTACATATTTTATTCTTCAAATTTGCCTAAATTTCAATTTCATTGTTAAACTACATAGATAAAAAAAAGGTTCTTTATGTTTATATCTTGTTTCAGTTTAATTCCTTTAATGAAAGATCCAGCATGTGTTAATTACTAGTCTTTTCATATTCAAAATTTGAGTTTTATGAATTCTCTATCAATTCATTTTATTGTTATCTCAACAATTTATGTAGAAATAAGCTTTTTAACTTTATGTGACAGAAAATGTTTTTAAAATGGAAGGACCGAAGCGACACAAAATACGTTAAAATTGGTCTTTAAAATAGAAGGATTGAAAGCATGTACTGATGGACCTTTTATCAGCAATTAAGGAGTTCCCAGAAACAATCAATACTTGCGTTTTGTGTCTGTTGATAATTCATTGGTGATAATATTTTTTTCAAGGATTATGGTGTCTGTTATAATATATACAAATAGTGTTTAGCTACTAATTATGCACTACTTATACAGATATGTTGTCTAGTATATATTTATTTTAGGACCACAAGTAAATATTTAACAATTATTACATCCTTTAAGTATAGACGGTAACAATGACGATGGAAGCGGGTAGTGGTGAACGGTTTAGAGATGGTGTCTTGCTTTGGTACCAGTAATTATGATAACAAAATATACATATAATGAAATAACTATTAATAAGCTTTTTTAATAAAAAATAGACGCATCTCAAGGGTCCCTTGTTGATCGGGTTAGTTATTCCCATTTTGAATTAATCGGTTTGGACTATTTTTGTTTTTTAACGTTGAAAGTCTATATGAAATATGATCTGAATTGTAATCGGTCTAATTGTTTTGGGATGTTTGGGTAACGGGTATTAAACAATAAACTTAAATTAGTAGACTTTAATGAGTTTGTTTTTAAAATCTTATATGATTAATGGATTTAAATTAGTTTAGTTCTATAAAATTATAATATGTTCTTTTGTATATAATTGTATACAAACAATATGCTTAATTTGGACCATCTAAACAATTATATACAAATAACTTGTTTTATTAGAATGAGTGTTAATGGGTTATTTTAGATTTTAGATTAATCAATTCGGGTTATATGGGGTTTTTAAGGTTATAAAGTCTATCCAAGACTCGAACCGTATAATAATTGATTTAATTGGTTTTTGTGCATCAGGTAACTTGTTTTTTGGTTGGGTTCTTCGGGTACGGGTGAGATCGGGTCGGACAGGTTAATCGGATACATGTAAAATTGACGAGCCTACATGTTTATATGAGTGGGTTTGTGAAGTCTTTGAGCTTGAACCTATGAGTTGTTTTCTTGTTTACTTTGTTAAAAACCCTAGCTAGTTTTTATATGTATCCATGTTATGTATTGTAATTTTATACTGAACTAGGAAAAAGAAACCCTAGTTGTAGCACATTGTGGATATATGATTCACATTGAATCTGAATCAAGTAATACTCTTGAGTTCTTGCTTATTGTTTTCTTATATGTGTTCCGCTACGTAGATACCTAACAAATATTAATAATCAACTGAGCTTCTTACATAGACAACAAATTATTATTATTATTATTATTATTATTATTATTATTTTATTATTATTATTAAAGAGTTGTAATAGAAAATAAAAAGCTAGATTATTTCAAAATAATCTTGACCGATGTCACAAAATAATAATCAAGTTTCAAAAGTGTTTCAATTAGGTTACTCGTGCATGTTTTTTTTTCAAATTGAATCACTAAACTATCAAATCGAGTCATCATTGAATTATTTTGGGTCAAGAAATAAATGGAGAAAACGATGTTAGGGTTGGGATTTTCAATACATGTAATTATATTAAAACATAAAAAAACATGTTAATTATAATTAAAAATTAGAAAATACCTAAAGTTTATTGATTGAAACAAAAAAATAAAAAAACATGTTAAAACCTTTAATTTAAATAAAACACGAAAGTTAAATAACTTTTGAACACTTTTTTAACTTGAGTGATTTAATTTAAACACTTTCAGAATTTGATTATCATTTTGTAAGGCTACCCTCTATTAATAATGCAAATGTGATTTTCCTATTGAATATATTAATGTTCTATTAAGTTTACCATACAAAGGAATATGTAGTAGATCTACTCGGTACTTAACTACTCAAAAGCATGTGCATAAAAAGTTCAAATAAAGTTAAGGTTTAACTTTTAGTCCATCAATATTAATGTTAATAATATTATTTAATGTATAGTATGTTTGTGTTCTAAATCAAACTAAACGAGGTGGTTCTTTATTAGCATAAACCCGCGGGATTGGGTGCTTGAGCTTGAAGCATCATTGTCCTCTTTATGGAATTTATTCTCATCTTCTAGATGAATATATTCTCATTCGATGTTCAACTTTTGGTTGGTCATGCACCACTTATAGATGGACAGTTGAGATTTATACACCTTTTCAAGTCTCTAATCAAACGAACATAATTTAAACTCATTTATTTACCTATCATATTAATAATCCGTGTATTGTTTGGGTTGAATAAAAAATAACATATTAAAAAAATATTGATAATGTGATCTAATTAACGGATAGAATAAAAGATATAGTTTTAAAACAAAATGTAACTATATTTAATATTAATAATATCTAAAAATCACGATATGAAAACTTTAGGTTATTGGGTTGTGATTATTAAAAAATTAAGTTTCCGACTATTAGGATATTATTATAATATTAAATAAATATTATATATTCAAAAATATAACAAATTTGTAAAGTTTGATTAAATTGATTTTCATTTATATTCATTAAAATGGAAATTGAAATTTGAGATTAAATTTGGAAAGTTTGACACAATTGATAAATCGTTTAAAATAATATGTTTATTGTGGTGATAAGACGTGAACAAATCCTAGGTGGACATTTTACGGAGAGGTTATGTGACACCAAAGTTCGTTTTTTTTATTAATATGTATAGATTAGCTAGTAAAATTAATTTGTATGTAAAATTTGATTAATATTATGAACTCTGTTATAATCTTCATGCCTTATAATATATTTTTTCTATTTCGAAAATAAACTATTTCATTCTACAAAGTTGTATAAAATTTTCATTGTTGTGAACCTTTTTATGCACCATTTCAAACTTCAGTTTTTACCTTGTTATTTATACAGTATTATTAACAAATAATTTTGTATAAATAAGTGTACGTTCTTGAACATTTAATTAAATGTGTCTTTCATCATTCTAATATGTCCTATAACCCCTCTTGGAACACGTGAGATGAATGAGATACAAGGGAAGCACACAACTTTAAAGTTTCAAGCAACACAAAAAGAACATAAGCCGTAAGCCCTTGGGCTACTTTAATCTCATGAAACAATTCTAAATTTTCAATTTCGTTACTCTAAATAACATTCATCAAAATAGATAGAAATGATCTTTATTATTAATTTTATACCCCTAGAACAAAATTAATAAAATTATTAACATAAAGGTGTAGATAATTAATTGGAAAATTGTCACAAATGATAATAAAGTTTCAAAAGTGTTTCAATTTGACCACTTATGCATTGTTTGCCCAAATTTGATCACTAACCATCAAATCGAGTCATCATCGGATTTTTGTGTCAAGAAAATAATGGAGTAGAAGCAATATCTGAAATTCATGTCACCACTCCACATTAGCATAAAAAGAAAAAAATATTTTTTAATTGAAACACAAAGAATAAACATGCTAAAAACGTGTTAAAATATATTATTTAAATAAAAATAAAAGTTGAGTGATTTAATTGAAAGACTTTTTAAACTTAAGTGACTAAAGTAAAACACTTTTAAAACTTAATAACTATTTTACAAAGTTACTCATAATTTTTAGTATCACTTATTAATAAAAATTCACTTGGATGGAATTACTTACAGTTTCTAGTTTTTACACACACAAATGTTTTCAAAGTTAAGGATTTTTGTAAATAACAACATATTTAAATACATTATTAACACTGTTTCATCACTTCTATAATGTGTGTTTTGAAACTGAGCCTTAAAACTGTCGACTTTCAAATATTTTACTGACAGTCATTGTATATATAAAGTCTTATATTTTACTTGATTTCAACTTTGATGAGGTTATAAAACAATAATTTGGATTAACTTTTGCTATAATGAATAACGGGCCTAGATCTCCTCTCAAATAGTAAGATTCACGTTAAAGCACTAGCCTATTAAAGTAAAAATTTTTTATCTCATTCTCTTGCTTGGCCCAATACTAAGGGTTGTCCAAAGGCCCAATAACATATAACCTGGCGAAGACGCGAACCATAAGGTCCATAATTCACATGCATATTTTTGGTATTTTTTTTATAATTATGTTGTTTATTTTGACAAATCAATTTTTTGGTGTCATTTTTTGTTTTGATTTTGTCATGGCATTTTGACACTAGTATCTATAACTTAAAATAGAAGTCTAAATATGGATACACGTGACGTCTTTCTAACACGTCCACCTAAGCGGCACATGTGTATTGTCATATGTCGTTACATCCTTTTAATTTTGAGTTACTACAAATTTGAAAACTATTAACTCATATCAATTACAAATTAACTCATATAAATTACAATAATTATTATATTAATGATCATTTAATTTGTTTGATATTTTTATAAGAAATTATTGTTTATGTTAACAAATAATGATTAAGTTATTAATTTTAGTATTATCGTTAACAAATTTCGTTTTCATTAAAATAAAAGTTTCTATCATATTTTCTTTTGAATAATATTTTTCTCTTAATTAATTTTTAAATTCATAACATTATTCAAAATTCTTATATTGTTTGTTTTTAACAACATTTCATTGCTATGACTTTTACTCACCCTTTATAAATTTAAATATCATTACATAAATAAGTATTTACGTCTTTATGAACGATTAGTTTTTAATTTTAATTGTTCATTGTTTTAGTTACGTATCATCGTTACATACTTTAGTAGATTTAATCAAATTTGTTCATTACTTAATATTTTTTCTTCGTTTTCATGTTCAATTGTTTTACCTTTATTTGTTTTTATTGTGAAATATCGTAACTTTTATATTATATAAAAAATTATTTTAATTTATCTTTTCAACATCATATATATATATATATATATATATATATCATATATACATATTACTGAAATTTATTTACTCATGTGTTATTTTAAGTATTGATCTACCTATGTAACATACGGGACACTAACCTAGTATAGTATATAGTATTTGACTTGATACATATTACATAATATTACATAATCGTCTATAGTATATTACATATATATATTATATAATCGTCTTATTTTCTCTATTCTACTACTTTGATGAATTTTTATGCAAATTGCATAATATATATGTGTATTATGCACAATATACATGTGGATTATGTTTTTTTATGGTTCTAAAACTACATACATACTGGTTTTAAAAAAGAATACATCATTATAGTTTTCAAATCAACATACATACATAGCAAAACATCCTTTATACCCAAACATGTTTTTTTTTTCAAACAAATTAGGTAACATAAATATTTAGATTTTTAGCTCGATAAAGTAACAGATATCATGTTATCCATTCTCCTACTCTCTCTTCCCCCGGTCCTCCTTCCAAAGATGAGCACCACTCTTTAAGATGGCTTGAACGCTCTACATGTTTTACTAAAAGAAAGAGGTTGGAAGAAGAAGCCATAAAGCAAGTACTTTACAAAACGATGGTACTGTTTTTATATTAAAAAGTGTTTAAATTAATACTAAAACTATTTTTCATAAAAAAATGTATCACAAATCATTGATCTTATAAACCGAACACTAACACATCTTGTTGATTATTAAGACCCTCGGTATTCTTAACTCATCTCACTCTAATCACTCTTATTATGTGTTAAACAAGTTATGGCTTAGGGTGGAGAGAACGCTTACACCACACACACCACATAATCATGAATTATGTTTTTCCATGTTACACCATATCACACACACCATTTGAAGGGTGCGCTCACAATGCGTTTTTGGGGATGGGGGAAGCCTACCGTCTCTTTACAACGGTTAAGAATGAAGGAGGAAGAATGGCGTGACAATGTCGTGCCACGCCTCAAGAAAAAGGCATGGGTTGCTGACGACAGTGTTGGCGCATGACGTGGGGTGCCGCTGCGGTAAATTAGGTCAACGTATACTAAACAATTATTTGGTAAACTTTTAATGAGTTCATTAAAAACCTACATCTGAATCGAAAAACAAAAAAAAAAATATGTTTGGTTCACTTAAGAGTCATCATTTATGTCATGGCTCATAAAATAAAACCACTTAATAAGAGGATTCAAAAACGTATTTAACGATCTCAAAACTACATCTTATTCAATCAAATCTCTTAATAACTTAACATAAGATTATCAAACGGTATCTAAAGAAACCCAAACACGACGTCAAACCATGCGACTAGTTTAGTCCTTTTGGTTATCCCCAACACAACATAAAACAACACATCACATATTCACATACGCATTGCCGGCCAAGCCACAAGGCAAAACACAACCACAGCTTAGCTTCTTTTCTTTTCTTTCTTTTCGATTAAATTAAGGTCAACGAACCGTAGATAACAAGTCACACCAACACGAACCACCCCTTTAACCACTTTCCCTTTCCCTCGGTTCCCCCACCCTTACCTCCGTCATTCCCGCCGGCGCCGGCCGCCGTCCACCACCTCCGATCACCGTCCCCTCAACTCATGAGTAATGCAACAGCTCCGATGAATCCCACTTCTTCTGAACCCCTTGATACCTCTGCTCATGGAAGATTCTCAAAGCGACCCAAATGTAAGTCTTCTTAGTTCTTACTAACCCTAATCTCCTCACATACTTGTTTTCATCGCTTCCAAATCAACAATTATGATTTCAATTGCGATTTGGTGTTTAATTCTACACTAATCTCACTTTCCCCTTTTAATTTTCGATTTTATAGATTCTAGGTTTACGCAGCAGGAGCTTCCGGCGTGTAAGCCCATTCTAACTCCACGATGGGTGGGTGTCTTTGTGTTCTTTTGCCTTAAACGATTGATGAAGCAAAACGTTTGGTGACGCTTTCTGTTTTGCAGGTGATTTCTGCGTTTATGCTTGTGACCATCGTCTTTATACCAATTGGGGTTGCATCCCTTTTTGCTTCTCGCGATGTATGCGTAAATTGAATGGATTCATCATTCATCAACGTTTTATCTGTTGCTCAGGGTAGTGATTTGTTGGTTTGACCTTTGTAGGTTGTTGAGATTGTTGATCGTTATGATGATTCCTGTGCGCCGTTGGGATCAAGAAGCGATAAGGTTCGGTTTATACAGTCTGCTGCAGATAAAACTTGCACCAGAACCTTAACTGTAAGATCCTCTGCATCACTTTCTTTACAGTTCACACACCTTTCTGTTACAATCATATTTACATGTACAAAATGATCTTTAGGTGCCAAAACATATGAAGAGGCCTATTTATGTGTACTATCAGCTTGACAACTTCTATCAGAATCATCGAAGGTACATTAGCGTTTATGATATAGACATATAGTTCCATGAGAGCAGCAAGACTGCTGATTTTTATGAGTACACGTGTTTTTGCAGGTATGTTAAGAGCCGAAGTGATCAGCAATTGAGGAAGCCAAAGTATGAGAATGACATAAGTACCTGTAAGCCTGAAGATACTGCAAATGGAATGACGATTGTGCCTTGTGGCCTTGTAGCCTGGAGTATGTTTAATGATACTTTTGGATTCACCACTAATAACAATGTGCAGTTGCCTGTGTCAAAGAGAGGCATTTCATGGAAGAGTGACAGGGATCATAAGTTTGGCAAAGACGTCTACCCTAAAAACTTCCAAAATGGAACTCTTATCGGTGGTGCACATCTTAATGAATCTATACCAGTAAGCCTCATAACCGTTGTTGATTTAGAAGGATTGATTATGTTTTGTGGCTGATAAGAACTTTCTTGGATATGTAGTTGAGTGAGCAGGAAGACCTTATTGTGTGGATGAGAACTGCAGCTCTTCCGACATTTAGGAAGTTGTATGGGAAGATAGAGGTGGATCTTCAAGCGGGTGATACGATAAATGTGACTCTGCAGAACAATTATAACACTTACAGTTTTAATGGCAAGAAGAAACTAGTTCTGTCAACGGCTAGCTGGCTTGGTGGAAAGAACAACTTCATTGGCATTGCGTATCTTGCTGTTGGTGGCTTGTGTTTTGTACTAGCTGTGACTTTCACCATTATATATCTGGTAAAGCCAAGGTAATATTATTTAAAATGTTGGTCTTCATTGTTATACAACTAGATGTTATATGAATTGATGTGTTGAAGGATCCTAATCTGCTCTCATTGTCTGTTGCAGGCGTCTTGGGGATCCATCTTATTTGTCTTGGAACCGTAATCCAAGTGGTCACTGATTGATTCATGCAAAAATGGGTTATAAATGGATGAGTGTTTGGTGTTGTGTGTATTTAACATCTGTTTCTTTCGAGGCTTTGCCACGGAGACATCAATTCCTTCAAGTTTAATATAATGTAGAAACTTGTAAGTTGGCATTATCAATTGACAACTCCAATATTGTATCATATAATTCTTTAGCTATTTGGTGATTTCTGCTTGAAATTTTTGTTTAAAGACATACTTTTAGAAGTGGTTGTGTGGGATTGCTTATTGTGTTCTTTTTTTAGCGGGAAAAGGTAAGCTTGAAAGGCGACTGTCAAGACAGTAAACTAGTGGAAGCTAGTTTCAAACCTGCAACAACAATATGTTATTTTATGGGTGTTTCTGATTGCTTATTGAAACTGCATATGATTATATATTCACTAAACTTGTTTATTTACAAAAACTAAAACGCAGTTCAAAACAAAACTGATATACTTTCCAACAAGATAATGGTATAAAATCATTACATGGTCCTATATATGTGAAAATAAATAACAAATGAGACACTAGTCCTAGTTTTCTAATCAGCCTTCCCCCTCTCCTGTTTCTATATTAAGGGGTGGGTGACTTCTTTTTCACTATGATTCATATGGTTAGTGTGCACAATGGAAGCTAATGAATGTTTCAAGCTACTCTCAACAAAATGTTGGTAAGATAGGCTCCTTCGGGATAAGATGGGTCTATAGGATGGTCACAGGCTGCACCAGCCTGGCGTACCACTGTTATCTTCCTACCAGCCATTGAAGCAGCACCCTGCACCAAACATAAATAAGGCACAGAAGGCGAACAAATTAGCTGCTACAGTCATTTGATGCCTAAATGTGTGAAATAGATATGATTAGGAGATTGACCTGAAGAACAGGCAAGAACTGCCCACTTTGAGTCATAGCTCCTGAACACGAGCAAGTCATCAGAAATCCACCTGGCTTGGTTAACCGCATGGCCAGTGAGTTTAAATTCCTGTACATTCCACTTGCACTTTGTAGAACCTGAATCAATCACTACCTTAGCAAAACACTGTATACTTGAATTAACCAGGAACTTGGCAAAACACGGTATACCTTCCTTCGAGGTGCTAACTTAGGTGGATCCAAGATTACTATGTCCCAAACTTCATTTCTGGAAGCAGCATTCTTCATGAAACTAGTCGCATCTTGTTTCAGAAATGATATTCTCTTTGGATCCAGATTGTTAAGATCAATATTCTGGTTAGCTAGTTCCAAAGCAGGAGATGAAGTATCAACACCTGTACGCCAAACCACATAAGAAAATGAGTCAGGATTAAAACATATTCCTGCACCATATGTAACCTTAACATTTTAAAATGAGCTTCTCAATATTACCAGTGACATCCAAAGCATGACCGCAAGCAGCGTTTAGTGCAAAACCACCAGTATAGCAGCACATGTCAAGCACCTTTTGACCATCACAAATGGTAGATAAAAATTGACGGTTTTCACGCTGGTCAGCATAAAATCCTGTCTTTTGTCCATCCAATGAGATCATATAGGATATCCCATTCTCCACAACCTAATAAGAAGCAAGAAAAGCGCTCTTGAAATACTATAACTCTCTTTCCTTATTTAGGCATCATCATTACAACAGTAGATATATTTAAGATACTTGTAAACAGCTAGTCAGATAGTTTCCTGGTTCAAGAGTCAGAGATTGATTAAAAAAGGAAGCTTTTAAGAGCCATGAATTTCTTTTACCTTCACCCTTTCAGTAGATCCAGATGCTTCTTGAGCAATATCAGTCAAATCTAACCCTTCTTCTTTCAATATGTCAGTTGATGGCCTCCAAACTATATTGTTAATTTCATCGAGTCCACTAACACACTTCTTAATATGTTCCTTGTACTTCTCAACCCAAGCTGCTGACGAGGCAATCACAGCTAAATCTCCAAAGACATCAATAATAAGGCCTGATAGTCTGTAACGTGCGTAATTACGTTCATGTATTTTTCATGTTTTCACAAAGATAATCTACAAGAGATGCACGACGTATATACACATACATATTAGACAATACAATACCTATCCCCTTCACTATTTACAAGACGGTATGCGTTTGTGTTGGCAGAAGGGAGCCCCAAGTTCTTACGTAAATTAACAGCTGCATCTATTCTTGTTTCAAGAAGCTTCTCCACATTCAATGCACAAGAAGGATCTCTGCACCATTCAATCCAAACATTTCAATGACAAACTACATTGTACTTCAAGCACTAACTAGCATTACCAAATAATCTTGCAGAATATATTATATCACATTATACATACCCTGAGACTTCCTCCTCTAGCTGCATGAGTCTAACACAGAACATTGAGCAAGAATTATACAACCCCCAACCTATTGGCTTCTGTGTCCCATCAGCTACCAGCACAACATCACCTGTCTTTGGCGGCGGCCTACCGATAATACTATCAACCGCACCGCTGTAAACCATCGGGCTTCCATCACGAAAGAGCTGCGTTTTCCCCTTTTTCAAAATAACCTTTGCAACACCTATGTGAAATGACCAAAATTAACCATTGACACACAGACACACGTGATTCCAAATAGATACATTTCATTTCACACTTCACAAATATTCATCGAAACTTCAATTGACAACCAACACTAAAGTGAAACCCTAGCAGGTGCATTCGCAATAGTAAAATCATAATATCTGAATAAGTGAATCATCCCCAAAATCATGCAAAAACAGAACCGCTATAGCGAAATTGAATACAGAAACGAGACAATTTCAAGTAGATGAAATACGTAGAGGTTAAGAATACCTTTGGGTTGGTTTGAAGCGATATCATGAAGGGTGGTGGTGGACGACGGTGGATGAGCCAGACACCTTATTAGCCGGCTTGAGAGCAACATAGCCGGCGTCCTCCACGCCGAGCCGTTGAGGTTCGGAGTTCGGATTGTTGGTAGTCTCTGGATATACAGCATCCGATACAGAAGAATCTCTAAACTAGTAAAATATGACATCAAAGTAAACACAATGTAAAAATGCAACTAACTTTAAATAAATAAAATATTAATATAATGAAATTTGTTAATTATAAAATGGTATTTTAATATATAATAAAACAGTAATATTAATTTTTTAAATTTTTTTTTTTAACTTTTCTTAAAAAATAAACATGTTGTTCTAAACAAACCGTATAAACATGTCCATTTTAAAATTTTTCCTGTTATAACTCTCAAATTTGATTATTTTTTTTTGTTTTTAAAAAATTACTTTTTAAAATACTAATTTTAAATTTTTTGTCTTTTTAAAAAAAATTTATGCTTTAGAAAAATTTATTATTATATAAAAAAGTTTTTTATTTTGAAATAACATTAATAAATAGATTTCTTTCTTTATTTATTAAATCTAAAAAGGTGTTAAATGAATATTATTAGTAATTAAGATAATTATTTAATAGGAAAGAGAGACGAAAAAATTTTAGTGAGAAGGATTGCGGTATTATCATGTGTCATTCTAAGATACATTTTTATTAGAGCAGATAGATATATAGTTAAAAAAGCTATTACACATAAGTTTTTCTATCATATTATCATTGTGGTCCTTATTTTATCATGCTAATTGTGTATTATTATTTCTCAATTTTGTCATGTCAATAAATGTGTTTATTCATGTTATTTAACCTTTTATATTCATTTGTGTTAAACATGTCATGTTAAATATGTTGTGTCTTGTCATTGTGCTATCCCAC
Organism: Flaveria trinervia; assembly: GCA_025506515.1. Lineage (NCBI taxonomy): Eukaryota > Viridiplantae > Streptophyta > Magnoliopsida > Asterales > Asteraceae > Flaveria > Flaveria trinervia. The sequence goes on from CM046448.1 coordinate 8,162,401, forward strand.
TAACTAGACACGTTAAGCATGTCATGTTATACAATCTGCTTGTGAAACAAGCTTGTGTAGGGCTTCGGGCTTTTAATTTTTTAGCTCATTTTTGATAAATTAATAAGTCATTTTTATGTGCCAATTCTCATAAAGAAAGATTATGATATCAGAAAACCATCTTCTTCATTGTTGATTACGGTTTTGTTGTTCTTCACTTCTTCATTTTAGAGTTTAGATAAGCCAGTCAATCATTTGCTTCAATCCACGGTTGTAAATTTCAAAACTCCAATCAGTGGTCTTTCTCTTATGCTTCTTGCTAGGGTTAGCCTAACTCATGGGTTTGAGGCCTCAAAAAATTAAATCTTTATTTTAATAACTATGAATACATATGTATGTATATATTTGGGTTTGTCTTAGACGTTACATGTACTTCTTCTTATGGAAACATGGGTCATAAGATTTCAAATCAAAAACATACATTAAGGTTAGTTTATGTTTGGTTTTTATAATCCGTATTTGTGTCATCTTGTTTTAATCTTAGTTTTTATGATTTAACTTATTGATTTAAGAATTAGATTCCAATATTAATTTGTAGTATTGATTTAGGATCATATTTAAATAGTTAAGTTTATTATATTTGACTCATTTAACTTTCAACTGTAATTATTCAACAGTTTAATCGAATCTTTCAAATGACAGAATACTAAATTATTTTATCTAGTTATGATATAGAATTCAGAAGTTTGAGAACTTCTTGAGCATCAACTCATTTATTTTATTAATGTACTTTTTAGATTAAAATTTTTTATTTACTATACTATTTCATACTTGTTTGGTTATTCCAAAAAAATGATTAGCCACATTCGTTTTAGATTTACCCTGAGTGATAAAACCTATAAATAGTATTATAAATGTTAAACCAAAATCAAAAGTGTGAATGTGATATCTAAAAAGGAAAAAGTATTTACATGAAAAATAAGATTTTATATTTGACACAAAAATAAACACAAAACAAGTGCCATGATTGTTTGGCATAGTGGTTCAACGAAAGGTGAGAGATTTTGTATTTTTTTTTTTAAATTCAAGATTCAAACTTTGATATTTATAAATTATTAGTAACCATTAACTTGCCGTTCAAAAGAAAAAAAATAATTAAATAAACATAGAACATGTATCTTAATGAAAAGGAACACCAAGCAAATACAAAACCATTGGTAATAATCAATAAAGTACTGAAATTGCAACCTTAGCAAATATAGAAGACTTCCCAACCTTTGTATAGGTATAAAGTATGAGTGAATCTTGACCCGTGAGAACTTATATGAACCAACCAACGTTCTCTTCCATTTGAATGAACCAACACCTTCAATTGAAAATATAATATTCCAGAATGGTTTTAATGTTACAGAAGTGGGTCATTGACAAGAATCTTGACATGTTCAGACTAAAATTTAACTTTAAATAAAGTAATGAAACTCGCTTTTTCTACCACCCAAAATCCTTCAAAGCGGAGTTGTATATAATGCAACGAAATATTACCCAAATTATAAAAGAAAAAGTTAAAGGCAAAAATTCTAGATAATTCAACTCTAGAGCCTGGTAAGATTTTGGGCCCAGAACAAGACCGAGCCTACAAAGGTTATTTCGGTGGTATGTAACAACAATGTATTAGGTGATGTCCAATTTGATTACGCGAAACATATGTACATGTTCACTTAACCTATTTTCTTTAGCTTTTAGTAATAGAGTGATCTACTAATTTATTGATTTTTTAAATTTTATATTTCTATATGCTTAATATTTGTTGAATTTAAAAAAGATTCAAGAATAAGATAGTTTGATATTTTCTAGAACAAAGAGATCCATGAATCGGGACAAATGGTCTATCGGGACCAGTGATTTCTAGGAACATCTAGTTTTTAAAGCAGAAGAGCGGTTTTCAAGTTATATTCAATCAATTACATATTAATTCATATTCGATTAATTGGTCTAAGGTTAACAACAACAAAAATTGTATACCCACTTCGGTTCTTTTTGTTCAAGTTGTTTTCCTTTTTTGTGTCAGCTTCAAGAATATTCTCATTCATAGGTCCGAGAATTACATCTATAAATTGAAATGTTCGATATAAAAATTATAATACTAAAAAATGTATTTGAAAATCTTAGTGGGTAGTTTTTAACAAACTAAATGGTATGGTATGATACACGACATGAGTTAAGGTTTTACAACTAAGTACGAGACATGGATATCAACAAAAATGATAGGCAATCTGATATAGTTCACTTCAAAAAGAACCTGATGAAGAATTTTAGTATAATTATTGACTTCGTCTAATGTGAGTTTGCACCTCAATCTGTAAAACAAGTAAGCTTTTTTATTGAACGTTTGGGTCGAAGTTGAATGGGTGGGCGGGTTCTAGTTGTCGGATTATATCTCACACAAATGATACGCAATCGCACAACAAATAGGAACATATATTCGCGCAATAAAACCTGAAAAGAAAAACAGGATATACGTAGTTCCACTTTGGCGATCAATTCATGGAAAACAGACATAGTTATGCTGGGAATCGATAGTGATGGATAAAGAATTAGTAAACTAAAGGTTATATAGTTGATCGTTGGTTCATGTTCAATAATTTGTTTATTACCTTTGACATTCTCTTTTGCTTTTGTAACTTTTTTTCTGAATTGCACCTAGTATAGACTAGTAGGCGACCTTTCAGCAATCGGAAATCGTTAGATTTTTCTTTATAAAACATGAGTTGTACGGTAGAATTTGTAATCAACAATATGGAGAACTTTATATTGACCTGTGTTTGAAATTATTTTCCTTCCTTCAATGATTAATTTAAGGGAAAAATATATAATTAAACTTTTTATCAAGCGAAAAAGTAAAAAAAAATGTTTGAAACACTATTCTATCCGGTTTCGATCAATTGAAGAGTGTCAACTAACCCCTTCCCAGCTAAACCAACAGTTTTCTAGCCGAGCTCAGTTATTGTCTTGGATCCACGTGTGTATTCAGCTGCACCATACTCGGCTTGTGAGCCTCCCACCTAGCCCTTAGCAGGCCTAACTTGGCTATAGCCTATATGTGGCCGAGACTTCTCAACACCCTACACGTTTGTAGCCTTGTCAGGTGTATGTGATGTGTTGTAACTCTATGTATGATTTTATTGGCTGGCTACCTCATAGCCGAGTTAAGTATGCTGAAGGCTGGTAGGATGTCCACAAGTCGGCTCTGGTGTAGCGCCATGACATGTGTCAGTTTCTTCTTCTATTTTTGGTGATTGTTAGACAATGATTGAATCGTTATAGAGTATGTGAATTAGCTTGAAGATGGTTATTTGACACCTTCTATTGGTTGAAAGTGCCATAATGAAGCTAGCAATCAAATAATATTTTAGTTTGCAATGAGGTTTGAGACTTTGAGTTAAGGAGGGATCCAAGGGAGTCTTAAATGGGTCCACTAACCCTCTACTCACTTAAAAATCGTTAAAAATACATTTATAAAAATTAAAATATGCTAGAAAAATTATAAGTTGGACTCTTTGATCGTAGTGTGTACAAAATAGTACTTTACATAAGCATTCAAAGGTTCAGTTGTGATAGTGATTTAAGTTAGAAGAATAATTGCTCTCTCTCTCTCCATTTGCTCAAAAGGCTAAAAATGCTTTGTTTTTTTTATAATTTTATAAATTGATTCCATACCCACCACTTCAAATTGTGGATGCTACTTGATTGACCTAATGAATATGTTACTATTTTAACATGTTGCTTTGAACAATTGCACAACATGAAAATAATAAAAACAAGAATGCGAATCTAGTCAATTTACTCTAATTAATCAAGCCCATATAGCCAAAAAAGACATACACCCAGCCCCTAATAGAAGTGACACATTTGCCCCTAACTGAAGCCTCAAATTACTCTGCATCCTTGGGTTCATGAAGTCTGCAGCCAACAGGTCAACAAGTGCCATATAAACCAGTATCCCAGCTGAACCAGAGTTCAAGACCCCTTCAACTATTAAAGATGTGGTGCTGTCTTCTTTGTAAACTCTTGATATTCCCATGCCTACTGCGATCCCGATCGGTGTGGTCAGCGAGAAAAATATCGCCATGATCGCTGTTGCTAGAGATTTGTATTTTGCTTGAGAGATGCACCCGCCGAGCCCCATGCCCTCAAAGAACTGATGAAATGATAACGCTGCGAGTAGTGACTTTATGGTGGAGATATGTTGTGACGCGCCCAACGACAGCCCGATTATCACCGAGTGAACGATTATTCCCAGCTCCAACACCTAATTCAACAAATAATATATGTTAACACATTGCTAGTAAAGGTAGAAGTGTTTTTTTTTTCTAGATGGTTTCAAGAAAACATAGATGATTTTAAATTTACAGAGGATTTAGAGTTTGTGTTTTGGTTTATAGTTTATAAATTATTTTATACTGGTTTATGGAGAGTATTTTTTGACTGGCTATGCTTGAATTACTAGCATGCTTTAGACGTCGTATGTTTTCTCTGTCACCACACAATAAATACAATTAAAAAAGTCAGAGTTTACTGATCTAGACTATTGGAAAAATACTATACATGAAACTCATTTTGAATTTAGAAACCATAACACAAACTCTAAATCATCGAGTTTTAGAACATTTTTGAGTTTGTAGTGAGTTTGTTATCCGGATTGTGAACTCTAAAAATATCTGACACGTGGCACGTGCCAGGTCAGCAATTTCCAACATTCTTTTAGAGTTCTTTATCCGCAAACTCGCTAGAAACCAAAAGAATAATAAAAAACATTTTCCGAAACAACTATGTTCTCGATCTTTAGAACTAACTAAAATACAAAACATTGCTAAACTTATAATAACTTGTAAGAGATAAGTTAGTTGTGATCATAATTACTTGCGATACGATACGATGCCTCATGAGTTGATATTCATGAGATGCTAAAACGGAGCCATGAGCATGGCCATCAGTTGCATGAGCATGGAGATGAACATGACCAGAATGATCATCAACACCACTTCCACCACTACTCTCCATATCCACCACTCGTTTCGCCTTTTGCTTGTTGAAATGCATCTTCGTATAAAAACTCGTCGCAAACGTGTCCAACATAAGCGCCCCTATGGCGCAAATCATAGCGACAAAGCCCGCGAACGGGAACTTACCCCACGGGTTATGAGGAAGACAAGGAGACGAAAGATGTTCAAAAGCATCCGGTAGTATGTGTATAAAACCGGTCCCGAGGATCACACCTGCAGCAAACGCTTTAATCATGAAAAAGATGTCGTTATCGGGGTTCAGGGCTTCGAGTTTCTTGCCCAATTGAGGGATGCCCACGCCGATCCCTCCGGCTAAGAAGATAGCTAGAATTGCGGCTATTTTGTACTTCAAGGCCAGTTGTTTGCTCATGTCGTCGCTATAGGTGTCGTCAGCTGTTTTGCAGTCTGAAGCTACCATAGTTGGTAGCAGAGGAAGGAGAAGCAGTAACAAGGTTATAATAATATGAGAAGAAATGGTCATGGTGATTGAGTGGGTCCCTTTTGTGTATGTTGGATGAGGAGTTGTAATTGTTTTCACGGAGAAGCTTGTGTGTGTTCATCTTCTATATATATGTGTGCAATATACATACATATATGTGTATATGTGTATGTATGTATGTGTTTATGGATAGTGAGAGAGATGGGTGGGTTGGGGGTGGAAGGAGAATAAAAAAGGGGTGGTGTTAGTGGGAAGAATCCATGAAGGAGATAGATGGAGGGCCAAGAAAGAAAGAGGTTGATGTTAGGACTTAATTAGCAAGGACTAGCACAACACTTGGTCTCTCTACTTTTTATAAATTTATTGGAACTTAATATGTTAAAAGTTGTTCTATGAGTGTTTTAGAGCAGGTTTTATTATATATTTAAAAAAATATTATTAATTCTTATTAATTTTTTAATATTTTTTTAAAGTGACCGTTAGCGAAAGAAATAAAATAAAAATACTGATAAAGGTATGAAAAATAATTATTTAGTTGAAAATAAGATAAAAAAGTAATGTCTTTTAGTGTAATTATAATATTAAGGATAAAATAAATGATGTAAATAAGAAATGTTTGTCATAATCTTATATTTTTTTTAGATCTTACTAATAGTTTGCCACGAGTGATATTTTGATTGTATTAATAATTTGTGAAGATTCAAATAGAAAAACTTGTAGAACTAAAAGATATAAGAAGTAATATCAATCATTTATCTTCATGATCAATAATTGATCAAATTATATGAAAAAGTTTGTTAGATGGGTATTTTAATAATAACCAATTTTGTTGATTTTTTATAAGTCCTTTCAATTTTTAAAAACATTCATAACCTTTATTACGATATTATTTTTATATAAAAATTGCAGCATAAAAAAGAGTATTTTTAATCTTTAAAATGAGTAAAATATTGATATATAAAAAGATAAAAAGCAGTTATGTTTTTAATCTCATAACTTGTCATTATATTTTTAGTGAAATTTATTGTGTCTTTTTGTTAGTTATTTTGGGTTTTTTAAATTTTTTTGTGCTTTCCTAAATTGATGAATTTTAGAAAATATAATGATTGATTAACATTAGAGTTTTTCTAATTGCACCCTAGTCTACTTTCTATTACACCATAGTCTATTATATAATTACCTTCTCTACTTTTGTTATTCTCTAAGTCCAATTAAATTATGTCTAACAACTTCAAAATTTGAGCAAAATTAATAAGGTCAGTTTACTCATTTAATAAGATTTGTTTTTTTAACTATACTTCTAATGTTACCTTTACCTGTATATTCAAGTTTATAAATAAAGTTTCGATTCAAAACATTTGAAATAGGTCATGTTAATATAATTTTCTGGTTGTTGCTTCGGATTCATATGCACACATAGAATTTTATTTTCTACTTTTGTGAAAAAGATAAGAGGTTTTTAGTGTTTTATTTTTAATTTTGGACGTTGGTTTCAATTATTCTTAATTTATTTTATTCATTAATTCAAGTTGACATTTTATTTTATCATACTTTAGTTTAAAGTTCTCATTCACACTAAGTATTAGTTGCTTATTTATATCGCATATTTTTGTCTCTGTTATAAATGATTTTGGTACTACAACATTATCATTTACACAAGTTTGTGTTTTTAATATTATTGTAAAAAATATGTAATTTGTAATTTTTATTAATTAAATGTATATCAAGGAATTGTTGAATGTAATACTTAAATATTAGATAACATATTTAGGTATAATTGTAACAATCTCAATATCGTTTCTGTGGTGTGAATTTAATATGAAAAAAAAAGTTTTCAAAATCTCCTTATATAATCAAATATAATTTTTGCAGGGGGGAAGTACTTTAGGAAAAACAAATTATATAGTTACATTTTTTAACTACTAAGTGTCATTAAAATTGGTAATTAATGAGCAGTTAGAAGGTGTTTAATGCTTGAGTTAGTTGAGTTAATAAATGATTAGTAATAATAAATAATTATAGAGTAGGATACTATTAGACTATGGTGTAAATAGCAACACACTTAACATTATTATGTATCTCTTAAAATGTAAAACACAATAATAAATTAACAATTATTTAATCTCATTGTGTATTTTACGTTTATTGTATCATATATTTTACCACACTAGGTTAATACCCCGTGTATTATACGTGTTGAATAAATAAAATATAAAATAATTATTAATAAAAAGTTAATCAATTATAAAACAGTCTTTTGATATAAGATATGATTGATATTATGTATGATTGATAAAAGAACGATATCATATTTTAAACTTTTTTTTTTATTTTTTATGTTTTTTTCAATTGATTTTTACACAAATTTTCTAAAATAAATCTTTTTTAATAAAGGTGCCATTTTTAATAATTTAATTATTATGAATTTAAAATTTAAGTACTTTTTCTTCATAAGACTTTTTTTAAAAGCCACAGGTTTTAAAATATATCATGTTTTTTAAAAGTTTAAACTTTTTTTTAAAAATTTATTGTTTATAAAAAAATTATTTCTTAAGAATTACATTTTTAGAAAAATCTCTTTTAAAAAAAAATTATATATATGATATGAAAATAAATAAATAATATCATTTGTACGTAATGTGATATTTATTAGAAGAGATAAGTGAAAAAATAGAATTTAATAGCTTTAAAATTATGATAAGTGACATACAAAAACTTTTTTTATTAATATTGATTGATAGATTTATAATATGTATTAATATTGTGTTAGGACGTATGTCAAACTCACAATTCTTCTTAGTTTTTTTCAATTAAACGTACATTTTACTATAACCCTACCCTAATAATTTTATAAAACTAATACATTTTTATGTAAGTTTTGATGTAGCATCCCATTTTTATAGTCGATTTAAAGATAATAAGTCATATTTAGAAAATTTACCATTATCTTAAACGACCTTTAACATTCGGAAATGGAGTGATGCTTTTTTTATCAAAGTCGAGGAAAAAAACTTTTTTTTATTTTATGATAGTAAAATTCTTGCTCTTACACGATGCAAAGTACAAAAATAAAAATCTTCACGGAGTTAATTTAATTTAATGTGTAGAAATATGTAATATGTCACATCTTTTGACATAAAAAAATCTTTCACTCCAAGCATATACAGAGATTGGACCCTCTTAAGTTTTAACAATATAACCAGTTTTTTCACACAAAAAGAATGTGAAAGTTAGGTAATATACCACGTAAGGTGGAAAGATAATATTTTTGTCATATTCATAAGTATAAAGACTTAGGTTAATTGGTAGCTTAATAGTTATAATGAAAAACTCGCATCAAAATAATCGTGTCTAAACCTATTTAAGAGTAATTTTAAGGGTCTCAAGTATAACTGAGTATGTTTAGGAAAACTATATTTAAAGGTGAAAATTAAAGTTTAAATAATCCGTACAAAGTGTTTGTAATTATTGTAACCGATAAATTTAAATAATAAAAAAGGATAAACACAAACATACATTTGATTCGTTTTTTTCCGTGAATATTTCTGAAGTGAACTTTCATGAAGGACCAGAAAAGAACACGGATTCGTTGAAACCATCAATTTCGCCACTAATGCAGATATCATGATTACTTCAAACGCATAATTTCTTACGTAAATAAACGGTATTCATACAAAATACAAACTCTTTAAAACTATATCACATACAAAGCTACTCAACATGTCAAATATCTATTATTCGCAAATTTTATTTACCACCAGCATCATCAATACTCATTCTTTCCATATATGTGAGGGAAAAAGTAAACGTAACGAATAGAATTCGATCATTCTTGACTGCATGTAGCCAAGTGCGGCGCACCAAGAACACCATACCACCAACGCCCGCATGTGGGACATGTGACGCCACATCAACATGGATGGGCGTAAGAATGCACGTGTTGGAGCCAACCTAACTCATGTTATAAGTAGAAAATTGTTTACCAATGACGAATAAATGTTAACAAAACAGTTGTGTTAATTAAACACTTAAACGTACCTCATCCATGTTATTTGTCTTTTTTATTTTACTCAACTGCGGTATGTTCGGGGGTATTAAAAATGATTTTAAATATTGAGGCAATTAAGGTTTGGTTTTTTTATTGCAGTCTTGAAGAAAAATATCAATACATGTTATTTTAAGACTTAGACCGGGAGCTTGACTTTAGATTAATCGATCTATCTTGAATCAGTTTGTTCTTAAGGTGTGGTTCTTGGACCGGTCATATTTTGTTAATTTCTAAAGATTCTTTAGTCTACTATATATTAAGATTCTCTACTTTTAAATTAAAAAGCTGGTTCTAAATAAAAAGATATAAAGATTGTTGTCAACTTTCTAAAGAGCCATAATAAAAGTATCCACTTAATGCTCCAATCACCTTTGATTTTTCCTATCATCATCCGATCAAAGTATGAATGTATTAGTCGAATCATCGATTAAAATCCAAGCATCAAAAAAGAAAATGACGCAAGAAAAAATAAATTCTACATTCGTCATTGCTGATAAGAATAATAAAAAAATGATATCATATGAAATGCGGTACGGAAAATTTATTTTGAATATAATAATAGTAATAGTGAAAAAGATTTTTAAAATGGTTAGCTGTTGTAAAAGTGACTGTTACATTAAATTGTAACAGAATCTAAATTTATTGTATTGAAGGATAAGTTTTGGAAAATAAGATTAAACCTATAATATTTACTAGAGTTTCCTAGAATGACTATTTGTGTGAATACCATTACATCTTCATTAAATTTAGCGACACCCTAATCTTTAAGCCTTTCTTGTGTACTCACTACCCACCATGATTACTTAAATACAGAGTCCTTTCCTAAAACAATATTGTTGGAAAATTCTTTTACCAAAACGGGTTATTTTGAATTGTTTTTTAAAATCATATGTTCTCTTACTCCTAATCTTATTGCATAAAAAACATTTTCCATTAAAAAAAAGTTGTTCTTCTCATCTAAAGGGAAAAAGAAGAATTATTTATTTATTTATTTATTTATTATTATTATTATTTTGAACGACAAATGTACGACCCCTATTTCGAATAATAGATGTTATCTTAATCGAGCTTATCTATCTGTTTCTCAACCGGGACCGCACCCTCAACCCCCTCGGAGGAACTCATTGCTGAGAAAACCCCCTGGCTTAACTCTGAGCATTTTACTCAGAGTGAAACTTGAACTTATAATCTTTCTTTTATTTACATATTATGAATACATTACCTTAACCAGTTGGGCTAGAAAGAAGGAATTTCTAAAAGGGAATATGTTCTAAAATGACACTTTTAAATAGTTTTATATATAACTTTTTTATAAATATGTAACAAAAAAACTTTGAATTTTATAAAAGTATATCATATCTATGTTTACCCAAATAAAAAATGATTACTTGCTATAGCTTACTTTTTTTTATTGAACACGTTTGTTATATTGTTTTTTCTGAACATCAACATATATAGTTATACAAAACCCAACAGGAAGTGTAGAGCAATCGTACTTCCGTGATAAAAAAACTTAGATAATCTAAGAATCGTAAAATGCTTTCGGATTGAAACTATTTGGGAATTTAATTTAATATTCGATCGGATAAGACTCAAATTTAAGAACTATGTATGAAATATGTGAATTTCTTGAATCAAAAGACTATGAAGACAAATGTGAATTTCCAAGCTTGACTCCAGCCGGTGATTCTACCCCTTGCACCCCTCAAGGATTGCCGCTCCTTGGACCCCACTGCATTGAGCGTTTCCCCCGGACCCACACCAAGGGAGAGTTGCCCCCTTGAAATTCTCAGTGCTTAGGAGTTTCGCTCCTAAAAAACAATGATGTTCTAACATCAACTATCATAATTAACTACAACAAACGTACACTTCGCACGTCTTGATATGTTGATGAATATTTTGATCATTTTGATAAATTGGTCAATTGAATTACTCAAAGCATCTAACATGCATGTGGATACAAAATTTATACAATGGTTATATTATATGATAGGTATTGTATTGCTTTAAGTACGTTAAAAAAAAGATATTTTTGATTCATAAACCATGTAAAAGTCTTAAAAAAACAAACTGTGGTTTATAAAAAAAATAAAAGATCATTTACTTTGTAATACAGTTTGCAATGGCTATAAACGACGATTTATAGATTTCTAAACTACACTTTAGAGGGGGAGATGATATATGACGTATAACCCTTAAATTTATTTTTTTCTTGACAAGCATGCGTTTTTAGTGGTCACTTGACCTAGCTACATTATTGCCTAAGGTCTAAGGACACAAACCACATACTCCAAGTCAACTATATATGCTACGAGTTGTGACACCCACGTTCCATAAACTTATTACTAATAATTTAATAATTTAGAAAAAAATAATAAGTCAAGCTTCATACCAACCAGACAAATTTTGTATATAACTAGGTTTTAGCGTCACGCATTACGGTGGCTATGCGTGTTTTAATATAACTCTAAACCAAAATCAAAATCAAAATGAAGGTTTCGAAACCACGAAATCAACAAAATACATAAAGTAAAACATATAAAAACCTTAAATTCATAATACACTATAACATGCAGAATCCAAAAACTAAATTAGAGCCTAATACTATGCACAAACAGACTAAAATCAAAGCCGCAAGAAGATGACACGGTCCAAAATAGAAAAACAACGAAAATCAAAGCCCCGAAAAGAGCAAACAAAAGGAAAACTCAAACCTTAATAGCGAGAATCGTAAGTGTATCGATAACGAAAGAAAGAAAACAAGAACCCGAAGAAAGATAACGGCAGCAAACCTTATAAACGAATTAATCAAAACACACCTCGAACCTACACCGAAAACAAACCCGATAAAACACAAAAAAAAAATCAAACAAGCCACCGACCAAACATATTAATAGTAATAGATAATACGTGTTTAAGTTTTTATTAAAACGAACCTCAACCGAACCCAATTTTTTCCTTATTTTAAGCACATAGTGAAAAACTACTAAAGAAGCTACAATACAAAGTTGAAATTCTAAGACCACAAACATAATTCAAGAGTTGTAGGTATGTAAGTTGAAACCATAACATGGTTTAGATAGCTAAATAAAATACATATACACAAAATTAGCTTATATTAAAGTAATTCTATCCATTCTTGAGGTCCCTCTACTATTACCTTATGTATAAATGAAAGTATATATTACACACACTTTTACCTAGAGTACATAATTTGTTAGTTTTAAGACTACCATTTTTAAACAAACTTAAATTCCCTATAGAGAGAATCGCACAACAATGTAAATTTGTACATAACCGTGTGATAACACATTGTTCATCAAGGCACTAAAACCGAGCTTGATAAATACGTATTGGAATCTAACACAATGCTCCCCAAATACCAATGTGAGGTGCATATACCTTAAATGTGATTTCAATACAACTATAAGGTTTGGTGACTTCATGTATAACTTTGATACAACTATAACGTTATCATTTATGAATTTGATACAACCATGAGGTTTATTTACTTCAATATAAAGGTCTATAGCCTTCAATTCTAAATGTTTACTTACAAGTAAGCATCACTACCAACTATCATCTTAGCTTATCTATACAAAATTGAACATGTGATTTCTACTTATATAGGCATTAATAGTGTTATACACTACTCAAAGTATCAAATTTGACAAATAAGCGTGTATGCTAGAATACAACATGACCATGTGTTGTCTAGCATTCATTCTCTAGTTCTAGCATGATATACAAACAAAATTCAACATATTTGACTGAAAATACAATTTGGAATATATCAAGACTATGGCCTTCTTTCGATCAAAAATCATTCAAAACTAAACTTGGAGTGAGTCATTGGTGTGCTTTTGGATATTTAAAGCATTGTATAGCATTGTAGGGTGGTCCTTCTTCGTGTCATTTTTTGTATTTGTATCTTTTTAGCACCTTGCTAGTTTGGAGATTAATAAGATTCATTCACTATTCGAGGGAAAAAAAGATACCTAAGAGTCAATTCGATCTTTCGCTTACTTTCACCCTGAACCGGTCCCTTTTGTTTTTAAATGCATCAAATCTAGTTTATCACTTCCCTTTTGCATTTTGTGGTCCAAACACAATTAGGTAAGGTATAATTTTTCATACCAACCAAAATTTTTTTATCAACTTGACAAACTAATTAATCAGTTTTTTATTTGGAGACAATTAGTGTGGGACACTAATTAATAGGTTTGTTTCTAAGAAATAGTTGTGTCAACGGATGATCCAGAATATTCAGCTTCTGTCTTTTTTTCTAGAAAATTTATCCAACTTTTAATCAAACTCGTCCAAAAAGTGTTCATCATTGAATATGATGTTTCTAGGCTATTAGATGCTTTATACGTCATCGGATTTGAATAACCATGTATTGGGTTCATAAGCCCACTTAATACTCACGTGTAGAGATTTGCTGTGAAGAATCATACCAAAGGGTCCTCTTGGTAATCAAACTCTTAAGAACGAAGTACGTCGAATAAAGTTTTAATGAACAATTGTTGCTTTCAAGTTACATGATCGTTTGGTTTCCACCACTTGGGTCATTCGTTCATACACACACCACTTTCGTTTTGGATTCTGTTGATCTCTTTAACATAAAAAATGTTTTTTTTTTTAATTACACTTTCCGCCTTTGTTGCGACATCTATCGACATTTTTGTTTAATTTTCATTATCGTATAATTTAACCCATGCTAACACATTATAACTTGAAATTCATCATTTCTTTGTAACATAATTAATTTATCCTAAAATAATATATCAAAATTTCGGATGTTACATATTTATAATTTGTTTACTAAAAACAACATCATTAATATGAAACCTAACCGGTGTTAATATACATAATACATGATACATGATCGCCTAGCGGCGTTGGTGAAAACCAATCAAACTAGACAACTTGCAAGATTTTTCTTGCATGTTCACCCTGTTTTTATGCATTGGATCCATGCATTCCATCTAATATGAATTACATACCTAAATAATATTCCATCTTTCTACGATCTAACATTACCATTTTCGGATTAATCTTCAAACGGAGGTTGTAGCTAGGTTGCCATCGAACGAGTTAGCCACTCTTTCAAATGACCTCTTGAACTCTAACTCTATCGTATGTTTGTGAGTGTGTGTTAAGGAGTTTGTGTGCTTTGAACTATTGGAGCACTGTCGTATGCTGCCGATATAGTAAGCACACAACTTAACCTTAGTGAAAGAGAATGAGGAATAGAATACATTCCTTCCTCTGTCTTGCTTATAACAACCACTTCATCAAGTTTCTATTTATGGAATTATGTTTATAGCTAGGAAAATGGGTGAGATTTTTTACCCTTACAAGAGATGTCATTTTCAATCATTTCATGTGAATTATAATGCAAATGGAGTATTAAATTTAAAATAACTACTCACACTTAATAATGCTAAAAGCTCTTATTCATATTAGATGAAATATGTTAAATCCAAAATTAGGGATACTTTGAATTAGTTTTGCTTTTTAATTTGGTAAATAAGTACCAAGAAGTATTTGGGGAAGGCGTTTCACTTTGTGACATGTAAAGAGATGAAGGTCTAAGAACATATAATTTATAATTGAATATTTTTGTTACTAGAGTTCAACATTATGACAACATTTTGTGAACATCTAACGCACTACAAGTCTATAACCAACTTTTCCATGGATATGACCACACTCCCTTGTGATTTATGTCCTCATAACTCACCCTTTTTTAGTTACATGTCATCATCACTCATCTAGTGGAGCCTTATTTGTGTCTATCAACTTTCAATTTGTTTATTTCATTTCATCTTTTACTTTTCACCTAAAAGAAATTTATTATGTTCACTTTATCTACTTTAGCAATACTGATAGTATGTTGTTGAGGTATCACAAAACACAAAATGACAACAATGTATATCATTGTTAATAAGGCGGTCAAAAGGTTAACGTAAACTCATTGAACTTTAAAAATCAGGAAAATCATACCACTTGTTCTATGTAAAACTACACGTCTTAATAACATGCCAGTTATATAAGAATTACGTAAAATAATTTTGTACGAATATTATTGTTGATATTAAACATATTATTTGTTAGGAAAACCTAATGTGTGAGTTAGATTTTTTTCTTTTCATCATAAGGTTTTAATATACGCTTTTACATTTGGATTTGATATTCGATTTACTAGTTTATATACTACTTTTTTTTTCTAAATAACAAAATGAAAAGTGATCATAATGTATATTGCTTATCGGTAGGCACTTTAAATACTCAATTTCAAAAAGAGTTGATATCAAAAACATATCTAGTATACGTTATTATTTTTCATGAAAAAATCACTTTACATAATTTTTGTATATTAATATCCTTTAACTTAAAGAACTACATGAAAAATCATTGAATAATTTTTTTTATATCAGAGTCCTTAAATTTGTGTAAAATACACTCGATTTTGAAACTTTTTAAATTAAAAATGACTTTTTTTGGTATAGTAACATTCAAGATTTTTCATGCAAATAAAACTCTTATAATCCTAGTTTTAACAAATTAAAGAGTTAATAAGTCATGATAAAACAAGACTCAAAATTAACGCATTCTAACAACTTCTGGAACTTTATTACATATAACTAATTAGGTGACTTTATTGTGTATTTTTTACAAGTTGTGGGGCTTCCGTTCAGCATATTAAAATATCATTGATGGACTTCTAAATAAGAACAAGAAAGTATATTAGTGTTTATGATATTAATCCTTGCACAAACCAAGTAACAGCTTAACAAACAAAAAATCTACATTGGATTAATTTTATATGGGCTCCAATTGCCACTCCCTTATTTTTTAATTTCTGGGGCTTAATATATTTTTTGGATTAAAGTTCAGGTTTGGAAAGTGAATTTTTTTCGTAATGGATTGGATCTCATTTGGACACAGTGTTAAGCTTTGGATAGTTTAATATAAAAATGTAATACAAAAACTGTAAAACAGAAAAAAAAAAAAAAAAAAAAAAAGATGTGTTAAAAACCACCAACTAAAATTCTATTATTTTTAAATATTAATAGTAAAATTATGTCATTGTGCTATGAAATATGTTAAATATAAATATATGATTACGATCAATTTAGTAAGATTATATAATTTGATTTATATACATGTTATGTAATATAGGTTTATAAAGATGTATATTATGCTTACAAGTTAATTTAAATATATATCATATAAACAAGTTATATAAAGATATATATGTAAATTATTTTGGTCAAAATGTCAAGATTATATATGTCCAAAAAAGGAGGGTTCGACTAAAACACAGAGAACTCATTCCTGGGGTTTGATGGTATCCACACCCACACAACTAAATTGAAGGTGCAATCTTTAAAATTGGTTAATACATAGTGGAATGGAACATATGTGTGTTCTCACCTACTTGACTAGTTTTTGGCAAGATGATGAAGTATTATTGAATCAAGACATAACTCTTAAAAATACTTTTGCAAGTTGATAAAAAAACACCTATATGTAGGTTGCAATCATGTTGTTTTTTTGTTCGTCATTGTTAAGTAGGATGGTTGGTTCAAGTGGGGTGTGGGAGTCGATTACTATGGGCGAACCTCACTTGGAGGGTAGTATAAGTCTGTATGGTGGTTACAAAATAACGAATTTGGTGATTTATAGTGGTAACCGTAGTTGTTTATAATAATGTTGAACGATCAAAACTCATGACCATGGCTTTAATGATGGTTTAGAGAGAATTCAGCGCGCGTAATTTAGCGACCATTAAAGATGCTACATGGTGTTTGATGAAATGTCTACACCAAAAGAATAATGAAATTATAATTTAAGTCCTAAACTTGTTAATATGATGTTAACTGCAATTATTCATGATAACAAGATAGAGAGGGTTAATGAAACCCTATGTTTACGAATGAATGCCTTTATGTTTATGTATGCCCACAAGATGTTTAATTAAGTTCCAAAACTAAAACAATGGGGTTATTGAATGATATTTATAATATATAAATGTGTATGGATGTGATCGAGTGTGATAGGGATGCACCAGGCCATAACTCAGTAACTCTAGTCTCTAGACCCAATTACGAAGTGGGTTAATTTGGCCCAATTGGACCCAATGCAAGACAAGTAAGCCTACTTAGGCCCAACTCAACCCACGTTTTCTTTTGTTCATAGTTTCTTTCGTATTTTATTTTTTTTTAATTATTGGTCGATTCCATTTCCCAGTTGTTATTATATTGAATCTGTCAAAGTAGTAGTTTTTATAATTCCACAAGTGTAGGAGACGTGGGTGGTCATGCAATTGATAGTTAATTTTTTACAAGTTATGTACGGGAAAAAACATGAATGAAAACATTTTTTGAATTTCAAAAATTTGACTTCTCTGCACTCAGGGAACATTCGTTCATTGTTATTTTACGATTTGGCAGGTTTTAGAAGGTGATCTTGAACAGCTAGCTCTTGTTCTCGTGGTGAGTCTGTATCGAGAATTGGGTTGGCCTTAATTCTGCTCATCGAGGCTTGCAGGTGGTGTAACTATATCTCGCCGGAAATATTGTTGTCTGTTTGTGTTTTATCGGGTATTTTCAGTCCAAAACTAAGCCCATTGCCATCAAAGTGGTAGGTTAAAAATATTAATTAGAAAGTGCCTAATCATTCTTAATAATAATGGGTGATAACTAATAAGTGTGTCGAAAGTGATAGTAAAGATTAACCAAAGAATACTAAACTTGAAATGTAACTTGATTGATTAATTGAATTGATAATTAATTAAAATGAAGTTGAGGTCTTTAACAATATAAAAAAATTTTAATCCTATTCAAAATTCAAGTTTGGTAAAGTTGTGTTTTTAATAAAATCTATTGAAAAATCATTAATGATGATCTACATATGATAAAATCTAAGTGACAATTAGTATTAAAGTTTAAAAAACTTTATTCACACAATTATCGATTTGAATAATGTAACTCTAATCTTAATAATCAATCACACAATGATTTAAGGAAACCAAATTATAGAAAACTAAAATTAGGTTTAAACATAATCAAATCGTCGCGACCCTATCCCTCAAAATAAATCACATTTAATTTAACCTTGATCATCATTGAATCTTGAAAGCGAATGAGATTAAGCATGTAGAATTCTTGATGTTGGAAGGTCTTTGAAATGGTGGATTTGAAATGGTGGATTTGAAATGGTGGAAGATGACTTTTTGTCCTAGATTGATGTCTAGAGAGGTGTCTTTCAATTTAAGGTTAACCCACTTTTAAAACCATTAAGTCAAAATCCATCAAAACAAAATGTTTGGTGTCATTGGCGCCAACAATGACATCAGTGGCGCCAACAATTGCGTCAATGGCTCCAACTTGACGTCAAACTAGGCGTCAAAGGTGGCTTTGGTCAACAGGTTTCAGGTTTACTTACGCTAACACCAGTCCATGCACAAACTTGATTTTTAATTGTAACTTTTTGGAGTTCTATTCGTTGATGAGTCATAAGTTTTGTAATTCTTTTACTAGCTTAAGTTATACTCATTTTAAGTTATCATAACCTACGACTTTACTTTAACTTTTCTTCAACTCCCAAGCTCTAATTTCCATCCCACTTCTTTCGGTTTCTTCTAATTCTTAAGTTTATCTTAGAAACACAAGATTCAAAAATAAAGACTTTAAACCGTAAACTTTCACCACCTCATCAAGATGGTAAGAGATCAATGATTTGAAATAAGTCATATTCAAGGTGAACTTTAACTATGAACAAAACACATGAATAGTTAAAATTAAATAATGTTCAAGTTATAGATTAAATGCATGTTCATGTTATGTGTTCTAATTGTTTGAAAGACTTAGCGTTAGCTATGAAATAAATAACGACATAAATACACAAGTACAAGATAGATGATTGTTTACAATGACCAGAGGTGTTCTTAAGGTGTAATTAATTAACCGTGAGCCGTACGCCTCTAAAATTATGAGGATTTCAATTTTTTTACCTAATAACATATGTATAATAAATTCATATAGTGAAACAAAAAGTAAACACCTGCGATTTGATTAGATGCTTCCTATTAAAAACATAAGGTCTTATGATTTAATCTGGTTAGTGATAAGTCTGTTAAATATTTGTTGTGTTTATCGTATTAAAAGCATTATGAGTTGACTAATGGTGTTAAGTTAGAAGATTACTTACGGTGGGTGATTATCCTTTTATGATTATCCTAAAGCAAAGGTGAGTTATGCCATGGCTTGTGTGTTTACTATTTATTTAGATAAAAGATTTGTGATTTGTGAGTTATGCCAGATCTTTTAATTAAAATTACGTTTAAAACTACACCCTTAGCAAAACTTAAATCAAAGTTTAAAGCTTCACACTCATAACTTCCAAATCGACTACTAAACAAAAGAATTTGAATCAAAACCATAAATTTAACAGAAGTGTAGGAACCTCAGAATGCATTAGCAGAAATAAGATCCCGCAATGCCAGAATATCAGTACCATTTCATATCGGCAACGTACAGCACTCAATCCACCACCAATCAAGTGAACGAGCGACTCTAAATTGTTGCCTTTTTGTTCATCAATCAGATCGAAATCGACTTTTCAGAATACAAATTATGTTATGAAGGGGAAACGAAAGCCTCAGAAATCGGATGCGAGTACTAATCAAAGAAGGATCTCAAAGAGAAACCTTTCAGATGGTACGGACAATACATCATACATCATCGGCTAATTCGAATCCTGAATCGAACATTAACAAACTTACCAGTGAATATGATCCCCGTGTGGCGTCGGCGATATGACTAATGAGTGATGAAAATGCGATGGGGGTGTTGGGTGTTTATAACGATGATGGGAAACCCTACTTTGGTCGAAATTACAATAACACCCGTCGTGTTTGTCACCAAATTACTATTATTACCCTCCGAGGAAAACACGAGACTTGTAATTTGAAAAGGTATGGTGGTTATAAACGTCAAATTTTTATTTTTTTAGGGTGTTTTAGTGTTAATTAGGTAAGAGAGGACTCCGCCGTCCCATATTTTTAATTATTGTTATTCTTGTAGTAGTTTTATATTTTTTCTATATTAAAAAATTAAAACACTAAATAAATAGGTTTTGTATGACGACTTGTATATTTACGCATACACTTATTGTATTTCACAAAATAAAGTTCGTTTCAAAAAAATTATATCAAAAATTTTTAAAAAACACAGGTTACAATTGTAATCTTAAAAATTTTTTAAACATGATAGATTAAAAGATATAACTGAAATCTTAAAATAAATTAAGTTTTTTTTGTTTATGTATAAATAATATAGAATTTTATGTAAGTTACAATTAGTGTAAAGTTATTATGTAACTAATTATAATGAATAATCTGTACATAATGTTAAAAATACTATTTTATCCTAAAAATAGTTGTATTTTATGAATTAATAAAATATTCGTTTTTAATTTTATGATACTGAAAATACACATTTAATATGTTTTATATATAGTAAGATGAAGTTTTTACATATAGTTTGTAATAGTGAATTTTAACTATATATGATAATGAGATTTAAACAGTTATAGGTATATTTCGAAAATTAAAAATTTAACACATATTAAAATAGAAAGTTAGTATGAGGGATGAGATTTTTAATAGGAGGATGATAAAATTTTAAAGAGTTAAAAATAGCACAAAACAACAACAATGAAATTAATACATTATAAAACAAAATTTAATTCAAATCACCACAACCTTCCACTGAGACTCGATCTATTTGCCCACAACCCACCCAAAACCAATATAACTAACCAACAAATTACAATCGTTACAAAGATGATATAATATTTGGTCACAGAGTCCTTGTTTATTAAACCAAAACAAACAAAAAAAAGGTGTTAAACAATAAAATTGAGTTGTCTACCTAGACCTTGGGTTTGTGTTCGGGTCTATGACTAAACTCAAAGTCGATATGAACGAAGGCTCGCTCTACTTCGGGCAATTGTTCAAGCTTTTCTTGTAACGTTTCACCAATATTATGAGCTTTGTTGAGTAACATATCTTCTGGTAACACAATATCCACCTCAGCAAAATAATGAGACCCAAATGTGTATGCTCTCACTGTGTCAATATGCTTTATTTCCTCATGGTGATTCCATACCAAATAAGTTAACTTTGCTAGGAAGTCTGGCGGGGCCGTTCTCCCTATTAACGACCACACGTTCTCTAAAACTGTTCTCGCCCATGTGCAGATTGTATAAAGTGCTATCTGCAAATGTAAACGATTAAGTATGATAATGAAAATACATTAGTTGAATACTTGTGTTGTTGTTATACTCACAATAATAGCTCCCACGGGATCAATCCACCACTTGTAGTGAATAGCTAAGACAGTTGAACCTAATCCAATCGAATTCGTGATAACATCAAAGAAATGATCCTGAGCATACGCCCTCACGATTTCATTTTTGAATCTCCTGCAATAGACCATCAGTATAAATTTCACCACTGTCACGCCCGCCATGATGCCAATCACCCATTCTTCATGATAGCTATTCGTGTCCGGACGAGTCTGAAACCAATCCCAATTGAATATTAACACTAACAGAAATCAAGTTTTTCTTTTTTTATAGAATCAAATCATTATTTTTAAAATGGATCATGCCAACTACATGTCGTCGCTATCCGAGATAACGACTAACCATTCCTCAAACCTCACCAACAAGGCACTAGTTATATTTTCAAAACAACTACTCATGAAAATTTAAAAAGAAAACATAATTAAAAATTGATAGTGCACAATAATATGATTAAGGGCATGCCTTTGCAATAAGTTGTCTACCAGACTCTAGCAATATTTGAAATCCAAGAGTTCCCATTACTGATGCAAACACAATAATCCCCTGCAATCCAACAAGTGATTATACATATGCACTTTTAGATTCAAACATGATAATGAACATGGTGATTTGAAATCTAAAAGATCTTACCACAGGCTGCATTCGATTCTTCCCGATTGGATAATGAAACTGATTTGGATTTCTCATCGCGTATGAAGTAAACCACAAAATGAACCCGGATAACAAGTCCAACAATGAGTCCAAAGTTGAAGCGATAACAGCTAACGATCTGCTCTCTAAAGAAGCGTACACTTTTGCGATGAAAAGAACCAAGTTAGCCACATTCGACACTGTGATCGCGGTTCTTTCACTCTTAGCCAGATTCTTCATCTCATCCTGCAACAAACAAACAAACATAAGTAACATAAACAAACAATCCATTCACCAACAACATATAACAAACGATACACACCTCGGTTAAGCTTTCGGGTAAACATCCTGATTCATTGATGGTTTCCATCTCACTGAATCCTTCCAACAGCTGCTCTTGTTTCTTGTAGTACTCGTGAACCTTTCGACGTTTCCCTGAAGAAGATATGTAGATTTAACTATTTAA